>JAAIXJ010001882.1:277664-460885 GCA_013403705.1 Heliconius hermathena
GGCTCGTGATGTGTCTAGTGGTTAGAACCGTTTATAGTTGTGATCGTGAAGAACCCAAAATCTTTTAGAGATTCAGAGGTAACAGTATTAAGGATTTTATATGATGCCATTAGAAGGTATCGCTTTAATAAGATATTTGCCATCAGAAGTTGTTCTTGTGTCAGTTATTTAGATAACTGGAAACTCGACAATATGACATTGTCATAACTCAAAGCTCGTCCGAAGAAAAGCCAAGAGCGCGTACTATCTTCCTCTCCACTATCCCGACTGCGTCTGCAACAATCTTATTGAAATCTCCGGGACGTTTGTGTGTGATCTTTCTGAAGGTACTTGTTACGCTTGTTTATATTAAGATTGTATTAGAATAGTGATTCGTGATGTTGATTGATTTGTGAGATCAATATAAGTCGTTGGAACGAACGCACTACCGCTAGGCGGCCGATATGTTAAATAAACGCACGGCACACACCTCACAGTCGTGTCTCGAATCGTAGGCGGACACAATATATCAACGACCAACGCCATACAAGTATAGCTTACGTATCGCGAGCGTACTGTGAGATGGCATCAGCCACGACATAGTTAATGTCGCTATAACAGTTCGCATAAGCCCATCACGTCAGCCTTCGCGACGTCAAGCAACATTCAATATTATAATAATGTTCAAAGATCACTTTGAACCACAATATGTGTCGCTCCTACACATATTGCCTTATATATTGCCTTTATAAGAAATTCGAGCCTAAAAGATCGTGCCATCATAGGCTTCAAATTATTATATTATATTTATAATATATTTGGTACGAGTCTTTATGTGTATCATATTTATTAGTACCGTAGTACTTAAGAGTTCGACTCGACCGCTGCCTTCCAGCATCACCACCATCTACATAGACGGAGCGACGGTTGCGAATCTCGGGACGACAATACACGAACTCGTCTCGATTAATGTGGTATTAAAAATATATAGTTTGTATTATTCATAATTAACTATGTTATTTATGTGTATTGCCATGCATATTTTATTTTATTTATTTATTCATATTTAACTTATACCCACAAGGTACATACTGTTACAGTCTGTGTGTCTGTCTGTCTTAGCCTTTACGTCAGGAATGCTTAGAGATATCGAGTTAAAATGCAAATCATATACTCAAATCTACGGTCCCATAATTTCTTGATAAAAAGCGTATTTCTATATTTACTTCTTTCAATTTATATATTTATTCTATGGCCGTTTATATCGCAAAAAACGCGTATTTCGAAACTATAAAGGAAATCAACATTAATAGGGTACTTCCGGTTGACCTATAATTATGAAATTTGGCATCTAGTATCTACAGGTAGTACTACAGGAAAAAATCTGAAAATTAAAAATTAGTGGTTAAATCCTAAAAATAATTACCTTAACCTTAACCTTTAAAAATTTGGCAATAAAGCCGCTAGTTCAATTGAGGTATCAGATAAAAGGATTCTGGCTAAACTAAACTTGAATTTCAGAAAAAGCCCGAGACCTCCAATTTTTGTAGGGAACCCTCGGTGAGCGAGCGTGACCCGCGCTTGTCCGGTTTTTTTTCTATGAGAGAATAGATAAATTCAGTGGTGGCCGGGTGCACGTACCGCGCCTGAATAGCTACGGTAGTGGTTTCGATTCCCATTCGATGGAATGATTTTTTTATCGTTTCCTCGCTTTGGTGTCCAAACAAAACTGGACGTTGAGTTTTGAGTTGAGTTCTAAAGTGGGAATGTTTTAATATTAGTTTTTATTTTGCCTACCTCACTATATGCAGGATAGAGAGAGTTACTAAGAAAAAAAATAGAATACTAATCTTATAAGGAACACGGAATGTCACAAATATTTTGAGAGGAAATAGTGACATAAGTTGCTATGAATCAACACCAAAGATCAACTCCCGAGTCAAAAATATATCGTATTTTGCATAATTAAGGTGTTTGTCCAACGAATTAATTTGCCACAATGAGTAATATAGGTCATTTAAATTTATACTCAATTCAAATAAATCGTCTGTATGTGTCACTACAATGTTTATGCTAAAATTAAATACTACTACAATATATACTTTTATTATATAAGAAGAACATTTAAAAAAATTAAAAGAACACTTCCGAGGATGGGACAAGGGTTCAAGCCATCGGTGGCTGGACTAGGGTTCCAGAGAAAGGAACCTTCTTACAATACGTTCCGTCTCTAGTTAAAATGCCTTCTGTTTCTGCTGGTGACTCAACAGCTAAGATAACCTCTTAAGATGTTGGTCGAGGCTCTTCTCTATTAAGCTGTTAACTGAAACCACCATCGGCACAATGATAGTCGCATTGATAGATACGCTATTTATTATTACTTTCGTTGCGACTCGACTGTAAATATATCGGTTGTTGGTTCGATTCCGTCCTGGGGGAATTCCTCACCCTGGTATCGAGGCAAAGATCGGCATTGAGGTCAACATATTGCCTCCAAATTTCGGATACCTCGAAAATGCTACGGAAACAGGTTAATTTTTTTTTAAAACAGGTTTAAATTTTACTTTTATTTCGATAAAAATGTTACATATTTCATTTTGTCAAGGCATAAGCGCGGCGTTGAGTTCCGCCACTCAACACGTAATACCTCCAGAAATCAACAGAAAGTGAGGAGTGGAAAATTAAAAACTCTATGCTCTGACTACTACATGCGGGATTCAGCGTGAAACTGATCTTAATGTTCATCCAAACAAAGCTTCAATCACAACTAGTTTTTCCTCTAAATGTCTAATCACGTAAATAATAATATTAATCTTTGAACTATATGACTCACTCAGTCTAAATCAGGTGGCTACAATTTGTTATTTATCGAGTGGTACAGTTTACAAATTTAAACAGGGAGATCGTTATCTCCACACGAAAGCTATAAAATGTAAATCTGCTTGGACTTAAAAGATAAGTAGTGTATTCGACCAGTCTTCAAAATGTAACATTTAATTTTGACTTAATCAAATTAATAATTTTATTGTGAAAGTTTTTAAGGATGGATGTTTGTTCCACTTTTAGTATAGCTTATCATCAAAATAACAGAGGCTACAGTTTATATAAAGATTTTTTATGGTATGTTTATATAACAATAAGTTTAAGCAGGCGAAGCCACGTTTGTGTATTTTTTTCTTCAGTTTGTTAACTTTATTCGGCTCATCATTATAAGGTATTTCCCAATCACAATCTTGAAATTGGTACAGAACTTCAGTGGGAGAGTGCGATTCGCGCTTAGCCGGTTTTTTCTTAAAAGCACTTAAATAAACATTCATATATTTCAAGCGGGCGTAGCCGCACGGGGGCCGCTAGTATGTACTAGTCCACTGAAGTCGTATATAGTTAAGAATATATTTTTGAATTTCTTACAAAAAAGACACATTTAAACGAAATGTATTATGTAAATAAAATGACATGTAAGGTCGTCCGTACAAAGATGATCTAATCTACATTTTGTAATGATTCATATGTTTTTTATTTTTTGTGTGTATACAAATAAATTTGTTTATTTCTGTTTTGGTATGCTTCCAAAAGGCAAAGGTTCGAGTCCTGGCAGTTTAATTTTCCTGTTTTCTAAAATAAAT
This sequence comes from Heliconius hermathena, assembly GCA_013403705.1. Lineage (NCBI taxonomy): Eukaryota > Metazoa > Arthropoda > Insecta > Lepidoptera > Nymphalidae > Heliconius > Heliconius hermathena. The sequence goes on from JAAIXJ010001882.1 coordinate 281,270, forward strand.
TTATTATTACCAACTTTTATTGCAGACTTTAGTCATTGTTAATAAAAAAAAAAATAGCTTCACGCTGTATCCCGCACACAGCAGGGTAGGCAGAGGGAATCTAGTGTTAAGACACTCCGTTCCCCATTTTCTGCCAAATTCTGGAGGCATTGCGTGTTGAGTGGCAAAACTCAACGCCGCGCTTAACCTCGACACCAGAGCGAAGAAATGGAAATATACATTTAAGTAAATATTTCATCTCCTAGATCGAACCCACAACCAGTCGGTTCTACAGTCACACCTCATACCGCTGCGCCACGACTGGCCTCGAAATAAAAATAAAAATTAAATATATATTTTTTAAATTTAAACATTTAAAAAAAACTGCTCAATAACACAATAATGCATCTAATACGTATAATTTAATATTTAAAATCCTTTAAAATTATATTTTTTTTCTTTATAAATGTTATTTGTATGACGTCACTTTGATATGATATCATAGAGCAAGGACAAAATCACGTGGACATTCTTCAGAATACATAATTATAAATAACAAACACCTGACGTCATCGTGACGTGATGAACTTGTGTGTGACTAAACGCAATAGTTGTGGGCCTGAATCCCGCTCAATAACATTAGTTTTTTTTCGGCTTCACGCTGTATCCTGCACATAGCGGGACCTAGTATTAAGACACTGCTCTCTATTAAGACCCTTCCGTTCCCCTCTTTCCGCTGAATTATCGACGCTTTGCGTGTTGAGTGGCGGAACTCAACGCCGCGCTTCCTCGTGCCTCGTTACCAGACCAAAAATTGAAAATATTAAATATTTCATATCCCCGAGTGGAAATTGAACGCGCTACCGTCGCCTTAACTGTCACACGCTTATGCCCTTGCGCCACGAGGGCCTCAACAGGTTACGAATATAATATAATAAATAAGCATTTTCACATGCCCTAGAAGTATCGACAATATTAGTGTTAATGTATTTTTAATACCGTTTACATGTATTGTAAAATATTTCTGCATAATGAATGACATTCTATGTACGTGCCAAATAGCTTTAGCTCACTTTTTATAATTATTTATACCTACTTATATGATATAAGTATGTACATACATATATTCATATGTTGGTCGGTAGTTCTTCTTCATTTCATATTGACAATCATATTATTAATAATCACTTTGAGGCCAGTCGTGGCGCAGACACACAAGCGTGTGGATGCGACAGGTTGTGAATTCGATTCCCTTATTGTGATTTATTTTCCATGTGCTCATTGTGGTAATAAGACTAAGCATGGCGTTGATTTACGTCACTTAAAACGCAATGTCTTCAAATTTCGCGAACATAGTGTCTTAATATGAGTTTCTCTCTATGTACCTTGATATACGTGAAACCATGTGGTGGTGTTTATTTGTGCTGTACGAACAGCGTGAAATAAAAAAGACACTCATAAAGCATTTTCCCGTTCTCGTTCTATCGATAGGAACACAACAAAAATATATTCCAGTTTTTCATCGATAGAATAGAAATACGAGTACGTAACGCATTACGTATTTCCACCTATATCTATTCACGAGTCACCTTCAAGTTCATGCACCACGGCCGCGCCTACACCTGATGTCATTACGGACCGGAGTCACCTTGGCTGTTATTAGCGGGTGCATTATGCATGTTCTAAATGTGTTTTAGGTCTAGACTAGAAATATTAGAATTTTTTATCTGGATGCATATTGCCGCTTAGCATAGTTGACATCGAGAATGTAGAGTCAAGACAGTCCCTTCTTCACTTTTGGTTCAAATTTGTGACATACTTGATCTTCAGCTCTTCGTACCCATCCGCTTCCTGACAACCTGTGTGGTCGGCGGTCCATCTAGCAGGAGGTCGTCCTAACGGACGTTTTGCATGGGGTCTCTACTCTAAGACCCGTCTGCCCCAGCGGCCGTCGGCTCTACGACAAATATGCCCCGCCCATTACCACTTCAGCTTGCCATTTCTTGGAGCTATGTCGGTTACTTTCTTTCTCCTCCGGATTTTCCCATTTCGGATTCTATCCTTTAGAGATACACCGAGCAAAGACCGCTCCATGACGCGCTGAGCGACTTGAAATTTGTGAACGAGGCTTTTCGTTAGAATCAATATCACCACCACGTACGTCATGACTGGAAAACCGTTCGAATAACCGACATTTTAGGCATTGGGTTTTCTGTATGCTGCTTAGCCCAATCGTATTCTTCTATCAGCCTCTTTGTCTAAGTTGAAGCAAGTTAATCATTTAGAAATAGTCAGCTTCACGCTGTATCACAGCAGGTTAGGCAAAGACAGCCTGGCGTTAAGATACTCTGTTCCCCACTACACGTTATATAGCGTATAACTATCGTAGAAAAAATAAATCATACATACACATATCATGTATACCAATATAATGTTAGTTAAATCCTAATTTATAGCTTTAAGTGCCAAATGGTTTTCATCTTACTCAAAATCAAATCAGCTTCATGCTGTATCCCGCATATAGCAGGGCACCTTGTGTCAAGACACTCCGTTCCCCACTATCTTTATCCGCACTTTGCACACCAGAGCGAAGAAATGGAAATATACATTTAAATAAATATTTCATCTTCTCGAGTGGGGATCGAACCCACAACCAGTCGGTTTAACAGTCACACTTTGTGCCGCTGCGCCGCAATTGGCCTCAAATATTTATCTTTAATTTTAATTAATATAGAATTGTGTTACCAGCCTAACATTGTAAACAATTTACAACTAATGATGAGTAGATCAGGTATTTTACGATTACGGCCGCGTGAAATTCCTGAATCTTGATGTATGGTTGTTTGTGGTTACCATTTACAAATTGGTTGCGGAGTTCACTTTGCACCTGAACCTCAACATTTAGCCTCGTTTAGGGGATATTATATTTTTAGCTTTACGGCTTGTTTAAAGACACTCTTCTCCACCTTTGGAAGTTTAAGGAAACAAATAATAATAAATTGTGATAATAATTCACAATTGAAATATTTTAGCTTTACGCTGTCCTGTCTGTTTCCTTCAGGGAAGGCAGAGAAAACCTGGGAAACTAGTGTAAAAGGCACTTCGTTCCTCATTACTACACTTCTGTTCCCTACTTTCCACCAAGTTCTTGTAATATTCTTCATTCTATTACTGCAACGATATAGGGTTGGGTCACAAAGTAAAGGCGATGATTGTGTATTCGATCCCCACAAACATACGTACGGTATGCTTACCTATATTTAATTTTAAGATTTTCCATCCATTTATTAAGATGGAAAATTTAAGATTAATTTGTATCCAAATAGATTAGGTTAAAGTCTCTTTGAATGAAGTATGTGATAAAATATTTACGAGAGGTTATCTTGATCGCGTCTAATTTTTCTTCTATCATAGCTCTTAAAATAAATGTTTTAACGTGATCTATACTCTATATTTACGTATACTAATATAATAAAGTTGAAAAATGTGTTTGTTTAAACGCTAAAAGATCTCTGGAACTACTGGTCGGATTTGTTGATTGAGTGATAACCGGGTAAAACTGCGAGCGAGTTGCTAATATTGTTATAAAGCTGAAGAGTGTAGTAGAGAACTAGCTTTTTTAACATTTTTTAAAGTATTAATCCACACTTAGGAAAGAAAAAGCTTGTCTCAAACTACTGGTTTTTTTTAAATATCGTGTTAGATAGCCAATTTATAAAGTAAGGCTAATGACTTTATTATGATATTTCAATCCTTATTTCTGGATATGCAACCGTGAAGCGTAATCAAGACAAAGGAGAATAACGTAAAAAGGATCTCGGGATCATCTCCTTCGTGTCGATAGGTTTTAATGACCTACGTCAAATCACAGACACCGATAAAAAAAAATTGTAGGAAATCGAGAACAAAGTATCTTAGCTCTAAATTATCCTATAAGCTCCTAATTTGCACATCTCCCACAAATAGCAAGTCTACTTATAAAAAAATGTTCTCTATAAACTTCTTTTTTCTATTAAAACAGTTGAAGGCAAATTGAAAATAGTTCTTTGAAACAAAAAATAAGTCAAAGCTGACAGAAATGATACAATAATGAATTAATGTATTAAGATAAAAGAATTGGCATCGACGCGTCGTCCCTTTCAGTAACATTATATATACAGTGAAGGGCGAACGTCAGCTGCCTTGGTAAATAAAATACGATAGAGTGATATACGAACATTTTAACAACTAGCCTATAGGCTCAACAACCACCTCTATAACAACCTATAGGCTCAGTGGTACAATTGAGCAGTATGTTATTGTAAAAGGTATAGTTATGTTTTTAATCCATGCTTGGGGCACCCAAGTGGGCGCGCTTTGACTTACCAGAGCGAAGAAATTTCTTCAAGCGGGAATCGAATACACAATCTACAACCTGTCGTGCTTACAGTCGCACGCTTGTACCCCTACGCCACGACCGGCCTCGAATATTATTTTAATTGCAATAATAAGCACTTCACCTCGTATTAATATTTTAATAAAATTTAAATATGGGATGCAAAATTTAGTTCTGTTCCTCAATGCGCAATGTCTCATTTTCAATAGGAAAATGAAACCTGAATTTCTTGACACCGAGTTCTCTCGTGGAATACAAAAATCTCACGTGAATCTATGAAAGTTAGTGACTAAAAATATTATCATCAGAACGTCCTCGTTGTGTAATCGTCGTTAAGCTAAATAATAATAACACTAAATTATATATGAAAAATAGCTACGTTAAAAATTCACTAAAAGGCAAATTTCTTTAGCTACATTTTTTGTTCTTCAGCTACATCTTGTCGTAGCAGTACAAGTTGTTCCAGCATAGTGCGACGGCATCTGACTGTAAATGCGACGGTTTTGAGTTTAAACTCCGTTAGGGGGAAGTATGCAGTTATAAATTTGATTTATTTCCGTTTCTAATCCTTGATGGACAAAGCGCGGCCTTAAGTTTCGCCACTCGACGCGAAAACTGCGGAAAGCGGGTAAGGGTCTTAACACTAGGAGCATCTTAATTAAGAAAAAGCGTAAAGCTGCATAGATCCATTCTTAAACTATATTATTATTTCTCATGATTATTACTTATTATTATAATAACAATATTTGCTATCGGTCTGCTTGATTTCATTTCACTGATTTATAATGAAAATTTAATTAAAACACACTTTTATAATATTATAATACACATTATATTCTTAACAATAAATTACATTAACATTCGATACGCCTTAAACAAATTTTGTATTAAATATAATTTTAAAATATATCACAACAGTCTATATTAATATGTTAATCTCAGAAAATTAAAATTAAAATTAGCAATACTACGGTTAAAATAAACGAATACTGTTAAAATAAAAAAATGAATGAGTAATTTTTAAAGTAATTTTCTTATAACTATACTATAATTAAACGAGTAAAGGTTTTTTCGTGTCATCTCAATTAAAAAAAACATTTAGAATAGTTCTGTAGGTACGTCCAAAAATCGTTATTGCCAATAATAAAATCTCTTTTAAAAAGTCTTATAATAAAGGTACATTTTAGACATCTTATCTTCAACATCATATTAAAATAATAAAAGAATATTAAATTTCTAATTTCTACATTCTTTTATCCTTAACACGTTTCTTTTCGTTTATATGCAAAGCTAATCAGCTTTTTAAAATACTATTTTAAATTAAATCTTGTTCACTGACCACTGCTGCTAACCTTAAAAAGTAACTCTAAAACTAACTAAACCAAACTATTCCGAATGTTTCTCTTCCACTGACGTAGAAGGACTTATGTACAAATATTTAAAATATTCAAACTGTACGTAAGTACTAGTGAGGTGGTCGGAGATCACTTGAGCCATTTTTTCTTTCGAATTATTGAATTGTCTTCCATCTCTGAATGTGTCGCATATGTCGAGATAAGATTGGGCTATTTTATCTTCTGAATTGTGATCTACTATGTGCCTGTAAACAAGAAAAAAAAATACATTTATTTATCATTTAAAATAAAGAATAATCTTATATCTATACAAAACATAAATGTGAAAAAAGAAGCCAAGTTCAATATTAAGATATGCATCATTGTCGACGTGGCAAACAAAAGAGTTGAGATGACAGCTTTATGCTTTTTCCCGCTTAGCTGGATAGGCAGAGTAATACCTTAATGAAATAATTTTATCTTCACGCTGTATCCCGCGCATAGCAGAGTAGGTAAAGGCAAACAAGTGTTAAGATTCTCCGTTTCCATTAAGACACTCCAGTTCTCCACTTTTAGCTGGATTCTTGAGTCATTGCGTGTTGAGTGGCATAACTCAACGTCACGCTTTTGCCTCGTTACCAGAGCGAAGAAATTAAAAATATATATATTTTTTTATTTCTCCAAATGGGAATTGAATTGACAAACGTCGCGTCTACTTTCATAAATTGTGCCGTTGCGCCACGACGGCCTCTCGCCCAAGACTTGAGATAACATGCGGAATTCTTTCGATAAAATAAATTTATTGAGAAATCTATAAATACATTGATGTTTTAAGAATTAATTAAATTCTCTTAAGAAGTGCAGATTAGCAATCAACGACGAGACAAAACAAAATAAAATTTAAAACTATTAAAATTGTCTATTCATCTGTCTATTATAAAATATAGTACAGTCAATCTTAATCTTGAAAAACGGCTTGAATGGCGAACAAACATTAATATTTATACAACTAAGACTTATAAATTGATAAATGTACTGAGAAGCGTTGAAAACAAAAGCACAAAAGATATTAAAAATAACTCTTAGTTTTTTCCACTCATTTCCACTCTACTCATCATTTTGCAATAAATTGTAAGACATTTCACTTAGGGAAAATATGTCTACCCTGCTATATTCACGCCGTATCCCGCGATACGGCGTGAAGCTAATAAAACAAAACGGCTTACTATTTTTTTTAGCTTAACACTGTATCCCGCACATAGCAAGGCAATAGCAAGTTGGGAACCTAATGTTAAGACACTCCGTTTTCATTAACTTTATGCTCGACTGCATGACGCAAAGTAGTGTGATGTGTTTATCAGTCTATGTATGTATTAGAAACTAAGACAATGTTTTTAAAACCTTGGTCTGTTTATCTGTACGTTTGTGTGCGGTAAACTCAAAAACGACTTAGTCAATTTAATTGTATTATTCGCTATCATATTTAAGGAAACATTCCTTAACATTTTATTTCAATCATTTCATAAATAAAATAGTGATATTATTTAAAGTATTTTGTTACACAGAATTTTTGTAAAATAACTGTTATATTGAATAGACTGAATTTTATACTTTTTTGGATTGAAAATGATAATGTTATTGGAACACGAAAGTAATTCATATAAGTAAATAAATAATTATAACTATAAATCAAGTGGATGAAGCTGCGAACAGATCAATAGCGTCTAATATAAAAAAGTCAGCTTCACGCTGTATCCCGCACACAGCAGGGTACGCAGATGGAATCTAGTGTTAAAACATCCACTTTCTGCGGAATTCTGGAGGCATTGCGTGTTGAGTAGCAGAACTCAACGCCACGCTTTGCCTCGACACCAGAGTGAAGAAATGGAAATATAAATTTAAATAAATATTTCATCTCCTCGAGTGAGGATCGAACCCACAACCAGTCGGTTTAACAGTCACACTTTGTGCCCCTGCGCCACGATTGATCTAATATTGTTATACATTTTCAGTCCGGCCTTCAAGTGATAGGAAAAATAACTATTTCGTTACTTCATACCCAGGTCGTATATCTTATAACGTTTTTTTTTGCTATCTCACACAAAGTGAACGTTCTCGGCTTTATCATATAGAGCCCTGATTGAATCGAGCTAAATTTAGAGATTATGGCACTGGATATTGCATTGGCCTATATTCTTCAAGGATATTAAATATAAAGCTGATTGATTAAGACGTATTAGGTCATTAGTGAAATTTAAGCGGCGCCATCTTGGCCCATTTGGGAAATGATTTAAACTCAAATGACGTTACATGGTGTTTGAATCTCAACGCCGCGCTTTACCGCGACACTAGAGATTTAATAAATATTTCATTTCCTGAGTGGGGACGGAACCCACAACCTGTCGCGTTTATAGTCACATACTTGTGCTCCTGCGCCACGACTGGCCTCATATATTTATGATTTAAAAATCATTTTATTGTTATTCTGCGTTATCCAGCAAAGCCATTTGAATTCTACCATTGGAATCAAAAATTATCCCCGTCAACAAAAGTAAATTAAAGTGTGACGTAAATTGGGCAGAATGTTGAGGAGGGACTAAACAACAAGGTTCTAACAAGCAATGGCAAAGCGATGATCCCTAGGTAAAGTATCGAAAGCGGAAATTTTTTTATCGGCCTTTAAACTACAAAAAAAATAATTTTAATGATTTTTTTTTAAAGTTTTAAAAAAATATTAATTTATACTTTTTTTAAACGTGTATATAATTTACCTACCCTTGTTAGTAGTTGAAAACAACAATAAAGGTTAGTTGCAATTTTTCACTTTTTTTCGATTCATTCTTAGGGACCGACAAGATGCTTGGAGATAAATAATAATGTAATTAGTAAGGAACAAGACAAAAAGCGTGGCGTTGAGTTCCGCCACTCAGCACGCAATACTTCCAGAATTTGGTATAAAATGGGAAACGGAATTGTCTTAATAAGCCTTTTCTTTTCATTGGTGGTCTCTTTTCATTTATATACCTATTATACCTTCGCCCTCCGCTTTATACTACTCAGTATAGTCATTTTTGCTGCCGTATAGTAGCGTCGGTACCGACACTGTATTATGTACGGTCAAACGCGCAGCTGTGCTGACGTTCCGCCGTCTCATCAATACAACTAAGGCCCCTAACCCTGTTGCCGGCAGCAATACGCTTTTCCACATCCATCGCGTATCGTCCTCTACTAAACACACTTCTCAAATATTTCATTCATTTGTTCTAATATTTTATCATTTACACAGATCTTGCATTACGTCTTTTCTTCATTTCTTTCAAATACCAGAACCTTTGTCTTATTCGCGCGCAGCTTCGCCCGCTTATTTGCACCCTTAGGGGTGAATTCTAAAAAAAACACGAAATATGTGTTCAATAAAGTATATTTAACAGTTTGTATTTCAAATTTTATAAAAATCGGTGCTGATTTAATTTGTTTTTTCTTACAAACTTTCAACCCCTATTTCATCCCTTTAGGGTTCAAATTTTTCAAAATCCTTTCTTAGTGGATCTCCAGATTATGAAAATAAACATCTGTCCAAATTTCACGTTTCTACGCACAGCGGTTACGGCTGTGCGTGCGTCTTACCTCAGTCAGTCAGGTACATGTCCTCTTACATATATAGATATAAAAGTGTGCCCTCTAATGCCCTCTAAAAGTTAGTTGAAATTAATTCACCTTTTAAATGAGGTGAGCAGTTTTCAAAATTCGCAGTTTTATTGAATAATCTGTTGTTATTACTTATGGTACCGTATACCCTATTTTAATACGTACAGAAGGGAATTCTCCGAAATTCATTTTGTTCTCTTCTGTAATCTGTTTTTTTGTGCTCACTAATTGAATTGAATGCGTCAAAAGTCAGTTAAAGTAGCAAACTTTAAACGGTTTCCTATATTCTAACAGTTATAATTAATACTGTTAGTGCAATTTAAATTTAATAAGTAGACATTTAATATTTTTGAAATAATAATGGCTCCGAGGCGAACCTAACTAGCAGAAGAAAGAACAATGATTGTTTGTGAATACAAAAACATAAAAAAAATTAATGCTGTGAGAAAATTATTTAAAGTTAGTTCGGAATGCGACTGAAAAATAATACAAAAGAGCTTAGAATGTCTTGTCTTGCAGATAAGCCACGATCGGAGCGCCCTAGGACTACTATTGATGTAGATGATCGACAAATAGTGCAGATGTATAAAATCAATCCCAAAATCGTGGTATGAGAGATCAAAAATCACTTACAGGAAGCAGGAAGTTCGGTTTCTTAAACTACTATCAGGCGACGTCCGGATGATACTAATTTACAAAGTCACGTTGCTAGAAAGAAACCTCTTAACATCGATCTATAAAAATCGAAGGTTGGAGTTCGCCCACAAGTAATCGGATATGCCAATAGAATTTTGGAAGCGAAATAATAAATTTCATAAAGACTTTAATTGTTGCTTAATTTCTTTACTTAAAACTAAATTAAGAGTGGGCACGAACCACCCGGCTCTCATCCTTCCTATGCTAATGTAGATAAAATAAAATTAATTGACAAAATCAAATTAATACATTACCTAAGACATTTCTTCAAATATTCAAAATGATCTAAATAACACATACATGGCTCGAATCGCACTGACATAGGAGACGGAGGCATTTCTACCTCACTCTCGACTCTATTATCAGTGCACGTTGAGTTATCCCCATACTTTCTCAAATACAATTTTCTTATCAGCGTGGACATGACAACTGGCATTTGCTTGTTTATGTCCCATTCCTCGGTCCGTCTGTTGTATACTTCATCCCTCATGTCTATAGCCACTTTCATCTTGACATCAGTTAAAATTGATTCGAGATCCAATTTTTGATAGCTTTTGTTGATTTCAGCACATAATATCTGGATGTACCACGATCCGAATAAATTTACTCTGAAATTATTATTAAATATATTATAATTATTTTTTAGCTTCAAGCATTCCGCATATAGCAGAGGAACCTAATGTTAAAACACTGGTACAAAAATGGTAATTAAACTAAACTAACCTATGAGACGGGTTTCCGGGATAGGAGCTGTGTAAAACCAATATATCCGACTCTATTGGCAAAGTGTAGGATTCATCGTGTTCATCTACATCCTTATGTACTCTAACTGGTAATTTTGCCATCAAACCTTTTATTGATCTCGTGCCTCGACAAGCCTGACATGATTTTGGAAAAAATATGTATTAATCTACTTTCTCTTCTTATATTAGTATTAAGCTATACAGAGAGGAGCTAGTGTCAAAACACTTCATTTTCCGCTTTCACATCAATAAGCAGTCAGAGAGAACGTAATTATAATTTACTTTTAAGAATGGTTGCATATTATTTTATATGTACATACATATATGATGTATAATTTTAAAAATGGCTTTATGCATCCTTAACCGCCCACAAAAGTCTCGTACTATAAATTTTACAAAATTACAGTTTTACTCTTAAGAGATTTCTTATAAGGCTGCCCCTAGTACCGTGTGCATTTGTTTGCTGCCATTCTGCTTAACTAAACAAAAAATTATAATATAATAGGTATATATAATATATATATTTTTTCGTACAGTGTTTTTGATATGATTTCACTATATTTGATTAAACAGTATTATTTAATGCCGCACTTTACCTTAATAGATCTGAATATATGATAGCCATTAGCGTAACTAAAGATAAGATTTTTCTTCTGAACTTTAGCTATGAACAGATGTTCGTGTAAATGTAGTCTTTCTTTAATTCGGGGCAAATTTTTTGTAAGTAAAATTTCTAGGGTGTCACCAGACTATTCTGGGGTGGGTACAGACCACCCGGCCTACCGGAGGGAACTGGATAATCGTGTTATTCCACTATTCTTTGGCTTGTCCAAAATGGCCATACATTTTTTGAAAAATTTAAGGAAAAATGTCATTGAACTAACCTGTATTATTAAAATCTTCGGTTTAGTGATAAGCGTAGGATTTTTAACAGCTTTGAAGTGTTTGATTATTTCGGTTTCACTGTATTGCATGTCCTTCGCCCTCAGAAGTCCACCGTGAGTCCCGTGGGTTAGGACTGCTATCGCTATACAGCCGTAGTCGGTAAAATCTTTCTCACTAACTGTAAAAGAATAATAAACAGTATAAGCTGTATGATTGTGCGCCCACATCTTCGGAATCTATAGTTGGTTTTGACTTTGACAAAAAATTAAAGAAAAGTCTCCATATAGCCTAATTTGTTCAGGGACTGGAGCATCCGATGTAGAATTTTATGAGATTGACGAAGTTAAGGGCATTCCTTATTTTAAAACAACCGCTAGATTATTTGCACGTCGATTAATATCGTGTTGTACAATTTTGAACAAAAAATGTGTAGGAATTAGGCTAAAAAGTTACTAGTTAATACATTTAGTCGTTTATCGTTACTATTTTAGAACATTATTTCGTAGGTAAATAAAAATTTGCATGGGTATTGTACATATTTATACATATTATATTATTACCTATTTATTATTATTTCTTTGATTGAAATTATAAAAATACTAATAGACTGAGATCCCGGGGCCCCAGGTTTACGTTATTAGCAAAGTTGAAATTTTGAGGATTAATAGTCTAATTAATAGATACATACTTACTAACTTGTTGGGAAAGTGGGGCCATTTCAGAGGTGACGTTCCTATTTTAATATGCTTTTAAGAATAATGTAAAAAATCAATAGTTAATAATACCAGACCCTTTACGTGGGCCTTTACTCCTCCTAGATGTCCTAAAGGTTGCTTAAAATTGGGGCAAACAACGCCATACAAGCAAGCTTTATATTTAAATATATTATATTAACGGAATATTTCAAGACCCCTTATAAGCATCCAGGCTAATCCGATGGCGCAATCATCCTCCCAGACAGAGTTATATATATATATATTATACTTTTATTTGGCGCTCCTCTGGCGACCTCTTTTTCAAAAAAAAAAGGCTTCACTTTCAAATTAGTGAGTACGCATACTTTATTAACTACATAATAGACTAATAGTCCTTAAAAATTACAGCTTTGCTAAAGTGACGTAACTTGGGCTGTAAGTTTGTACAATTTGTATAAAGAGATTACAAAACTATAATTAAAAGTTTGTAATATTTTCTTCTTTCTATCTATTTTTCTATGATTTGTTGTGTTCTATTGTACGTTCCCACCAAATTTCACAATTATAGGTCCACAGGAAGTACCCTATAGGTTTTGATAACGCGGTGAATTTCATAGAAAGTGTAGCAATACGATGCATAAATGCTCGTATCTTTCGATAGCGGTGACATAAAAGCTTAATATTTTTTCTGCTCTAAGTTACCGTAAATCTGAATATTTGACATTAATTTCAGCTTTATACTACCATGCGATCTCGAAATGAATGGTGTTAACAGACGAACAACAAAGTGATCCTATAAAAATGAACTTCACGCTGTTTCCCGCACACAGCAGGGTAGGCAGAGGGAATCTAGTGTGCGATCCTATAAGGGTACCTTTTTCCTTTTGAGGTACGGAACCCTAAAATAGTGTCTTAATTCCAGATTTTCAGAACAAAATTACATTGTTTTGCTTTACGCTCTGACATCATCTTTTATTTGTTTTACGAAAGCGATGTATCGATTTATTTAATTTATCTTATCTAATGTAATCTTAGCATAAAACGATGACAAGAAATGGTATCTTTATTTACAATCTTTAATTCTATTAAAATTATATATATATACTTAATCAGTTATAAAAAACGCGTACAGAAATATAACTGAAATGAATATCAAATACTCATGCCTAGTCTCGGGACCTTGGGACAGAAAAAAGCCCTTATGTTTGTTTCGTTTGTGCAGAAATGGAAATTTATATTTCTATTACAAATAAAAACTATTCTAAACTTGTGTAATTGTAATTTTTACGAAACCCACAGTGGGCAAGACTCGTGCTTAAACGGTTTTTTCCTTTACTGCAAGTTCCCATTTCGTGCCAAATTTCATAATACAATTATTATATAATATAACTAGCGGCCCGCCCACGGCTTCGTCCGCTTAAAATACATGATTATTGATTTAATAACCAGAATTGATTGACAACTCTAATGATTTCTAATATGATTTTTGTATTACTTTAATCTGTAATATTCTAATATGTTTTTTTACAACATTATCGTAACTTTTATAAGAATTTTTGATTATTTCGAACTAAAAAATATGACCAATGTTGATATTTGATATTCATAAAATATACATAAAGCTAATTATTTATTATATGTATATATTGTTGTAACATAACGTTATTTTTACCTATATTATGTTTTTTAAAGCTCTGTTAAATGTGCTGATGTCACTTAATAATTTAATGTACTGCTTCAGAAACAGCCTTAAATATAAAATTATAGATTTGGGTTATGATTTATAATATTATTTGTAAAATAACTGTATTGTTTGCATATTAACTCCTGTACAGTTTTTAAATTAGTTACCCATATTATTAGCTAAATGTACAATTGGTAAATATTACAGAGTACACGTAGAAAGGATGTTTTTAGGCATTTTATATAGATTTATTTCGAACGAACGAACGAATCAAAAGATCTATCTATTTTTTTCTATATCTCTTTTAAGATCAAATCGTTCTTTATCTCTGTGTTGAATTAATTACGATTTCAACTTAACTGTTATGATTTATGAAGGTAATCTCCACTAACAATTCAACTTTGCTTACTTTATTGTATAAAATATTATATAATAGTGCTTCAAAAATATATATTTTATATTTTTATCAACAGTCATATAATCAAGACGTTTGGAATGTCATTCTTTAGCCAGGAATTTTACCAGCGTGATACTGCAAACTGGCAAACTAATGCCTTGAGTTCATTCAAATGACGATAACTTTTTTTTTAATGAACCGATTTTGATGAACTAAACTTTAGTACTCAAGTTGAGTTAAAACAAAGCAATTGGTGAAATTTTCAAGTAAATCGGTTCAGTACTTTCAGAGAAAAATGCGGACAAAAATATGTCGACAGACAGACAGACAGACAGACAGACAAGAAATTCAAAAAAAATCTTTTTGCTTTCTATTATTCTTTTTAAGTGTCCCTCTATCCATTTCAGTCAAAATTACTAAATGTACAGACAAAATATTTTTACTGTCTTACTATATATAGAGATAGAGATAATTACGGGAAATACCCTATAGGTGTTGATTACGCGGCGAATATAGTTGCCGTAAGCACTCATTATTTATTTATTTTTATTTTTTATTAGCTTCACGCTGTATCCCGCACACAGCAGGGTAGGCAGAGGGAACCTAGTGTTAAGACACTCCGTTCCCCACTTTCTGCCGAATTCTGGAGGCATTGCGTGTTGAGTGGCAGAACTCAACGCCGCGCTTAACCTCGACACCAGAGCGAAGAAATGGAAATATAAATTTAAGTAAATATTTCATCTCCTCGAGTGGGGATCGAACCCACAACCAGTCGGTTTTGCAGTCACACCTCGTGCCGCTGCGCCACGACCGGCCTCAATTTTTTTTATTTATTTAATACTTTATTGCACCAACTTAAACATAATAGAGATAAAAGATAAAAGAAATGTAAAATGGTGTATAGGCGGCCTTATTATAATACCTCGGGTGATCTCTTCCAGCAACCCTTATATATATAATACATATAACGTGAATAAGTAACTGGCTTTCGGTTGAATTACAACATGCTATAATATTATTAATAAGGTAAAAAATTCCACAGAATCCTGTCCGAAAGCAAAAGATTTTATATTGGAACATGAAGGTAGCACCTAGAACCATGTCGCCTATTTTAAAAGGTGACTTAGTACTTGCAGCCTATAATAGACGCACTGGTCATTTCTTAACTGATAATTTGAAAAAGAAATAGCAAAATAAAGGATTTTAATAAATAAAATTACCGTATTTATGCTGAAAAGCTCTAAAGGAGCTGATAATTAGTCTGCTAAGAAAGCCATATTTTTGTAAAAAGGTATTAAAACATCGGCACAAGTATATCAAAATACCATTCATGAAGAATTTTCTCAAAGAAAGAGTGCGTGTTGCTATTGACAACTAGCCTCAACGTTTAAAGGACTGTATTGCAACTAATGAAGACCACTTTAAATTCGCTTTATATATTTTTAAAGATTTTACATGAATATATTAAAATAAAGAGCCCAGTCGTGGCGCAGGGGCACAAAGTGTAACTGTAAATCTACTGGTTGTGGGTTCGATCCCCCACTCGAGGAGATGAAATTTTTACTTAAATTTATATTTCCATTTCTTCGCTCTGGTGTCGAGGCAAAGTGCGGCATTGAGTTCTATTTATATCAAGACTAAGTATATTGACATATTTTTTTATTTATGAACCGATTTGAATAAAATAAATATTAAATGTTAAGGGAAGTTTGACAAAATATAATAGCTAAACTGCAATTAAATGTGTTAAGCCAATTCTGATATTAGCGGAAGTAAACATTTTTTGGGTTCTAATGCATTGATAAAAGTCCCTAGTAATAGATTTCCTCATATGTTTTCCATAAATAACAGACAGCGATTAGTTTAAATGTTAATATATGTATAAATATAGATGATTATTTTTTTTTTGATATCGGTGTTTAAATGACCATTTTGAACAAAATTTTTGTAGGCGGAACTAGGACTAATTGTAACATACTAACATTCTATATTGTCCCTTGAACTTTTTGAAATGAAAGAAAGACTATAAAACTATGATACTTACACACTTTCAGTTCATCCATGATCTCGTCCTTTGTCAGATCTTTATGTTCGTGGACCTCAAAACCGAATTTTGAGAAAGTTCTATCAAGCGCCTCCACATCTTTTTCTGTTCCCTCTCTAGGCTTAAATCCATCTACATTCTCTTGATTGAAAATAGCAAGATAGTTCTTTTCAAATGTTTCCAGTTTATACGTACTTGCATACTTATCTAAGGCTCGTGTATTATATATGGGTGTTTCACTAAATTCATTGTTAGGAAGAACATTGTCATCTGGAATTTTCAATTCTTCGATTTCTTCAATCACTTGAGCGGGTGCTGACATTTCACCATCCAACAAATTTTCACCATTGGTCAATATATCATTGTAATTGCAATTAAACATTTTTGATTTTTATTTGTATACTCAATATATATAATATGTGTACGTGTACGGACACCTTCTCACCTACAGCACCTCAATCAATTTAAGTATTATAGTATCGATTCGTCTTATCTTATCAATATGATGAACAACGTTAAAAAGCCAGCATTTTATTTGTCGTTTTGTTAGCAAAATATCAATTGGAAATGACTAATAGTAAGTAACCCTCGTCGCACCACAAAAATTATCGCTCCTAATAAGGAGCTACTTCCGTGCATTACAAAGAAATTGAGTGGCGGAAAATATTGATAATAACATCTTGAAAATTTTAAGCACACATAAGTAGGTATTTGATATAATTTCGTAATATTAATCAACAATAACATTGACTCATGTGGTGAATTTAACTTTATCAAAAGATTATTTTCAACAATCAAAATACCTTTTCTTTTACTATAATATATCTATTAATTTTTACCAGTTTCCTAAATATTCATCAATACAAAAACTAAATTGAGTTCGGCTACTCAACAGGCAATGCCTCGAGAGGAGGAGTGTCTTAACAGGTTTATGTGCCCGAACATGGTTCACATTATCAATTTTAGCAGTGTTTTCGTGTGACAATAGAAGACATTTAATCCAATTTTTTGGATTCACGCTGTATCCCGCAGATAGCAGGATACGCAGCGAAATTAGTTTTAAAACACTAGTACGTTCCTAACTTTACAGACATTGTCTGGTTGACCAGCGTAACAACGCCACGCTTTGTCTTGATACCAGAACAAAGTAATTGAGCACTCAACTATCATCTATAGCAGTGTTTCCCAATCTTTTTTGTGCCATGCCCCACCTTAACCTTTCTAAAATGTTTAATGCCCCTCTATTATGTTAATAATTATGTATGTTAAAAATATATGTGTAAAAAAATTTTATGCATATTTTTTAATATTTGGAAATTGATTTGTTCACTTAAGAAACAAAATGATAGGTTCTAGGAAAGGATCACTATAAAATTGTTAACAAAGCACAGTAAGTAAAATTTCAAAACATATAATGAAAAACTAATTTCTTCTTCATTTTCACCATGACATCCTCGCTAGTACCTGCCATTCTGTGTATCTTTTTATTGCATTCGATCAGCTAAATTGACTCCGCATCCCTCTCTCCTACGAAGAGATCGCATCTCCACAGCATTCATCTTTCTTTCATTCTTCTTCTGTAATATCCACGTTTCGCTGCCGAAACAAATACTTATCAATTATATCTGTACAATATATATTATGAATATTAAATCAACGGACTATCACAACAGTTTTGACGGACACTTATTTCAAATGAACACCAACTGAATGATGTGAGACACTATGTACGTTGCGATGGGCTCGTGGTGTACTTAAAGACTCCAATCACTTAGTTAATATTTTGATCTCGTCAAACGAAATTATGCCTAATAATTATTTACGGCAATTATTTAAGATTTTGCCTTTTTTTGTTAATCTTGAAGCGACAGGGTTAAAGTTGTATCCTGTTCGTTTTTGAATAGCCCCCCTTAAATATCAAATTGCCCCTTAAATATCAAATTGGGGAACACTGATCTATAGTCTATACAGTCAGATGCTGAATTGGCACGATTTAATATTTAACATCGTTTATAAAATTAAATTGAATGGCAGACGACTAGTGGGTTTTCAGTTTATCACCATTGAGGCTAATCGCGTCGCAGAGGCACAAAGTGTGGTTGTAAAACCGACTGGTTTTGGGTTCGATCCCCACTTGAGGAGATGAAATATTTACTTAAATTTATATTTCCATTTCTTCGCTCTGGTGTCGAGGCAAAGCGCAGCGTAGAATTCTGCCACTCAACACGTAATGCCTCCAAAATTCGGCAGAAAGTGTGTAACGGATTGCCTTAACACTAGGTTCCCTCTGCCTACCCAGGTGTGTGCGGGATACAGCGTGAAGCGCACCGTTAAGTCCAGGCTTCCTTTTTACTGCTCTTCGAAGCAGTTACTTTACCACGTTCTTGTTACGTTACTTTGAAATGATTTACTTTTATTTATTATTATTAACAAGCCATCAGAGTACTGTGCTCCCAACACAGTTCATTAGAATAACTCAAAACATATTTTCGTTTCTATCTAAGACCTTTTTCTCATCATTTTCGTCTTCTATCTCCTAATTAAAAGTGAAAAGATGCGTTTTGCTAGCCTCTCTCTATCAACTTACGTACTCGTTGTGGAATTTTAATATTTCAGACACAATCAGATCAAATTATTATTAAAATTTTGCGTAGGCACTTTGCATACGCCTTACAAAATAATTGAGCAACTCCAAAATATCACTATTTTAGTCTTAGAAAGCGGCAGGCATAGACTTTTGTTGTTCCCAAAGGAAAATATCATTGCCTCAAATGGAAATGGATATCGAACTCACAACCATCGCATGCAGTGGCGTAGCTGGGGCGGTGCGAGCGGTGCAGTCGCACCGGGCATCAAAAGAAAAGGGGCATCAAAGTCTACGATCAATTCTAATTTTTTTTCAATCAAGAATCAAGAAATGTACAAGAAAAATGAGAGAATGAAAATGAAAAATACAATCTCGCTATCATGCCAATTGAACATGAACTAGTCGATACTATTGATTTTGAAAATGTGATTATTGACTTTGCTAGTCAAAAAACGCGTAATGTCCGTTTTTAAATTTTTGGAATAATTTTTACCAAAATCTAATATTATAACTTATATATAGTTATTATAGTTTTGAACCAATAAAAATTTATATATCTACTCTACTGTGTTTTGAAATCTGAAATTATTTTGACCATTTTAAAGGGCACCCTAAAGTCCTAAGCTGCACCAGGCAGCAAATACCCGAGCTACGCCACTGGTCGCATGTATAGTGGCATGCTTGTGCACCTGCGCCATGGCGATTTCTTTTAGCGCTGCTACTGCTGCTACTGCTGCTACTTGTGTATGTAGTGGAGTACATAAACATTAAGGTAAAATAAAGTAGGGCAATTCTGATTTGGTAAACAATCAACACCTAATTTAATTCGATATATTTACCTGTTGTATTAAACAAATTCTTAAATACATTCCTGCTTCAATCACCTCTTAAAACTATTTAAAAAATAAAAATGATTACCTAGACGTCTTTAAATATTTAATTTTATTTAATAGATATTGTTTTATTAAATAAATAATGCAAAATAAATTGTTTTTAATTAACAAGTGTTGCTATAATATAAATAAACAATATTTTATATGACTACAGTGTTGTCAGGTCAATGCAAGATTTTCATATTTCAATTCAATTTCAAGTTCATTAAATGCCGCAACTTGCTGCTTGTCATAATACATTGTAAATATTGTAAAAATGTATCATAGAAAGTGTAATTTCCTTACAAAAAACGTGTAATAAAGTGTATATTTAATATTTATTGACGTGTATAAATAA
This sequence comes from Heliconius hermathena, assembly GCA_013403705.1. Classification (NCBI taxonomy): domain Eukaryota; kingdom Metazoa; phylum Arthropoda; class Insecta; order Lepidoptera; family Nymphalidae; genus Heliconius; species Heliconius hermathena. The sequence goes on from JAAIXJ010001882.1 coordinate 301,567, forward strand.
AAAATAACTGTGAAAATGTTCAATTACAAATATCTCAGCCGGGAGCATCTGGAGGGTTTCGACAATTACAAGGTAATTTGTAATATGTTTACGAAAAATAAAGAAAAAATATAATTGAAGAAAATTTGCACTATTCATTTAAATAGAATAATTAATTAGAAAACATAACCTATAAAAATCGATCTTTTACGCGACATTCCACTGCACTTCCTTTATATTCATGGACAAATCGCAATATGTACGAGCATTCTCAAATTCTTTATATCTTATATAAATACTATTTATCAAAGTTAGAGATATTTATTTAGATATGTAATTAGTTTTAACATGATTAAAATAATTCATTCATTCAAAATAAACCAGAAAACAATATTTAATTAATGTTCTTTTATTAAAAATATGTAAAATAAATGAATATGTTAATTAATAAATTATATAATATTTTTGCTGCTGATATCTCATATGAAATAATTTTTTTTTACTAAATTTATGTAATGGGATTTACTGTGTAGGTAAAATTATTTTTACAAACAGAACTAATCAGTAAATAATATTACTAGAAATGTAAGCACTGGGTAGATGCTTTTACACAGTGGTTCATCATCTGTCTATAAATGCAAATGTTATAGAGTTCAATTCCCATTTAGGAGAATGAAATATTATCATTTCCTCACTCTGGTATCAAGACAATGGAGTGCAGCATTGAGTTCCACCACTCAGATTGCAGTGTCTTGAAATTTGTGAGATGTGTGTGAAACAGAGACTTAATACTAAGGTTCCTCTGTCTTTCCCCATAATATGCAATATATAGCATGAAAGGAAAAAATAACTAATAAGTTTATAATTCTTTTCAGTATATGTCGAAGGACACAAGCCCACTCAGTGTGTATGTTATGCACCCATTTTGGAATAAAGTAGTGGAGGTAAGAATTAAATTAATGAATTAGTTAGTTATATAATAACAGTTACATAAAGAATATGAAACAGTATTGTAAAATATTTGTTTGGAAACCATAATAATCAGTTGTGGTGCAGGGGCACAAAGTGTGACTGTAAAACCGACTGGTTGTGTGTTCGATCCCCACTTGAGGAGATAAAATATTTACTTAAGTTTATGTTTCCATTTCTTAGCTCTGGTGTCGAGGCATTCCGTATTTTTTTATAAAATATAAATATGTATATATAAAGACCATTTTGGCTGAGTAGGACAAAGACTGACTGTATGTAAATTTGGTATTAATTTTGTCTAACTATAAAAGTGTAAATAATTTGATTTGAAAAGTGTGATTAATTTATTATCCATTAAATGTTATCAATAGGACAAAGAGTGAATTTATCAAATATTAAATTCAATAATTGTCTGTAAAAAACTTGTAAACATATATTATTTAGTCACTATTAAATTATACTAATAAAAAGTTCTATATATAATAAAAAGTATTAACAATATTGAAAAAATATGTTCAAATGATTCTTACATGTCATTAACATAATGGATTAATATTAGCAAAAAAATATTATATTTATAACGTAGTAGAGAACTCTGTCTGTATATGTTTTAGTTGCGGCCTGTGGGTTTTTTTGTTTGTGTTTCAATGTAAAATTCTAGAGTGAGGTCGAACCATATTTCTAAAATCTTTGAAGAGATTGAGAGCTACACATTCAGAACTCGTCAGTATGGAATAATGACGCTGACTATCCCGTATTGCCAGAGCTCAATCAATACCTAACATTAACTTCAGCCAAAAAGCTATTCGACGAGCTCTGTTTTCTTTGGATATATACAAGTCAAGCAGGCCGGATGGAATCTGTTCTATAGTTCATGGACACCTTACCCAATCGAAATAGTCCCAGATTCGTGGGCGACAGCGATCTTATCCACCCGATTCCGAAGAAAGGTAACGATTCTGCTGGGTTGCGACTATTGAAAGCAAGGGACAGCAGCATTAATCAGATTTCCACGGTTTCTACTACGAATATATGCATATAAACGCTGGCGTTACATACAAAGACGTATTAGAGGATCCTAGCATACATATCCTAGCTATATTAACGTCAACTAGTGCCAAACTAAACTTGTTTCTTCTGTTGAGGCATCACTCGGAATGTTTATGGAGTAAAAGGAACCTGGTTCAATTCAACCTCTAAAAGTTTACGCGTTAACCATTAAGAAAACTTTATTTGTGTGACACAAATTTTAAAAAACCCTCTTCTTAAAGCCGTGCTTAGTATCAGCATGTAACGTATCGAGTGGCTGTCAGTATCACGATTTTCTGGTAATCTTTAGGAACTTCCTTTCACGTGCCTCACAATTGTGGAAGATCGATACAACATGGGTACCTTAAAAAAACGTGTATATGGAATCCTTAAAAGCCGGCATCGCACCCGTAGCTCCTCTGGCATTATACAGGGTCGTGGATAGCGGTGATCACCATCTGGTGACTCGTTCGAAACTGGGCCAAATATAAGGTTTAAATTTATGAGTTTGAATTTTTAGTTTTTAAAAACTGAATTGAATGTGCGGCGTAACGCGGTCTAACTACAGACTTACACATATGTACATAATATATTCTTTCGAGGTATGGTGTTTCGAGGATGGGTGGAAATCGTATCGCAAGACATAATAGTCAATGAACTCACCACCGAGGATATTGAAGACCAAACTGGGGGCCAGGGCCTCCTTGGAAAATATCTCTAGATACACCTATGTTCAAATTGACTTAGATTTAGCATTCAGACCGGGTCTAGATTTCACAAAGCCAGGATATGTGTATGATGTTCCACCTGTTCACCTATGAGAGGTTTTAGCAAAGAAAGTTCGAATGTCTTTAATTTTGATTATTTTATTAAACTCCTAGGAAGTAAAGCAATGTTAGCATAAGCTTGCAATAATTCATCTCGTATTGCACGCTGTTATTAAGGTTGAAATACTTGTAAAAATAAAAATAAAATCATAAAGAGTATTAATTAAAACTAGTTATTTATAATGTTTCAAAAAAAAATTTTTTTATTAAAAATAATATTTCCAGACATTGCCATCGTGAATTGAGGACAAAGGAAAGGCAAGTTCCCGAGAACAGAAAATTGAAAAATAAATGTTTTGGTTAAACATTTATTTTTCAATTTTCTGTTCTAACGGATCTAAAGAATATATAAAAATGAAATATATTAGTATTAGAAAATGAGTATAAACTTATAAATGATGATTATTTACAAGTACCAATATAGTAAACAACATGTGTGGCCTTTTGACCTAAAACATGACAGTGATCTTGTTATGTTAGAAAACTAATAGAACTGTTATTTATGAAATGTTTTTTTTAATACATATTTCCTGTATAATTATTTTGGTGATCACATTATATATCTGTCCTCCAAATTCAACTCAAAACATCTGCCTCAGCCAGTAAACTTATTGTGTGTTCTATGTACACAAAAAAAGAATATGGATTATTTTTTAATAATTTGTTGTTTTCTAAGTACATAGATTTTTTTTAATATTATTGTAAAATCATGGAAATTAAATAAGAATCATTCCTTGATGTTATGTTGCATTAATTGAAATACATGGAATAATAATTATTGTTATGGTGTACTCCATTTTGTATCTTCCATTTAATCTTCTATTCCATCATTCAAAAAGGAATTTAATTTTAAATGTTACTCCCAATAGGAATTCGAATCTACAAATATTGCATGTAAGTCAGGTGCTTCCCGTTTATGTCACAATTTGTTGCGGGACCTATAAGTAATTCTTCAATCAATAAAATCGTTACCAGGAACCCCGCATAATTTAAGAGGTCCCGACTGTTAATCCTATAAACAATAAACTATTAGGCTTGTTTATTTTCTCTTTAGTTTTATGCAGTGGGGGTTTTTGTTTTTATAATTTTTTTTTAATTTATTTATATCCCGCATATATAATATCAAGGTAGGCAAAGAGACGCTAACAACATAAATAAGTTGTAACAAGCGTATAAAAAATCCTTCCTCGATGAGAACGTATAGCTTAGTGGTCAGAGCGCCTGGTCGATTTTCAGGAGGTGCGGGTTCGAGTCCCGCTACGTTCAAATTTTATACGTTTCCTAAATAAGTATTTTTCTTTCCTAAGTGTGGATTAACACTTTAAAAAATGTTTAAAAAAAGCAATGCTTGTTGAGTAGCGGAACCCAACGCCGGGCTTTTGCCTTGTACCAGAGCAAAGAAATTCAAATATTAATAAATAATAATTCATTCCCTCGAGTAGATCGAGGGATCGAACTCACAACCGTCGCGTTACAGTCACATCCTTGTGCCGCTGCGCCACGATTATACATCTGCTTACTGCAATTACTCGTTGACCTACATATAATTATTGTAAATAGCAAAATAGATTAGTCATGTTTTAGATAATGGCTTCAGCTGTACTTCTACTATTATACCGTTTTGTTTATATGAATTTACTGTAAATAGAATAATAAATTATATGTAAAATATGACAGACACTGTCTCTGTCATGGCGTGTTGAATGGCGAAGGTCAACGCTGTTTTGTTGTCAGAAATGGTCATTAATTAAATTAATATAATAATTCATTCCTTGAGTGGAAATCGAACCTACAACCTCAGACGCTGAGCCGTCGCTGCGACGGTTTCTTATTTAATATAATTTTTCTTTTCTTACACATTTTATATATTTCTAAGTAAACAATATGAAACTAGCGTTAAGACATTATGTTTTCTGCTTTGAATTCATGAAATGAATTCTCCGAGTGGTATCAAACGGTTATTATTATAAAGTCTTAACTAGTTCTTTTAGATATAATTTTAATTTCTCCACTTATTTCTTGAGTGAAGTTTGTGGGATCCGATCCCACTTAAAAATAAACTTTGTTTATAAAATAAGTTCCTTGGTCATAATGTCACTAAATTGGCGAAGTAAACAGGCAACGAAGTGGCTTGACACATAGTTTTCTCTATCTAACCTTAAAAACGTTTAAAATACATAAAGACGAAAATAAATGTGCAAAAAATATTTTTAAAAAATCTATGTAGCATTACAATAGGAAATTTACTGATTTCAATGGTCTGTTGGAAATGATAATGACATACAATGGCGAGTACATACATTATTCGATATACTTATATTTTGAATGATATTCATTTAATAATACTGTAATTAAAGAATATTTTAAATTGGGGAACAAATTACGTTTTTAAATTTAAATTCCACTGAAGATTTTTATTTAAAGGTTAACCCTGCATCCCGTATACACATGTACATATATAGCAGAGCAGGCAAAGGGAACCTAGTGTGAGAGCACTCAGTTCCTCATTCGTCTGCCTAATTTTCACAATTGTGTTAATTGACGGAACTCAACGCTGCGGTTTTTATATTGTCACCAGAGCGAGGAAATTTAATTACTATCTATAGAAATTCAATCACCCGGGTGGAAATCGGATCACAATTCAAAATTTACTTTATTTATTTGTCTGTTGGCAGTAACTTAGTATAAGGAGTTAAAACACTCCATGCTCCACTTTTCACTCGATTTCGAAATTAATTATATTTATACATATATACATATACGAGGCCAGTCGTGGCGCAGCGGCACAAAGTGTGACTTTAAAACCGAGTTGTGGGTTCGATCCCCACTCGAGGAGATGAAATATTTACTTAAATTTATATTTCCATGTCTCCGCTCTGGTGTCGAGGCAAAGCGCGGCGTTGAGTTCTGCCACTTAACACGTAATTGCCTCCAGAATTCGGCAGACTGTGGGGAACGGAGTGTCTTACACTAGGTTCCCTCTGACTACCCTGCTGTGTGCGGGATACAGCGTGAAACTTATTTTTACATATATTATTTTTTATTTCAGTGGGTTCCACGCTGGGTAGCACCAAATGTACTGACATTTGCCGGTTTTCTATTAACCGTGTTGGATTTTCTTCTTCTCTCATACTACGACTATGATTACTTAGCGGCAAGCTCTAAAGTGTCCAACGAAACGTCTTCAGAGCCACTCAAAGGTCACACGGAGGTCATCCCTCAGTCGCTGTGGTACCTACTCGCTGTGTTCTTGTTTTTAGCTTATACTTTAGGTATGTATTGTTTTTTATTTAAATATTGATTTGTTTTTATTACTTTAATGATTTCAGACTAAAAATCAAAGTGTCTTATTGACATTCTTAAACGATACTTTTTAGAAAACGTATAAAACATGATCATAGCGGGCTTGAATCCGCGTCTCTCGGAAACCATCCAAACGCTATGACCGCTAAGCTATTCGTTCTCATCGAATTACGTGGAAATTCTTAATTAAATGAAATTGAAATTTTACCGTAATCAGCCATTATAAAGATTTACTTAAGTCCGCTGCGATTATATTTTAAAATGCTATGCACGTTGCTAAGATTTTATTTTCATAAGACTTTGAATGTAACAGGATTTGAACCCGTGTTTCATGTATTATAATACATGTGAAAGCTAATTAAATTATATGTACATTGACATTCTCCCATATTAGTTTTTGAAGTCGGTGCCAGTCAAGAAAAGAAGAGATAAATCAGGAGATGGCTAATTAATAAACCAAATAAAAGCAAAAAAATGTATTAAAAAAATACCCATATTGGCATCGACTCCCCAACAGCGGATTTACTTATTTAGAAAACGTACAAAAATTTGAACGTAGCGAGACTCGAACCCGCGCCTCCTGGAAACCGACCAGGCGCTCTGACCACTGAGCCATACGTTCTCATCAAGCTACGTTGAATTTTTTATACGCTTGTTACAACTTATTTATGTTGTTAGCATCTCTGTAGGGAGATTTTTACAAATTTCCGCTACCCAAAGATAATTACTAAGAATTATCGTTTGGCAAGAGAGAAACTATTTTTTAAATATTTTTAAACATTTTTAAAGTGTTATTCCACACTTAGGAAAGAAAAATACTTATTTAGAAAACGTATAAAAATTTGAACGCAGCGGGACTCGAACCCGCGCCTCCTGGAAACCGACCAGGCGCTCNTCAGTTAGATGGAGCACCCGCACACTGGAGTGCTTGCTAGAAACACGCTCGCGAGCATATTTGGAGAACAATGGATCGAAAGGTATGGACCTCGGTGGTGGCCTGCCCGTTCCCCGGACCTCACGCCGCTTGATTTTTTTTTGTGGGGGCAAGTAAAAAATGAAGTATATGCGTCAGAAGTCCATACAGAAGACGAGCTCCGGCAAAGAATTGAGCGTGCTTTTGATAAAATTAAAGAATTAGCCGCGCGGGGGGATCTACTGAATAAAGTAAGACGTAATTTGTTACGCAGATGCCATTTATGTATTTACAAGCAAGGGGGACACTTTGAAAATTTAAAAATGTAGCAAATAATAAGTGGACAGAAAGAATATGATAAAAGTGTGTGTAAAGTGTATTCCTAAGTGTTGCGTTGATTTAACATCACTTCGCCGCCGTTTGCTACATACCTACGCTAGTTGCTGCGACTCGATTTCTTGAATGAAGCGTGTGCGACGTTGCCGCTTTGAAAGCTTAGTGTGCGCGTATGTGTGCGTGTTTATAATATTCTTGACAAATGGCGTTTTATTTTAAAACGATTATTTTATTATTTATTTTGTTTGAAAAAAAAACTTTTTCATTTTTGGGAATTTATTTTTTTCTGAATTATATTAGGCTTTTATAGAGTAGTTAAAACTGTGGTTTCATTTAATGTGGTGCTGACACTTCCACCCTGTATAATCAATATAATTTATACATTCAATAATTTTGAGAAAGTGCAAACACTATATGGCTGCTTGCGAGGACAAAATCGGCGGTAAGGGCGCCCCCCACAGGACTCGTGCCTTTGCTTGCGGACGTAAACGGAGCGTTGAATTATTTTAAATTTACATTTTCTCAAATAGTATACGTTCAAATGACATGTTCTGAAAGCCAAAACATATCTTTATAAAATTTATTTTTTCTCAAAAATCGGAGAACTAAGTTTCTTAACACTGGGTTCCCTCTGCCTACCCCGCTATATAGGGAGGGACAGGGCTGCCTATGGGATACAGCGTATAGCTAAAAACAAAAGTAATAATTTAATTTGGATTTTTTTAGACATCAACATTCGTGTTTCTATGGACAGGTGTGAGAGGGACCGGTTTTTATAAGAAATATTTATTTGGAAGCTATACTTTGGCTAATGCCTTTGAATGGTTAATTTATGGTACTGGAGTATTCACAAATTTACCAGTTTCTTTGTATAATACCTATCAGTGAGTATATTATGTTGTTTTATTGATTAAATTTACTTTTTAAATAAAAAAATATATATGCTTATACAGTTTTAGAACAAGATAAAAATGATACAAAATATCTGGTTTATTTGGACATATCTTTGTAAAATATCATCATTATATTTGTAGCTATTTAAGCAAATTATAATTGCAATTGACAATTGGATTTTTATATATAATTTGTTTTTGTGCGTAAATTATAAATAATATTATCTTTATACTAATTGCGAAATCGCGCAAGCCACCTACAGCTAGCTTCAGGGCGGCCACAACTCGTCGACCATACTATAAATTATTATTTTTTATTTTTTTTACTAATTTTCTTCATTCCGCAGATCATATAAACTGCGTACAGGCAAAATGAGATCTTTCACGGAAGCAATAAGACCGCTGTGGTCCCTACTCACCGTGTTCGTAGTGACTACGTTTTGGGTGCACACTAGCGACCGATTGCCGAATAGTGACCCCAGAATGTTGTTTTTGTTGATCGGGACACTATTTAGTAATGTTGCAGTAAGTATTTTTTATATATTTAACCTTATTTAATTTTTAAAAAATATGAATTTGGAGCGAAGCTTAACGCCGCATTTTGCCATAATAGAACTTTAAAGTGACGATTATTTTAATATAAATATTCCTCAAGCGGAAAGATGAAGCATTAAGACTACTTTGGTCACTACTCACGTTGTTTTTAGTGATCACGTTATGGTGAACTCTATGGCCGACTGTCCGGTAGTGACTCCAGAACGTTGTTTCTGATTGGCACGTTTTTTAATAATTTTTTAGTATTTTTATAAGGAAATGTGTTGGGTATCGGTGCTTACCATCGTATTATGACTTGCCATATGGGAAAATAGAAATAATTTGTATATATATATTTTTTTAATGGGAGTGTACAAAACCACATTGATTGTAAATTAAATTACACAAAGTAAAGGAGGGTGTGCAATAAAGTTGTAGAATATATTTAATTTAAGGCCGTATCCTAGTATCTGTAACAAACATAAAAAAATTGGCGAGATGCTATAAAAAATGTTTGATGGATTCTCACAATGTCTAACAAAGGATGGTGGGTTCTATATTCAGTAGAAAATATTACATAAACAAACCGTGACGTTGGGTTCTGTAAAAAATCAAAAATGTAGTCAGGGCAGTACAGCATGAAGCTAACGCCGCTCCTTCGTTACATGGAAATGAAAATGTTAATATTTCATTCCCCCCGAGTGGGAATCGAACTCACAACCGCCGCGTTTACAACAGGCTTGTGCCCGAGCGCCATGACGGCCTCAAATTTAGCGAAAAATGGAAAACGGAAACTAAATTCCTACTGCATTATAAAATACATGATAGATTTTTGTGTGTCAGTGCCGTCTAATAGTAAGTCAGATGAGCAACCAGCGGTGTGAGGCGGTGAACTGGCTGGCGTGGCCGCTGCTGGCGGCGGGCGGCGCGGCGCGCGCCTTCCCCGCCTACGAGCTGCCGCTGTTCTACGCGCTGGCGGCCGCCGCCCTCGCCGCGCACCTGCACTACGGGGCTTGTGTGGTGAGACATTCATATTGTAGTCTCTACAGGATGGAAGCGCTCCTTTTACGGGAACTGCATATAGAATAAAATATTTTAAACCCATACCTAAAAAAATTTAGACGTAGGATTTTTTTTCATTTCTCGATGTTTCTCCATACCTGTATTTCGTGTGACGCAGTTACGCATAGATACCAATAACGTAAACACATACTACTACAAAAATACTACTAAAGGCTAAACAACTTGGAACTTTGCGGCCAATACCTACGACTCAATTTCGAAATGAGGCGTATGCGGCGGTTTCCCTTTGATAGGTTTATGTGTACGTGCGTCGTTCTTGACAAATGGCGTTTTATTTTAAAACGACAATTTTATTATTTATTTTGTTTGAAAAAAACACTTTTTCATTTTTGGGAAAAAAAATAGTTAAAAACTATGGTTTCATTTAAAGTGGTGTGATACTTCCACCCTGTATGTAGAATTTGAACCTGTTTATTTAACGCGATGGTAACATTTTGTAAGAAAGTGTATTTCTCCAGTCTTCAAAATTTGTGAAAAAATATTTTTTAAGTTTCGGCATATCATTTTGTATGTTTACTTTTTTATTTTATTTTATTTTATTTTATTAATCAGGTTGAGTGCTCAAAACTTGTTTATTTAAAAAAAAATATCCCGCATATAACAAGGTAGGCAAAGGTATTGTATCCCGCATATAACAAGGTAGGCAAAGGGAATTAATGTTCATGACTTGCCGCCGACTGCGTCTTGAGTAGCGGAACTCAACGCCGGGCTTGTTTCCGCCACGACGACTAAATATTTTAAAAAGTCTAAGTGTTTTTTAATTTTAAATTGAATTTTCAATTATTAATTGAGCTTGTAAACCATTTAATTACTTTATTTATTAAAGTTTATTAGAAAATTAAAGTTTTCATACTACAATGTGTCAAATATCGATTAACTTTCATTTATTTCCATTTAAAGGAATGAATAAATGACAGACGTATTTATCTGTTGTCACTATTAAATATTATATTTGTATGAATAAATAATATTTTTATTTCAAATTTAAATAAATGAACAAATGATAGGTGTTCACGCATTTATCTGTTATTCATTTGAATTGTTTTACTTAAATAAATAATATTTATTATTCAGAAGATTTTTGAGATCTCTTTTTTTATCTTAATTTATTATTCCACAAAATATTTGTGCTATGTGCTTTAATTTTTTAATATTAAAAATTGCAGGTGCGTCAGATGTGCGACCATTTCAGAATAAGCTGTTTCCACATAAAACAGAGGTCAGATTGACTCTTAGACGACAATGCGTGTTAAATAACATAATATAATTTATGCCATTCATTTTTGTGTATATACTGTCGTGTCGACTTTTTTTTTATAGAAAAAAAGATACATTTATAACTAATCTTTATTGTCTATATTTTTTGTTTTGAATATTAAGTTTTTTTTTCTTTGACTACTAATATATTGAGATACGTTTTTGAAAAATATGCTAAAGCTAGATAAGCTTCATATTTAGTTAAAAATCGTACAATAAACTTTTAACGTGTTATGGTGTATTTGCAGATATTTAGTTACAAATTATAATATAATCAATTTAATAATTTTCTATTTTGATCCTTTTCTATTTTTTTTTGTGGTAAAAATGTTATGCTAAAAAAAGAATACATAGAAACTACAAAAGGACAATTATAATATGACGCTATTTATAGCTATTCGGAGCAATTGCATATTAATCAAGAAGTGTGGGTTCAATTTCCGCTCTATACAATAATTATATAAACTAAAATCTAATTCAAAAAAGTCGACACAGCATTTATATCATGGCATACAACATATAGGTGCTGATTATACATACAAAGGAAAACACTTTATTATAATGAAAAAGTCATAATTTCATATTTTTTTATACATTTAATGAAAAAAGCAATAATCATTCTTTAATATTATACTATATTTATTTCAGCACTTTTGTTGTTTATATTATTATGTTATTTTAAAATGTGTACATTAACAAAAAAGTTCAAATTTATTGATAAAATTCCCCTAACACTTTCAAATTCGGCAATCTCGGTTTATTTTTGATTTTTAATTATCTGTGTACACATTTTTTTGTCTGTTCGTAGCGCGCATTGTCTATGGTTTTCTTTTTTAAATTCTTTTTAGAGAATTTTTATTATTATAATAGTTTTTAAGATTATTTTTCTGTGTATTTTTTTTTTATATGATTATGTAAAGGAATACGCAATACTGCGACTTTTAACGATCAATGATTCGTTTAAATATGATAGAATTCGATTAACAGTGCTTTTAACATTCGGTTAAATCTACATTTAACCGGATAACCAAATGTATGAAGAAAAGATTAGAAAAAATACTTGTCTTAAATTTAATACTATTAGTGATATTTTTGACATTATTTTTTAATTTGTTATGATATAATATAATCATAATTCATATATATCATAATTCTTTATGATTATTACTAATTTATTTATTATAATTTTTTTACAGTATTTAAATACTTTATTATTGTCTTATAACTTTTTTATTTATTTTTTTTACTTTTAATTTCAAAGTATAATTTTTACTCTATATCCTGTTTAACGGGAAAAAATTCTGTAGTATTCAATAATAGCTTACTTTTTGTATATTTTTGTTTTATAATAATAGAACAAAAAATATTCTCGATAACAACATTCGCCTATTACAATAGTTTTTAGAAATAGATAGTATTCAAAAAGTTATTTTGATATTAATTCTTGATATTATTTAATAATTTAAAAATATATAGATTCTATTCATTTTAGTTAGAAAAATACCGCCTGTCATCTATCTCACTCGCAGGTAGTAATTATATTTAATTGGAATTAAGTATTACGTTTTTAACCACCGATATGTATAAAAAATTGCTTTTAAATTATATTTAAAAAATGCTTTTTTACTATTTAGATTTGATTCTAGCTACGGGTACAAATCGTACTTGGGGGAAAAAATACGGCGTGGTGTTCCGCCATTTAATTCGTAACGTCTACATAGACAATATATATATATATATGAACAAAAGGAGTGTAGAGTGGAGTTTCATGTCATTGAATTTACCTCAAAGTATTTGTTGATGTGTAAAAAATATATTATTTAACCTTTTTTAATCTCTAATTTACAATAAAGAATAATTATAAAATAACTTAATCGTGTAAAATATTTATTTAACTTATTGAACACGGCGTCGAGTTCCGCAACATAACACTCTATGTCTCGATTTCGGGTGGAAAAGGAAATACCCTGCTATGGTGAAAACTTGAATCTAAAAATAATTGTAACATAAATTTTAGGTCCTACACAAAAGGTGATACCTATATCCTTCCATTTGAAAGCATCTAGTATTATATTTTCAACTTATTAACTTACTTACTTGCTTTAAAATATTTTTTTATCATAGTATTTTTTTACTACAGATAAAATAAAAAAATCTAACTTATTTCTTTTTTATATATTATTAAAATACATTTTTTTTTTACTTAAAAGTATAATATTATTTTCTTTTAATGTACTATTTTCGCTAAGAACTATGAAGAACAAAAAAAAATAAAAATCAAATGCGAGTCGGACTCGCATACCGGGGGTTCCGTAACAGTTATACATAGTTATGTCAACGGGGAGTACAATTTATAAAAGTTGGTCAGTTAATTGTAAGTTTGTAATGTTTTTTTTAAATGTCAATAGACTTTCACTTTTGGGATTTTTTTCTTTATCTATACTTTGCAGTATAGATTTCACTTCTTGCCAAATTTCACAACTGCAGATCGATGGGAAATACCCTATAGATTTTGATTACGGGGAGAATTTCATGCAAAATGCAGCAAACTCAATGCATATTTTGATTGCGGTGGACTTAGAAGCTTGACTTTTTGATCTTCTATGGTCCAAGTGACCGTAAATCTGAGTATTTGATATTAATTTCAGATTAATTTATCCACGCGATCTCGAGATAAATGCTCTTGATAAACGGACAAAAGTGATAAGGTTTTCATTTTTTTCTTTTGAGGTACGGAACCCTATAAACAGGCCTTTAGGTCTTATAAAAATCTGTATATATTTAGAATGTATATTTTTTAATAATTTTACTATTTTTAAGCAATTTTATATGGAATCAGATTTTTTTGATTAGACATTACTTTATAATTATTTATTAATAATTTAGTATGGTGCTTTCGGGATCGGGAAAAATCGGATATTTCTAATACTAAACTCAGTAGTATTTCCTGGTATGGCAACATTCACTTAGTAGAATAAAGGTACTATACCCTAACCAAACTACCTAAAATACTGACGCTTTTGCTATATGAAGATAATTATTAGAAATATCCGATTTCCAGAGTTACCCTAGTGCACCTTATTTGTGCGTATTCCTTTTTATCGCAGTAATTTAATTATTATTTTTCATTCTATTAAATTTTGTAGTTTTTATATATATTTTTAGAAATGTATATCTTTGTTTATATTCATTATGTTTGTATGTCATATTATAAACTCAATATTAACATGTCCCTATAGATATAATAATATTCAGTTTAAAATAAAAATATTTCTTTATATCTCATATTTAAAACTACTAATATATTTGTGTACGTAAAACTGGTTATTTAAATCATTTTAATGTATGGATCTGTAACTTGTGAGTTGTGAATTGTAATATTGTATTTAGATATAACATAAAGGGGAGAATATACTTATATTTTCACAAAAAAAAAACAATTATAATAAGAAAATTTCTCATTTTGAGGTAATTTGGTCCTTCGAGCCGGATCGTATCAGAATTTTGACGTATTTTGATGTTGAAACATGTTCTTCCTAATCTGCCTTGACGTGAATGTGATAGAACTGTAGCAAATAGCTAAATAGCTAGTTATGATATCGCTTTTACACACGACGGACACTGTCCTTGCTTCGCGACACATTTATATCACGTGGAAATAAAATAATTTCAATCATTTATCTTGTTTTATTTAATGTTTTTTATGGTTTTTTAAATTTTATATATATTTTTTAATAAATTAAAATTAGGTTTATAGTGTTGTAAAATCTAGAAGTAATAAAAGGAAGAAAATAAATGGTATTATTTTTATAATAAAAATGTCTAAAATTCTTGATTTTAGAATAAAATATAGTTAAGTCAGAAGTGCTATATAAAAACAGAAACAAATATTGTAAAAAAATAAAAAGTGTTAAATCAAAATATTTGATGTATTGTGCAATTGGTTTATTCAGATAATTTATTTTCAGTCTTTATACAAATGCATTTAAAAATCTATCTATTTCTTAGGTAAATAATATAAAATGTTTTGAACAAAAAAAAATCATGAGTACTAGTACTGAATTGAAGAAGTTGGATGATATAACAGTTACACATTTTTTTTAAAATTTTGACAAAAAAAATTAATGGAAGACATGAATGGATGAAGGAGAATGTCGCAATTTTAGATTAATTAAAGAAAATTTGCATAAAATAACTACTAGTGTGACTGATTAAAACTATTAAATCATAAAAATGTGAGGCCAGTCGTTGCGCGGAGGCACGAGCGTAATATAAAGAATACCATCTATATAAATGCGAAAAGTACTGTAAAGCTGTGAGTTCGGTTCCCACTCAAGTAAAAAATATTTAATTTGCATTTCTTTGCTCTGGCAAGGCAGATTCAAACAACCCTACCTGGCTATGTGCGTAATACAGTGAAGCTAAAAAAATACAAAATGTTTAACATAAAAGCTTAACCTGGCCTTCATATATTATTTTTTACCTTAATCCATTCATGTCTTCAATTTCAACAAATGTTCCTATATAGCCTATTATTATCTATCACTATAGCAAACTAAATTTATAAATATATTATTTCTGGTAATCAAATGGTGTTGTCAGCCATTTTCTTTATATATTCAGCTTTAATTTGCTCCCTGTCTGCAACATCTGGTAAGTATGGAGTTAAACCTCGCACTCTTCTATCTTTAGTTACTTTACCCTGAAATATGTTATATATACAACATTATAAGTAAAGAATATATTTATAATAAACGAATTGACAATAGCAACCTAATGAAAATTAATACATTAATTTCAGAGATGGTCAAGGTAGCAGCGGTTTGACTGTAAGCTCACCAGTTGTAGTCTTGATCTTGACTATGGGGAACAAATTATATTAATTTCTAAGCTCTGTTAAGAATGTAGTGTCTTGACATTAAGCTGTTTTTGCCTACTCTGCATGCAGGATGATATACATTTTCAAATATTAATCTTAATGTAGTAAATGGAGGCCAGCAGAAGCAGAAGCATGCGCCTGTATTTGAAACAGGTGGTGGGTTTTGATTCTCATTCGAAAAATGAAATATTTTATATTTTTATTTCCTGGCTCTGGTGACAAGGCAAATTGCGAAATTGTTTCTTAACCACTATGCTTATGTTGGTTGAGTAAAGGAACACTGATATATGCAGGATACAGTGTGAGTCTAAAAAAATTTTGTAAATAAAGAATACCATCTATATACCCAGAATTTTTTACATGTATTGTAGTTATCAAAATATTCTTCACATTTCTCTTGGATGAAATTATTTTTACTAAGACATTGATAAGATTGTTCTTGCTCCTAAAATTAAATAATGATAATATTATGATTCTTTATATATAACATTAAACTTTTTATGTCAGGGAAGGCATATGGAGTATAGTGTAAAGTTTAAAAAAATTACATGATGTAAAATTATACTAGAATATAATTTTTGTTCAAACAGATATCTATTCTATTTTTGCTTAAAACGTTAAGTAAAAATATGAAACATAACACAGGGTATGAGAAAGATATATGTAATAAACAATTATATAATATTGATATAAATTATGCAAGAATAAAGTAAGTTTATTACACTTACTATTAACTATTAATAATATACTTATTTAAAAATATGTACTAAAAAATTTAATAAATACAAAAAATAATATACACATGTATACAAGAGACATATTGTAAAGATATGTAATATATTATATAGATATGAAAAATTTAAATATATGCCTTAATCTTATCTTATAAATACCAATAACAATTAGCCACCGACCTTGAGACATGGATTTAAACGCTCTGCGTTTGCATTTTTTAAACTCATTTTTATTTTTTATTTTCTTTTTTGTTTTTCATATAATAATATGCATTTAAGTATTGTTTTTATGTCATTATCGTATGATTTATAACCAAAAAGGACAAATTTTGAAATGTCAATGTCAAATTTGAAAAGATTTTAGTTCAAAAATCAAACAGATTTTTTTTTAAATATATAATTATTTTCAAAATAATTAAAAAATAATATCTTCTTATTTATTACAACTTCAAATTTTGACAATAAGAAAAAGAAAGCATTTTATAAATAGTAACAATTTATATTATAGATAATATTAGAAACAGTTGCGTAAAACGAAATTTTTCGTTCTCTATGAAACCTCCTTTTCGCATAACAACCAATGAAACCTGTCGACATTCAAACAAAATATCGCTACGATTAGTCAATTATTACTAATGCACGAAATATTTTGTAAACGAAACACAACGGACCAAAAATTACGACGCGAGTGTAGTGTCGGGTGAACAAACAGCCTCATTTATTTGAAACTTTTTAAACATTTTTATACAATGTGTTTTTCTTAAAATAAGTGCCTCAATATATATGTATTAGTGTAAACGTGTCGGTGTTTTAATAAATGCTTTCGAGATGTCGAAGAACAAAATCGCAGCTCGAATCGACAGTCAAAATGTTGAAGTCAAAACTAAGGTATGTGGGAGCAAATTTCTAATTTCCTTACATATAACGAATATTTAAAACTTTATTTGTAAATTCTTTACATAAGAAAATAAATCTTTAATCATATTTGATGTGTTTATAATATAATATTGAGTATAAAAAGTTAAATATCACATCTCCAAGTCTAAGGCATTGTTAATTTGCTAGTAATGGATGTAATGAAGAGCTCTAATTGAGAATCTAACGGACTAATTAAGAGTTACGTTAGTTCAGCTACTTGTTAACCATATCTAAATAGCTTTTATATACACAGAAACAAAATTTCTTTTAAAATATTTGACTTATTGTCAGTTGAGATGTTTGTAAATACTCAGAATACTTTTCATTAATAAAAACTTTGTTTCCTATATAAATATTAAAAGTGATTTTACTTTAGAACATTATGATTATATGATAAATTGTAATCAATTTTTGAAAGAACTTAATTAAGATTAATTTTAATTTTATCAATGATAAAGTGTAAATAAATAGTTTCACTAAAAAAATACTTAAATTTTATTATAAAAGACATTTTCAGTATATGTACATGGTCACAGGTGAATTGGTTATCAATATCTTGCTTAAACAATGACTCAACTCATCACACAGTTAAGCAATTAATTCAAAAATGTATTACTTGAGGCCAGTTGTGGTGCAGATACACAAGTGTAATGTTTAGATAGCAATTTTGTTGTGCAGTTCCAAATTTGAAATTATTCTACAATAGGCTCCCTTGAAATGCATTTAAAATATGAACTTGACACAATGAAATCTTGTAACAGATATAGAAAGGTTTTACTAATATATCTCCTATAAATACTTCTACTGTATGTAAATGAACTCTAAATCTAAAAAATAAAAAAGAGCAGGAATTAATTTTTAATTTTTAAGTTGTGACTTTTAGAGATACTTGTTTGTCATTTTCAACTGAAAGTTCTGTCTGAAGATAATGGTGTAGTGCAAAAATATGGAAAAATATGTTTTCATCACTCTGCTATTGCAATGATGAGCTCTGTCATTCAATATGCAATAGTTTGACTATAATATATATAGATAACTTAAAACAGACAGTGAAGAATATTGTGTCTTGTTATTTCCGCATACCCAGAGTAGTGGAAATAAACATAAATAGAAAACTATATTTAATTTGTTTATTTCTATTATAATTAGAAAACCTTATTTTTGACTAAACCAGATCAATAATACTGAATTATCTGAAAAATGTTTTCATTTCATTAATTTTCTTGCAGTTTGATGCAGAATTTAGAAGATTTTCACTCAGCAAAACGGAGAAACTCAAATATGAAGACTTTAAGGCCTTAATAGAAAAGTTATACAGATTACACGATGTTGCCTTCCTAATAAGTTATACAGACCCCAGGGACGGAGATCTATTGCCGATAAACAATGACGATAATTTAGCTAGGGCTCTGTTAACAGCCAGACCTTTGATCAGGGTTATTATACAAAGAAAAGGTAAGTTCTTTTTTTTTCTTCATGCTTAATTTTTTGTACCCTTAGTGTTTATTTATTCTTAATAAATAAGAATCTAATGTTGCCCTTTAAAATAGACCAGGAAATATGTCTATTTTCATTTTGCATATAGGAGATTGAGACTAGGCTCAATAAACACAGAGCAACTAGTATTAAGTCACTCTGTTCCTCAAGTCTCAACCAATGATACAGACAATAGTTAGAAGTGGAACTCAACACCACACTTTGTCTTGTTATCAGAGAGAAGAAATGAAAATAATTAATTCAATCAAGTTGCAATCAAACCTACAACTGCTGCATTAACAGTCAGATGATGTACCGCTGCATAAGAACAACCTCAAAGACAAGATTGATTATTCATGCAGTTTTTGACCTTGTTAATGACTTTAAGATAAAAAAATATATGTGAAAATATCTTAAATTTTTTTTAATAGAAATTCATTAGAAGTGAAATATTTTTTTACAAAGAACTTTCTAGAAATAACTAACTTTTATTGAAATATTCAGTTGTTGTATAGATTTTCTTTAGTACATATCAAATCTGATTCCTTACTTGTTGTTGTCATAATAGTTTTTCTAACAAAATAATAAGGAAATCTAGAAATCAATTAAATCATATTGCCATGAATCTTAATTAAACATACATATTATTTATATATTAAATCAGTATTGAACTTGCATTTATGTAGCCCCAATTTTTTTCTATCACAATAGTTTACATTTTTATAATAAATATTCCATTGTTCATTAACACTTTATATTTTGAACTTGTTTACAAACACGGTATCATTTATATACCACCACACAATGTAAAGTATAAAAATCGCGGGAAGGTGGAGAATGGAGTGTTTTGAGTCTGTTTCAAAAGTATCATTGTCGCAGATAATTAAATATGTATTTGTATAAAATTGATTTTAGAAAAATAAGTTCTTCTCAGGTCTGAGGCATTAACTTTAGTAAACTGGTGGTAAATTATTTGACGTTCAAAAAATGAAGCATGTATCTTCTTATTTTGAATAAAATTATTTGAATTTTGACAATAGGACTACACCAAGATTCCATCACAATCATAAGTAAAAAATAATAATACTTAGCTTCACGCTGTATCCTGCACACAGCTGGCAGAGGGAACCTAGTGTTAAAGACACTGCATTCTCCACTTTCCGCCGAGTTTTGGAGGCATTGTGTGTTGAGTGGCGGAACTCAACGCCGCGACTTTGCCTCGACACCAGAGCGAAGAAATGAAAATATAAATGTAAATAAATATTTAATTTTCTCGAGTGGGTGATTCCCACTCGAGAAAATCCCACAACCAATCGATTTCACAGCCATAGGCCACGACTGGCCACTTCTATATAAGTGAAGTTCAAAATTGTCATTTTCCTTTCTTCTCTATCCCGCATATATTTGGGCAGGGAGGACGTTGAATAATTCATACTCGAATGAGAATCCAACCTAAATTGTCGCGCTTACAGTCGGACGTTGTGACACTGC
The DNA here is from genome assembly GCA_013403705.1 of Heliconius hermathena. Lineage (NCBI taxonomy): Eukaryota > Metazoa > Arthropoda > Insecta > Lepidoptera > Nymphalidae > Heliconius > Heliconius hermathena. Next base: position 322,188 of record JAAIXJ010001882.1, read on the forward strand.
GCCACGAAGACCTTTTAAAAAACAACTTGTTCGCATAATTATTATGAAAATATAAAATTTAGTAAGGTGTACAGTACGTGTTAAAAAATAATGACCCTTATAACTCAATGGCTAAGGTCGATGTAGATATGGTGTTCAAATCGGATATGAGCGTCGTTATGGCGGCCTATTAGCATAGAATGCGACACTCCTATATTGTATTGTTGACTTGTTGAATTGACTATTGTGTTTTTTTTATTACCCGACTATCTTAGAAAGAGGATAATGAATTATATTTTTTTGTGATTTTCGTATTTATCTCTAGTTATGACGGTTTTTTTTATTTTATTTTATAAAAAAATTATAGGTTGGTCGGTAGGTAATAAGATTTTTACTCCGGTGAATGATTATATTTCAATAATTTTCATTTACTCATTTTGTTAACCAGTTATATTTTAAAAATAAATGCGAGTCGGACTCACGCACGAAGGGTTCCGTACCATTATCTATAAAAACGGCAAAACAATCATGTTTATTGTATGGAAACACCTTAAAATATTTATTTTATTCTGTTTTTTTTAGTATTTGTTGTTACAGCGGCAACAAAAGTACATTATCTGTAAAAAATCAAATGTCTAACTATTGCGGTTCATGAGATCGACGGCTTGGTGACGGACATACAGAAACCGGAGTCTTAGTAATAGCTCCGTTTCCCCCTTTGGGTACGAAACCCTAACAGGAACGGAACTGAACGGAACCCTTTGGTCGGTTTGGTGGAAAGCAAGAGAAGCATATAAAAAATATACGGACTATATATGATATGTGGAATGCTTTATCATCATTACAGTGTCAATTTGCTTTTTTGACAACACAAATATTTGCATAGTACTAGAATAGAACTAGTTATAACCATTTTATCAATCTAGCACATTTACATCACCTTTTTCACCTTTTTTTAAGCCTATATGTAATGTATAAAGTATTTTTTACTTATCTGCGAGAACGACATATTTACATAATATTTAACCTCATTCATAAAGAGGATAATCATGTGGCGTAGATCTTCTAAAACCCAAGTCGTATTTTCCATTTTTTTACATTTTTGGGTGCGTCATTTTTAAAATAGAGATGTTAAAAATATGTATATTTTAATATGCTTTGAAGCTGAGCTAATTCTGTACTTGATGATTAGGAGTCCAAAATTTGAGCATAAAATGATTACTTTCTTAGCTTTACACTGTTTCCTGCATATAGCATGGTAAAACACTACTGTTAAGACGCACGTCAACTTCAAGTGGATAACAATCCACTCTTCACTCAATTATAAGTTATTGTGTGTTGAGTTTAGGAGCTCACCTCCGTGCTTTGTTTTGCTAACATAGTGAAGAAATGAACATAATTCATTACCACGAGTGGGAATCGACACCACAACCTTGGCTGTGCCGTTATGCCACGACGATCTAACGTTGAATAAAAATACATGTGATACTTACCACAGCTTGATCAAAGCAAAGATCAATCATGTATCAATCTAACCGGCGTTAGTATAGCTATTCAGCCCTGGATCATTTTACAGACTATAAATAGAAATATTCTTCACAAATATTAACTCACCATATTCAAAAAAAAATTTTTTTTTTCGATGCATATTTAAAAAATATATATTTTATTTAAAATATGCATCGATCCTAAGAGGAATAGGCTACATAATTTAAGCGAAAGTATTTTTGGTTTTATAGATATATTTAAAATATTTTCACACCAGCGTTACAATATTGTGTAATAATTTCTCTTTGATGGGCAGCTAGCTAAAATACTGTTAATTTGAGCTCATATACGCAACAGAGCGCATCGCTTTTATAAATGTGGGTACGTACGCTGAACGCGAACATATTATAATAAAAATATATTTATATTAAAAGACGCCATCGTGGCGCAATGGAACAGTGTCCGATTGTTAAAGATGGTTGTGGATTCGATCCAGTCTGTTTGCTTTCGGGGAAATAAATGATTGTTTTCTCACTCTACAAAGGGTCTCAAAACTAAGTTTGTTCCGTCTACGTTGCTATAAAGCGTAAGGCTGTAAAAGCAAACAAGTTTTTGTATATAAATTATTTTCTCAGTCTGCTTCTGTTACATAAAATGGCATTGAAATCCACTATTCAATGACCAATATCTCAAGAATGGGCGGGGAATGAGGGATTAATTATGTAGTTAGGTACCATTTTTAATATTTTTTCCCTTCACGAAACGTGAAGACCGTGAAGAACGTGAACCTGCATTTCGTAGGTGGGCGATAAAAAAGTTAAAAAAAATATAGTGTAAAAACAACAAAAATAAAAACATTCTCCACTTTTGCTCATTTTAAATACATAAAGAAAATAGAATTTAATGCCACCCATAACCTTACTAGCCAAGAATTTCCCCAAATGGGAATTGAACAGACAACTATAGCAATCGGACTTCCCTGAGCCATGATATCTAGTCATATTTTTTTATATAGGAAATAGAAATTATTTCCAACACAAGCATATTCATACTTGAAAATCCAATAAAGGTCAAACCACTTTTCCTCGACAAAAGAGCAGATTCGAGAGCCCTCATTTAATCTACCTAAGTTATACGGCCTTGATACTAAATTTTCTTGATACATTACATGCCTTAAAACTAGATAACGATTTAAGATACTTTTTTTAAACATTATTTACAATATCTGAGCTGTTGTTTTTCTTATGTTTTTAAAACCGATGAAAAAACTGGAAAAAGTTCTCTACTCTAGATATTTTTTTACGTTGAATTACGTATAACTTTCTCTGATAAGTTTGATTATGATTGAATTTTGTTTTTTTTAATGGATAGGGATTCTACAGGAAGGTAAAATAAATTTTAAAAATACCAACCGATAGTAAATAACTTCGAAGACTTCGTACTTATTCGAGGCATTGTGTCTTGAGTTACATTACTCAACACAGCGTGAAATATTTTTTCCGCCAAATGGGCATCGAACCCACAACCATTGCTATTACAGTCGGAGGCTGTATGACCGAGTCACGAGATTTGTTTTTCCTATTTGTATTTATACCTATATTTTATGCTTCCTCCTTTAATGGGTAACGAAGCGTTACTTGCCTTGGCACACGTAGCTAGCCTTATACACCTACTACGTAATTATTAACAATCAGTCTCTTTCATACTAAAGAGGTCAATGTTTAATAAATGTTCTTATCTATTATCAGTTGCCGGTGAAGTCCATCTTATTTGCTTAATTCAAAATGCTACTTTTATTTTTTATTTCGTAGAGAACATTTTTTTTTTTAAATATTAGGAGAAATGAATATACTTAATTATAGAGCCTTTTGTTGTTAAGTTTAATTCTACAATGATCTGAATTATTATACAAAAGTATTTTAGGGTTTATTTCTGCCATGCTATAGCTATCTTAGTGTGCGCAGAATTAAGAATTCAGGCTCAAAAAGTCTCATTCATTACGAATCTTTTTTACTCAGAATCTGACATTACATCTTTCGATGACGTGAAGGTTAAAGGATATGGCGTCATTACGTCTTAACTTTTTTTTTTGGTCCCTTATGATTATTATGTTTAAGGCTTAATCATTTTATTCTTAAATGTATTTTAGGAGCAAGTACCTTCCTCCCATTCCTATTAACGACACTCCGTTGATCACTATCGCTAGGTAGTAGTCTTTGCTTAATTTACACGGAAAATGAATTTCAACGTGACTTTTGATCTAGTGTTAGGTTTTTGTGGAACTGACATTACTGACTTTTTTTTACCTTGACGATTCATAAATACTTGTCCTAATAAGGAATACTTTGATTTTGTTATATAAACCTAAAGAAAATTCTTAACTTTTTACTTAAATTCTTACTTTGCAATTATAATTAAATATCCATCACCACGCAGTATTCTAGAAACGTCTCTCGCTCCTAGTACTGTCATTATTCTCTTCACAAACCGCAGTTAAGTAACGTTTAAAACAATCTCTTTTACAAGCTTTCAGCGCATGATCTGTTTTATGTAATTGTAGCTCTGAGATAAGTATTTATATGACTATCATGTTATTTAGGTGGTATTTACGTGGTAAGAAAAAAACGCCCCTTCCTCTTTTTTAGGCTTATCTATGAAGACATTGTTTGCCAGTAGGCGGAACACAACGCCGCTCTTTGTTTTTTTAAATTAACATTTGAAATTCGAGATCATACTTCCACCGTTGCTCTTATTTCGAATATATCCCAGTGTTTCATTGTTAGTCTTTATACTGTAATATTTTTTTTCTTTATTATTATTTTGGTTTCGTTAGATGAAATTCGACACTTGATTCCGCCATTATATCTCCTAAATAAATAGAAAGAGGCATGGTGCAATAGCAGCAGAAAAGAACGGTGAACGCGACTGTTGTGGATTTCGCTTATCAATCGAGAAAATTGATCATTTTCATTTCCTCGCTGTGGTAATTAGACAAAGTGCGGCGTTGAGTTCCACAATCACGTTCTATAAAATTGGGCGTTGAGTAGAGAGCGAAGTACATGCTCTGCACGTACTTCCACATTTTTTGCTCCCCCCACAGGATGGTTCCTGCAGCAGTTTTTTTTTCATAAAAAACTGGAAAGTATAACGATATCACTATACAATATGCAACAATGAGAGACAACATATTTTACAACATACACTTTCATACATATTATAACATAATCTCATGTAACATATAGATTAAGGCGTAAGCTCGCGTTTCGCAAATCGTATTACCCGCTGTTATCATATTAGGTACGTCACATGGTTTACGCGCCATTTAACCTGTATTTAGAATTACTGTGGCATTTCCTTTTGTTTTATTATTAGTGAAAATAAAAAAATAAATAAATCAGCTTCACGGCGTATCCCGCACACAGCAGGGTAGGCAGAGGGAACCTAGTGGTAAAGCCACTCCGTTCCCCACTTTCTGTCGAATTCTGGAGGCATTGCGTGTTGAGTGGCAGAATTCAACGCCGCGCGTTAAGCGCGACACCAGAGCGAAGAAATGGAAATATAAATTTAAGTAAATATTTCATCTCCTCGAGTGGGGATCGAACCCACAACCAGTCGGTTTTGCAGTCACACCTCGTGCCGCTGCGCCACGACTGGTCTCGATTATTAGTGTTTAATAGAAAAGATGAAATTTATGAACGTTTAAAATAATTTTACGCAAACGGCAAAGCGCTGGGTTGAGTTCCGCCACTTAACACGCAATGCCTTCAGAATTCGGCGGAAAGTGGGGAACGGAGTGTCTTAACATCAGATTCTCTTTATCTACCCTGCTGTGTGCGGGATACAGCGTGAAACTGATTTGATTATTAATAATTTAATTCATATTCTTTCTTAAAATCTCTTAGATGTGAAAGTTAAAAACAATATAATAATAATTAACTATCCAGGCCAATAAATACTGAGGCCAACATTTTGACATTTTTAAATATTGTATTTAAATTTTTTCTCGAATAATTTTTCATATCATTATTATTCTGTTCTACTTTTTAATACGTACTGGTTTCAAGTCTTGCACTAGTCTCGAGTGCTCACAAAAGCTGAGAACTAGAATGGCAGAGAGCCTAAAATATGGGTTAGGTCACTTTGCACCAACTACTTCTAAATGTCTTAAATCACAGTATTTGGGGCATAGTAAGATTTCGACCTGCTAAGAAATCTTTTATACGATTTTTAAATATTACACAAGTCGTAATATGTTTTTCGTATCATTTGCGAAATATGTAGTGATAATTGAGGCAGCTTCTTAGTCTCTTCTGTTTTTAACCTTTATGTAAATAAGAACTTTACTGTGAGTGAGTTTTGAATACGTAATTAACAGTTGTATACAGAAATACAACGACAACTCTAACTAAGATAAATATGTATAGGAAACGTGTGAAAATTTTAACCTAGCAAGACTCGAACCCGCGTCTCATGCCGTAACGCCCTAGCCGACCAAGCCATACGTTCCTGTATAGCTACAACTTGTCACTCAAAAAATCTCTATAAGAATTTCGTCTTATAGACGAAGAAGTTTATGATTTTTAGTTATTTTTCCTTTTAAACGTTCGCGCTTAAAACCAAAACTTGTACTGACCTATATAAATAAAACACAAATACGGATTACAAAGGAAATACTTAGAGAAATGACTCAAGTGTGCTTAGACGTAAACTCGATTTGGTAACTTGCATCGACACTTGTCTTGGTGAGTAACGGCAGGTCAGTGATTCTAAACGTTTATTTATTTTTCTTAAAAATTTAAGAAAGAAAAGGATTAAAATGATAGTGTATGTATTTATACGATCTATTTTTTAAATAACATAATATGTATGTAAATATGTTATTTTTTTAACGGGGAAACATATGATGAAATATGGGAATAGCGAATGAAAAAAGATTGTTTTATTACTACTTAATAAAGAGTGGTCTTAAAAAATCTGCGGAAAATGAAAACCTGTGTATCTTAATACAAAATCATCAGGTTCCCTCTGCGTACCTTGCTGTGCGGGATACACCGTGAAGCTGAAATTTTATTACAATTTATTTTTATAGTTTTATTTGTTCTCTACGAATTTAATGTCTATTTTGTACCCTTAGACTAAAAGTGACCTGGCTCGATGTCTGTAACAATAAATATATAGATAATTTTATGCAAACTAAATAAAAAACTTATTTTCTATATAATCTCGTGTTCAATGTCAGCAGAGGCAAAGCGCGGCGTTGAGTTCCGCCACCTAACACGCAATGCCTTCAGAAATCGGCGGAAAGTGGGGAACGGAGAGTCTTAACACTAGGTTCCCTCTATTCCACTGCCTACCTTGCTGTATGCGGGATACAGCGTGAAGCTGATTTCATTTGATACTGTGTCCATTTCACAGAAGTTATGATTAAAAAAAATTAAAAATTATTACAAACATTTAATTAAACATACCTTCGTTATGTACACTCCTACGTATCAATGGATCACGGCCGTTGATGTATTAACTACCAACAATGCAAATACACCATTTACTATTTAAATATTTTCAAATATGAATGAATTAAACATGATTGGTAATAAAAGGTTATCCAACCTTTAAAAACAATATTCACATTATCAATAAATAGATTATTTGATGTATAATTTAGTTAAATTTTGAGACGTTTTTTTTAATTGTCTTCTAAAGTATCCAAATAGAGTGACCAACGATATCTTTATTTATATTTTTAATAAAATCCTAATTAATTGGTGGTTGTACATGATAAATAATGTCATTAACAACATTAATAAAACTGTAAACAAAGATTTTTAATGTACTTGTCTATACGTTTGTGCACGCTAATCTCAGAAACGGCCTAATCGATTGCAAAAACAGTTTTCACTATTTTATTTTGGCAAACTTCCCTTAAAATTTAGTGTTGTGTTTTTTTATATGAATTAATAAATAAAAAAAGGTATAATATATTAGTATTTTCTTTAATAAAATTGCTACAAAATAACTATTTTATTGAATCAGCTGAAACTTTAACTTTTAATGTATACGTAACAATATTTTGGACTATGTATCAATATTTATTAATAAATATATTTAAAAATATTTATTAAAAATATAGTTCAAATTATATTTATTAAAATGAAAATTTAACAAATAATCTTGGCATAGAAATCAGAAATAATTTATGATTTAAAAAAATCTATAAACGTGACAAATAAATAAAACAATAACGTTTAAATTATTTTTTTTTAGGTGACAGTCTCGAAGAACTCAACGGATATGGAACAATGCGGCCTAGAAACATTATTTCGTCAATACTCAGTGGTACGCCAGCCAAAAATAAAGGACTGGCTATATCGAATCCACACGACTTTAGAATGGTATGTATTATTTTATTTAATACCTTGTTATTATTTTCTTTTCCAACGTATATATCTTTTGCATACATGCCTAACTAGTATCGTGACTCTCCGCTCTCCACGAGATATTGCGTAATATTTAAAATTTTCCCATTTACACGTTTAAAATTGAAAATGTTTACTTTTGGATAATACGTTCACACGTTGTAACTACTTATTTAGAAAACGTATAAAAATTTGAACGCAGCGGGACTCGAACCCGCGCCTCCTGGAAACCGACCAGGCGCTCTGACCACTAAGCCATGCGTTCTCGCCAAGCTACGTCGAAATTTTTATACGCTTGTTACAACTTATTTATGTTGTTAGNCTTAGTGGTCAGAGCGCCTGGTCGGTTTCCAGGAGGCGCGGGTTCGAGTCCCGCTGCGTTCAAATTTTTATACGTTTTCTAAATAAGTATTTTTCTTTCCTAAGTGTGGAATAACACTTTAAAAAATGTTTAAAAAACGTTGTAACTAATTAAGCTATACTTTCACATTCTGTAACAGTGAATATAAGTTAGTAATAAGATAGTAAAACTTTTATTTAGCACCTCTCTAGGTTTTAATGCGACATAACAGTATATAATATTTATAATCTAATATACGTTAGCGAACGACACCTTATAAATTTAATTTAATTTAATTAATAAAATTAAATGAATAATGAACTAAATAATAATAAAAATAAAGAGAGTACGGAGTTGTGTTCTGCCACTCAATATGTCTCAAAATTATGGGAAAGTTGAAAAACGTTAGCTAGCACTTGAGACAAACTATAATAATTTCATAAAATAACTGACGATTATACCTACTTTATAAAATTAGCTTTTTCCCAGATATAGCAGATAAATTAAAGGAGATCTAGTGTTCAGTTCAGTGCTTTCCATTCTCCTCACACAACCCAATTTTCGAGTTGTATGTTGCATAGCGGAACTAAAAGCCGCTGTTTGAAAAGGACTATTTTATTAAATAATATTTTGAATGTATATTTTTTTAGGTATCAGCTATAATAGATGTAGATATCGTACCGGAAACATGCAGAAGGGTGAAGTTACTCAAGCACGGCTCTGATCGACCTTTAGGATTCTTTATAAGGTATTATAAACACTTTGTTCTGTAATGTCATATGTGTCTGTAATTAAATTACTATTTTATTACTAATATTATATATTATTCATATATCACACAACCACTGCCACTCAACACGAAATACCTCCAGAATTTGCAAGAAAGTTGGCAACAGCAATCTCTTAACGAGATCGGAGTGTCTTAACACTAGCTACACTGCTATGTGCAGGATACAGGTTGAAGCTAATTAAAATAAACATAGTCGTAGAATTCTATTGAATCGGTCTAAAATACATCTATACATGCACCTTGTCTTACTATTATCTTCATGGCCTATCAGCAATGTGTAAATCTACGATTTTTTTTTAAAAATACAACGGTCAAAGAGTAAATAACAAACTACACTGTAAAATACTAAAGAAAAAGAATGAGCTGTGCACAAAACTGACAATATACATCAGCTTCAATGAACTTTTTAAACGACACGACACGACATGATTGATATCTAGAATGATCCAGGCGTGATGGGGAAAGATGACTAGTTTTCCCGCTGGGGAGGTTTCTTGATATGCAACTAAACTAATCTACAGCTCTATCGAATAGACTTATCCAGAAAAAAAAACATTTCTCAACTTATCTGCTTACAGTTTGAGACTGATTTACTCAGAAGTAAAAACAATCGGTCTCGTTTCATCAAATGATGCACCCAAAAACTGTATCTAAACATAGTATAATCAAATACGATATTTGGGCACTATTTATAGTATATATAGTAAGTAAGTAGTTGTGGTTCCAAATATAACATATATCACATTAATTTTTTTCTGTTTCTCCAGAGACGGTACATCGGTCCGGGTAACACCCAACGGTGTGGAACGATCACCAGGTATATTTATATCGCGGTTAGTGCCGGGCGGCTTAGCGGAGTCTACCGGGCTTCTGGGTGTAAACGACGAGGTCTTAGAAGTTAATGGCATAGACGTATCCAACAAGACCTTGGATCAGGTCAGTCGGGATTTTATGATTTAGCATTTTTTTTTAATTTGCTATTGCTGGGAGCTGTGGGACTCCGGGATGTGAATGTTGTGAAAGTGGTAATGATGTATCTAACAAAAGCTTAGATCATATTCGTTAAGTTTTAAGAATAAGAATAGATTTATAATGTTAAAGTAACACTATAATTTATAACCAATACAACCTAGACAAATGTAATTTACAATTTCCTAAGAAATTATCTTTCGTTAACAAGGAAAGAAAATAATGCTTAGGTTAGTTTTACATTTTTATATAAAATTTTCATGTTTACTTAAAAACATGCAAATTTTAATGAATTTATTTACCTAATCGCGCTATACAGTATTTTACATAAACATTCTTAGACATACATATATTTCTTCTCTAATCACCAGGTAACAGACATGATGGTGGCCAACTCCTCGAACCTGATCATCACGGTGCGTCCCGCCAACCAACGTGCTGGACCCCCGCCTCCTGACCCTCGGACGTCACAGCCACCCAGTGAACCAGATGAGGATAGGTAAGAAAAACATGACTTATAAAATATAATAAAAAATAACTTTCCCCACGCACGCAATGTCTCAAAATTGTTCGGAATACAGGGAATGGAGTTTCTTGTCGCTAAGTGCCTTGGAAAAACAATGTGTAACGCTAAAGTATTTGCTTCTATATGTAGGTCGAACCCACAAGTATTGTTGCATATAGATATGAATTCAAGTGTTACCAACAATAAAAATATTAAAACATACAGACAAAGAAAAGAATTCAAGTGTTACCAACAATAAAAATATTAAAACATTATTAATTTTTTAAAATGATTGATATATTGATATACAATTTCAATGTAAAACATAGCGATACCACATCTTGGAAAAAAAAACAAATGTCTACCATTACTTTTTTCCAACAGATTCGACCAAGACGACCAAGACGAAGTAGTCGATTTGACAGCTGTCACTCTAGAAGACCAACCCGACGCGCCCTTCCCGCACGTGCCCAGCAAAGACGACGGCCAGATACTGCACCTATAGTACATACTGCACCGGTACCGACGGTGTCGCCAGGTGCACAGACTTTAGTGTTGCCCGTTGGGTTTTGAAAAGTTTTGTTATCTGACAACTGTCACACGAGAAGACCAATGCCACACGTGTCTGTAAACGTTAAAATTTTGAATTCGGGACGATCAAAGAACAGAACAGATATTTAGAATTTGGAAGGTAATGTTATTACTGAAACGCCGTTCCGTACATTTATCCAGCAAGGACGGGGGGAGAATATTACATTTAAAATAAGTATTGTATATGTACCGGCAGTGTCGCTAGGTGCACAGACATTAGTGCTGCCAGTTGAAATAAAATTATGTATTATTATTTTTTATCTGCTTTAATGTAACGATTTTTAAATTGAAATCATGCTATGTAGTGCTGTTGCGTACTTAATAATTTAGTGATGGTAGTATTTAATGTTGCCAGGTGTCGAAATTTAAATAACAAAGAATTTATTTGTCAATTATTTTCTTAATGTACATTTGTTGTCAGTTTTAAAATATTGACTTAGGATGAAATGGTAAGCGGTCAATGACGTACTTAATGTGTCAAATGTGATTAAGAAGGTTCCAAGGTGTTGGTTTCTAGTGTTGCCAGGTACATTCCATATTAGCTTATAAACGTATAAAATTAATTATATTTAAAATATAAATGTACACAATTAAGTAGTTCATATTATATTCAATTCTGAATGTGATTTTTTTTAAACATTCCACTCTAATTGTAGAATACCTACATTATATTCAAATATTTTTTAAATATTAATACTGGCAACACTGGATGGTTCCTGTATATTACTTTTTTGGCTTATAAGAAGATTTTGGTACTACTTTTTATATTTAGTAGTGGTATTTAATAGTATAACTTTAGGTAACAGAAACATTCCTTAAAGTGTATGTAATATTTTATTTGATTCAAACAGGTGAAACTGTTTTCAAATTCATATCATTTTTGGGAGAAAATTATTAAAAAATATATATTGGGTTTTATAAAGAATTAAAAACTACTGAACGTAGTGATAATGATGAGATTTCATTGTAAATCAATAAAATAATATACTTCATTGGAAAAAACGAAAAAAAATTCTGTATCAACATTTATATGAAAGTAACTAATTTACATCTTTAAAAGTTTAAATTGAAAAATATTAATAACTTATATACACCATATTTACTTACAAAGTAGATGGTACGATTTCAATTTGGTGGATTCAATTATTTGTATTGTCTCCCTCTGGCAGAGAAAGTGCGGCGTTATATTTTGCCATTACACACGCAATATCTCGAAAATTCGACGTTAGGCATCGTTGCATGGGAAAAGAAGTGTTTTTTCACTCAATTCTTTCCCTCTGCCTACCCTGATACATGCGGGATTCAGCGTAAACGTAAGAAAAATGTATATCTCATCATTGTTTCTTATATTATTAGTTTATCAAATAAGAAACTATTATTAATCTGCGATAAAATTGTCTATTAAAATTTTACTTTTAGTAGTATAGAAATAAATAATATTCCGTTGAATTTATAAATAATATGTTATAAATGTTGAGCGTAAAAATTAAATTATTTAAATTGTCGACAATAAATTAGTCATATAGCAAAGAATGTTTTGTATTAATAAATACGTGTCAAATTCCATCCATTTTTGTTGTTACGAGTTCATTTTTAAAAAATATTGTTGCTGTGAAATATGAATTAAAACTAGTAGTGCTTAGGCGGAAGTTCCTATAGAAAAAAAACAAACAAATATATACACACTACTTTTAATAAAAATAGCACTAAATTTGTGAAAAATTCAATTCATATTTTACTTGTAATCGAATAAATAAATATTAAGATAGTATTTAGTTATATCTCTTCCAATGGAAGGTGCTATTTCTGTGTTTATTGAAATTATTCCATACTTAGTGTGAAATTTTATCATTTACTAGCAACACTTGGACTTTAAATTTTTTTTTTTCAATATTGCAATACATTTTTGTGCCTTGAATCTCTGTGTTACAGCCGATTTAATATTTATAATAGGTAACTTGCACTCGACTTAGTACACTAGGAAGTGTATTGGGCCTAATATCGTGCCTTGCGGTACCCCTTTAGTATATTCTATTCGTAGTGCGTGTATTATATTTTAACATATATATTGTTATTGCTTAATCATTTTTGAAATAATTATAGCTAAATGAAACGATATTCGTGAAGAGGTTGAATGAGAATTGGTGATTTAATTAGTAATTAATTAAGGAGTTTCCTCTGTTTTGCTAAGCGTTGAAAGTATTTAAAATCGTTCTTATATGAAAAAAATAAATGTTTAAAATGCTATACACCCACCTTAGGACCACAGATAATTAAATATATCTTATATTTTTTTATGTCACACCTAAATATTATATTCATAGCACACTCAGAATAAAAGTGGCGTAGCTCAAGAATTTACATTTCGTAGAAAATCACAATAGAATCTTAAAATGCCTACTATAAGCCTTTTTTTATTATGAGTTTTTTTTAGCAAAATTAAATTTTACAAAAATAGTTAAGTCACTTTAACAGGAAGTAACAGTATGGATCTAACTTTAGTGAATAGAGTTATTACTTTATTTGGCTAAGATTATTTAATGTATGTATGTAAGTTTTTTAAGGTAGCGTAAGGATAATAATCTTTGCACATATCACTGTATATGAAATATCGTTTATATAGTTTTGTACGTATATTATTATTATATTAAAAAAATCACATCGCATTTATTCACATTCCAGTGGTTTTTTTTTTATTTTATTTTTTTTTATTGCATACACAAAAAATAAATAAGCGATTTACGCATTATTAAAAAGTACCATATTGAGATATCGTGCAGTGCGTGTAATTTTTTTAAGATTTAATATGAAATTGTCAATTTGGCACTGTAATAGAGTAATCGAAACGTTAATTTTTTTTATATATAATACATATAAAATCATCGTTGGAAACATACAAAGAAATGGGAACGTGAGGAATGTAATTTAATGTTTATAAATAAATAAATTAATAAAAAAGTGACTGAAATCGGATCATACTTGGATGTACTATTTTTCCCAACCACAAATTTAAAGCAATTTTGTTATAATTAAAAATCATGACAAGTCAACAACTTTTTTTTATATTATTATACTATTTGATCGTGAAGAAAGCTAGTTACTTTAACAATCTATCATCAAACCAATATCGATTTTTTTAAGTATTTACATTTTCTATAATAATCTTATTAATATTTTTATATTTAAATCAGCTTCACGCTGTATCCCGCACACAGCAGGGTAGGCAGAGGGAACCTAGTGTTAAGACACTCCGTTCCCCACTTTCTGCCGAATTCTGGAGGCAATGCGTGTTGAGGGGCAGAACTCAACGCCGCGCTTAACCTCGACACCAGAGCGAAGAAATGGAAATATAAATTTAAGTAAATATTTCATCTCCCCGAGTGGGGATCGAACCCACAACCAGTCGATTTTGCAGTCACACCTCGTGCCGCTGCGCCACGACCGGCCTCGGTCGTGGCGCAGCGGAACGAGGTCACGGTCTCTCAATATTTTTATATTGATTCGATTATTATAGAATCGAGTGATGTTTTACACCTACTGTGACATTATTTTGTATTAATCTATAAATAATTGTGATTGAAGTTTGTTTGTTTTAAGAGTTTTCCAGTTTTCAAAATCATGATTGGCTCAAATGTTTACGGTCCAAAATTGTTATAGCGTATATATTAGGAGATACCGTTATTTACACTATAGTTAGTATACTTGTGTTGTATGTAATTAAATATTATTATTCTTACTGATGTATTGTTTTATTGGGGTTGTGTATATTTTTCAGGAAAAAAGGAACCCTTGTAAGATATATTTTCAATTGTTACATATCCTTGATATTGATATTTGATATAAGATGTCTTTGCTGTCCGCTCGTCTGTCTGCCTGTCTGTTTGTCAAGTGCCTCAGGAAATCTTGGAGATATCGGGTTGAAATTCATCTATATAATTAGATCTACGGTCCCTTCACTTTCTGAAAAAATCGTATTTGTACATTTTCTTTAAAAAAAGATATGGTCATTTATATCGCAAAAAACGTGTATACTTTACTTTACTTTACACTATAGAGTGAATCAGAATGAAAACTTTCGGTTGATCTAGAATTATGAAATTTGGCAGCTAGCCTCTATAGTACTGGTTTCCAACCAGTGGTCCGCGGACCATCAGTGGTCCGCAGAAGCCTAAATGTGGTCCGCGAACGATTTTAATTTTATGACTGGAGATGGTGAGGCGAAGTTTCTGTTTGATTATCACAGTTAATTTTTATTATACCTACATGCATAGTGACCACTATGACCTGTTACTAAGAATGATATAAAAGTGGTCCTTGATCAAGAAAAAGTTGGGAACCCCTGCTACTAGCTCAGAAAAAAATCTGAAAACTATATACATTTGTGGTTAAATTCTAAGCATTAAGAGTCTTAAAAGGGGGGCTAGAATTTCAGAAAAAGGTCAATTTTTGTACGGAACCCTCGGCGGGCGAGCCCAACTCGCGCTTGTTTTTTATTTATTTCAATATTTGTTTTATCATTATATTAAAAAGCAACACATTAGTGAGCCTAACGGCGCAGTGGTAGTATATACGCAATGGTTGTGGCTTTACTTCCCCATTTTAGTAAAATGAGTGGTGGAGAACAGTGTCCATGTTGTCTTAACCAACTATAGTATTAGCGGGTAGTGCTTGAAGTTAAACAAGTTGAAAATTCATTATTTTGATGCTACTTGATGGCGTGGCGTTCGATTTAAATTGCACTGTGCATAAAAGAAAATAATATAAAAAGTATTAAAAGATATTTAAATATTATTTTTACGATATTATTTAATTATTTTAGTTTCACGCTGTATCCCTTACATACCAAGAAAAGTCATGTAAACCTAGGAATTTAGTGTTAAGACATTCAGTTTCCATTAAGACACTAGTCCCTTACTTTCTGCCGAATTCTCGAGGCATTGTGAGTTGACTGACGCAACTAAACATCGTAACAGTACGAGGAAATGAAAATATTAAATATTTCATTCACTCTGAGTGGGAATCAAACCCACGACCGTCACGTTTACAGCCACTCTCGTTTCCTCGCTCTAATAAAAAAACATGACAAAGTCGTAAAGTTCCGCCACTCAAAACCTCATGTATCCAAAATTGGATGAAATGCTCTAACAGTAGGTATGTATATGCAGAATACGGAATGAAGCTAAATATACATATATTTTAATTTATCATACATATATTCTAATTTATCATGTATATATTTTAATGTATCATATTAATATCGAGGTAAAGTAAAAAAAAAGCAAACGTGCAATGACACTATCGGTGTCAAGGATCCTCAAACACCTACGGTTTTTCATAATTTTAGATTTTTGTATTCCCCGCACCACGTGGCGTGAAAAGACAACCCAGTTGATAATACAGTTCGTTCAATGTTGTTAATTTTTCCCAGAAATAATATAGGTACAGGCCAGGGCAGTTGTGGCGCAGGGGCACTAGCGTGACTGTAAACGCGACCGGCTGTGGGTTCGATTACCGCTGGAGAAAATGAAATACTTAGTATTTCCATTTCCTCGATCTGGTAATGCGGCAAAGCGCGGCGTTGAGTTCCGCTACTCAAAACGCAATGCCTCCAGAACTGGAAGTGTCTTGGCACTCGAGTGTCTAGGTTCCCAGGTTTGCAATGTAATATTTGCATGTAGTATTTGGCGCTCCGACTTCTATGTCTAATTAAAGTATTTAATTAATAATATTTTGAAGTATTAAATAAAACATGATATAATGTAATAGCTAAATATCTACTAGCAACTTGGTACATATCTTTTAACCATTAAAGTTTATGTTAGGTACGTTTGCTATGTTGCAGTAAATATACAAATTGAAGAGGTCACATACAAATAAATCAATTTGAGTATGTATTAACAGAAATTTATTTATTTTCATCGTAGCGTCACAGACAAAATTTAATTTACACGGGAACATAAAATTTAACTCATTTGTTTTTAAGACAGCGTGTCTGCAGGTAAACAATATACAGCCAAGAAACAAAATTATCTGCTCAATAGTTCGTTATTTCTTGGCAATAAAGACTATATGTAATGGTTCAATTAGTTTGTTTTTAGCATAGATATCATGGCCAAGGCCTCCAGAAATAAATGTTACATCCTCCAGAATGAAGACGACTGTGCCAAGTTTTCGTAATATGTCGTCAGTCAATATACAAAATCCACACTAGATGGTCAAGAGTGAAAGTTATTGTAGACACGAAGAGTGCTTTGTTTACAATAAAAAATAAACACAATATTATATAAATCCCATTTTATTTTCAATTACATTTTTTTAAATAGTAAATCGTAACCATGACTGAAGAATATCAAGTATACACTAGAATGGAGGACATCACAGAGCAAGATGACAAATATTTAGCAGGTGCAAGGAAAGAAATTAGAAACGACTTAACAGTTATAATACCGGAAAATCCTTTTCCTGAAATAGAAGTAGACGCGTATCCACCTTTAAAATTTTCGTGGGTTATTCCAAAAAAGTTAGCAGCGATGGCTTTTCCAAGGCACATAGAAAATTTAAAATTTTTGGTCAATCAAGGCGTTACACATCTAGTCACGTTAACTGCTGGCAAAAAGCCTCCCGTAGATACCATTGCAAGATTAAGGTGGACTGAGATACCCATAGAAGAATTTGAATCGCCTAGTGTGGAGCAAATTAAAACGTTTATCGATGTATGCAAACGATCGGACAAAAATGGAGAGGTAAATCTGAATTTTAACTGTTTTATAAACTGGCAAATTTAGTAAAAAAGAAAAGCATAATGTAATAAAAAGTCCATTAGTAATAAAATTGAGGCCAGTCGTGGCGCAGGGGCACAAAGTGTGACTGTAAAACCGACTGGTTGTGGGTTCGATCCCCACTCGAGGAGATGAAATATTTACTTAAATTTATATTTCCATTTCATCGCTCTGGTGTCCAGGCAAACGCGGCGTTGAGTTCTGCCACTCAACACGCAATGCCTCCAGTATCCGGCGTGTTTTAACGCTAGGTTCCCTCTGCCTACCCTGCTGTGTGCGGGATACAGCGTAAAGCTGATTTGATTTCATTTAGTGATAAAATGAATACTAAAAATGAACTATCCACATATTAGCTCGTATTTTAAGCTCTGAAGCCACGTGCGTGCTATAATTATAATAACAGCATGTTTTATATTAAACTTATAATTTACCTTATAGATAATAGGTATCCATTGTCGTCAAGGTCGGAGTAGATCAGGTGTGATGCTGGCGTGCTATCTCATTCATTTTCACCGTTTCTTGCCAGACCAAGCGATGAATGTCATTCGGATGATTCGGCCAGGTACTGTATCATTAAGTGTTATAAATAATAAAATCAATCTACTTTGCCAGGGATATATTTTATAATGTAAATATCAGCTTCACGCTGTATCCGACACACAGCAGGTTAGGCAGAAGGAACCCAGTGTAATCGGAGTGTGTTAACACTCCGTTCCCCATTCTCCGCCGAATTCTGGAAGCAATGCGTGTTGAGTGGCGAGCCTCAACGCCGCGCTTTGCGGTTTCACCAGAGGAACAATTGAAAATGTAAATCTTAATTTTATTTCTTCGAATCGAGATTGAACCCACATCCAGTCGCGTTCATAGTCACACACTTGTGCCTTTGCGCCACTACTGGCCTCTATATAATGTAAATAATTATGATTATACGGCTTAATTAAGCCAAAATAACACATGCCTAATTTAAGATTGTATGTTTGACACATGATGGAGGTTTAATAATATTTTTGAGCTAATAATTATTCAAATAAATATCTATATCGTTAATTATTTTTTTTAATAATAATAAAAAAACTAAATGTGTCATACAGATTTTCACGTGTATCTATTAAAATAATTGTATAAAAATTTGGAAAAAAATATGAGAAATAAATTTTGAATACTATATTGTATGTAATAAAATTAATCTTTATAGGATCATTAGATTTCGAGGAACAAGAAGAAGCAGTTGGCAAATATTTTGAACACCTTACAGAAGATAATCCACTCAGGTTTGGTGTGAGCGGAGATGTTATGGAAGAGTTTATAGCGCTCGCCAAAGAAAGTACAAAGAAAGCTCTTTGATACCAACATTAGTAAATAATTTTTAGTAAAAATAGATTTATATTTAAGAAGCACCTTCTTATTATAGTTAGTCAAGGTTCTACGTATACGTTAAACCTTGAATCAGGCATCTAACATCGTATTGATTGTTGTCTTTTTTTTAATATATATTTTAAGTAATGTAACGATATTTTGTAAAAATATTTTTTCGCTTTTGAAAAGAAACATTAAATTATCTATTGAATCAATTTGAGTAGAGTAGCACCTGTTTATAGCATGCCAACGTCTAATTCGTCGTAAATTTAAAAAATAAAAGTTTCTTCCGGTTTGTTTACGCTGTGAATTATTACTTTGCCGCCATTTCAAAATTACTTCTTTCAGTTTCACTTTATTATTCTTTCATTCAAGGTTATTATGTTTTTTTGCTCACGAAATTTTATTTTAGGATTAGCGTTATACGTAACATAAAAAATACCTAGTTTAAAATTTTATTTCTATGATGTAATTTTTTTATCTATTAATATGTGATTATTAAACATTAATTCACTTTTTGTAATATTATTTGGAAAGGCGTAAAGAAGTAGATTTATACTTAATTGCATACATTATTTGAAGTACAAGTTTTTTTTTCACTTTTTCTAAAAATATGCACTGCATAAATTGTGATTTTTAATATATTATATTAAGATATTTAGGTATAAATAAAGTTGATTTAGTTTTGTTATATCATATTTTTTATTTATGTATCTCTTATTTCTAATTAATTCATTTCGAAGTGGGCCACCGGTTTACCTACGTAAAATATACGCTTAAGAGAGACTTTCTACGAGACCTAAGACTGAAGTTCTACCGTATCTAATTTAATTATTGACTGAGTATATACAGTCTTGTTTACAGTACGAAAAGTGGAATAAAAATAAGTTTGTTTCAAAGTGCTACATTATCGAATCATGTCTATTTTAGCATATTTTATATTTTAGGTAAGTATACATTAGAATATATAAAAATATCCCTTAAATGAATTGACAGTAAATATTTTTCCCATACATCCATCTAACGTCAATCCCCGTGCCAATAGTTTCGATCTGGCTTCCATCCAACTCGACCTCAATGGCCGCCGACAAGTTAGCTCAGTGTAATATTAAATTAACAAAGTTCAAAATCCCTAATAATTGGCAGAGCAAGTGTGTTCTAAATCATTAAGTGACGAAAGAAAGTGAGAGCTAAATCATATTTCGTTTTAGTTTTTTTTAAACCGATTCAAAAAAGTGTATTATAAATAGAAAATTCTGGGCCGCAAGAAATCTTTATTAATCAATTGACCTTTGCCTAATAGTGCTATAAAGTGATTATTAACAATGAGTTCTATAAAGAAACGTACAAATGTGAAATTAGCAAAAATATTCTATAAATACGCAGATAGATTTGATCAGTTGCCCATTGAGGATGAAAAGGCGCCTGAAATAGAAGAAGACTCGTACCCACCATGCAATTTTTCTTGGTTTGTAGACAACAAAATAGCTGGTATGGCGTGTCCCCAAAATGTGGGCAACCTAAATTATTTAGCTGATTGTGGAATACAACATTTAGTTACATTATCACCGGAAAGAATACCGCCGTTAATGGAATGTAGTAAAAAAATAAAATGGACAAGGATTCCAGTTAAAGAGTTCGAAGCGCCAACTTTGAAGCAGATTATAAAATTTATAGGTATTTGTAAAAATGCGGAGATCACAGGCGAGGTGAGGCTGATGTCAGTTTTGTATCTAATTAGAAACAGACTAGTGATTTTCGTTATCGATTACATTTAAATGTTCGTACATACTGTAACATCTAAGAAAAATATATTTAAACATGTCGCACTTTTAAAATAAAAGTGATCTAAATCAAAATTTCGGATTTGACTGAAAAAAACTAAAACTAATAGATAAATACATTTTTTATGATTTCATGTTTAATTATTATGTTAGTTCTTTTTCTATTATTATGAATGTGCTAGTGCAAGTTTAATAGAGGCCGTCGTGGCGCAGCGGCACAGCGCTTGACAGTATTCGCGGCGGTTATAGGTTTAATTCCCACTAGGGGAATGAATTATTATCATTTCCTTGCTGTGGTACCTAGAAAATTCGGTCATAAAAATTTGACGGTGCGAAACAATAATAAAATGTAGACTTACTTGGTTCAATTTTCTGTTGTAGCTAATATTTGATACCCATATCAAATATTTAATGAATAAGAGATAGTGGTGGATTACTAGTATATCATTCTTAATTTTTGATTTTGATTTTAAACTTCAATACAAAACAATGATATGTCTAAGTAATATTCTTTGTTGTATTAAAATAATTAAGAATAAAAACAATAAAAAAATTGAGGCCAGTGGTGGCGCAAGGGCACAAAGTGTGACTGTAAAATCGACTGGTCGTGGGTTCGATCCCCACTCGAGGAAATGAGATATTTATTTACATTTATATTTTCATTTCTTCGCTCTGGTGTCGAGGCAAAGCGCGGCGTTGTGTTCCGCCACTCAACACGCAATGCCCCCAGAACTCGGTGGAAAGTGGGGAACTGAGTGTCTTAACACTAGGTTCCCTCTGCCTACCCTGATGTGCGTGGGATACAGCGTGAAGCTGATTTTTATAAAAAAATTTCGTTCCCAAAGGTCGACTTCTCTATGAGAGATATTGCTTTAAAATGACAATTTCTTTTTAAAAATTTAAAACAAAAATCACAAAGACGAGTAAGCGACGAGTTTTGCATTTTGACTTAGAAAAATACTGGTGATAATGTTCCGTGGCGAAAAAAACTGCTATTATATTATATATACGAGTATACTATATTATATATATTTACACCGTCCGTAATAATCGTTAATAAATCATACTTATATCCACTTAACCAAAAACAATCACAAAAATGCGACCTAATATTATTTTGCTTCAATCACTTAATTAGTCATTTTTATCATTACCTTAAAGGATTGTAACCCTAAATCCATTTACATTAAATCTATAAAAGTATAAACTAAGCATATCATGTATAACAGACTTGAACCAGAACATTTGTATTTGAATCTGTGATCTTGTTTGTACAAGGCGGTAGGTGTCCACTGCCGTACTGGACGCGCTCGCACCGGCACCATGCTCGCTTGCTACCTCGTCTTCTTCAAGAATATGGCACCAGAAAGAGCTATTCTTACAGTTAGAATTCAGAGACCAGGTAAAAAAAATCCTTTTTATCCACTACAATAATTGCGAAAACTTCGGAAGCAGCAAGCTTTGAATTTCGGAAGCAGTAAACTTTGAATATATTCCCCAACTTAAAGTATTAACTATCAAGACACTATTAATAGAATAAAGTTCCAAGAATACTTAAACATGTAAAAAAATTACATGGACATAATAACATTTGAATTTGATGCTGGATAACTAATTTATCTTTTATTATTTTTATTTTAAAAAACTTTTAGTTATATTTCGTCTGCTTCTATTCAGCTGAATTGGCTTCCGAATCGATCACAAGTAGGTGGCAAGAATCTGTTTGAATAAAGAATATTTTGAATTTTATATTGTCGTAATGGTTCTGGGTTGAATTTCCACTCGGAGAATGCTCAAATTTATATTATTTTTCTGGATATTAGATAAGTTAGCAAAAGGTATATGGATATGGTCGTGTGTCCAAACCCGCTACGGATGTGGTCGATACTTTTTTAATTGACTTTTTAAAATTAACTCATTGTGCTAATCGTCTTATTGATTTGACTATAAAAATTGTTGTTTTTTTTAGTTTCCCTGGCATAGTTAGACAAAATTAGGTATTGTGATGGATCATAAAATAACGCAATGCATCTGGATACGTATAAAGCTAAAATAGTCACAATTTCTCTATGATTTTACAGGTACGATATTATCTTTGCCGAAAGCTGTACAAAAATATATATATATATAAACATCTTTCAGGTTCGTGTGAAACAGCCGAACAGGAAAAAATGGTGTGTCACTATCATGATTGCATCAGAGGCACTATCACTAAATCTGATTATCGTCTTGTTGATGACAAGTTATATTTCGACTTCAACATGAAATACATGTACCCTGAAGAATTGACAGAAGAAAGAAAAGAAATTCTTTTAAAACCAGAAACTTTCAAAGAAAAGCTTTACAAAGATGCTGATTTCATTAAGAAAGTGGACAAAATGGAAGCGGAAAGAAAGAAGCGAATGAAAACTATGGTTATAAATCATAGGATTTATTTTTAAAACATTAACCAATTACTTTATAATATAATGTTATTTTTTTAATGCTGTTTATGAAATAGTGTAATATGATTTATTTCGATATTTTTTTTTATTTTCACTGAAAAAAATTGCTAAGACACTCACACTTTTTTTCACACTTTCCGCTCAATTTTCAGGGCGCTGCGTGTTGAGTACTTTGTCTATCAAAGCGGAGAAATTGAAATAATACACTATGCCACTGCGCCATTACTCATCCTCCTATGTATAATAGTATAATTGATTTAAAAAAAGGAAAAAACATATAATATTTTTTTATTTCCAACATTTAATATATTCTTCTTTGTTATTAGCTATGGTTGAGCCGGATCTTGGAGTAACCGTAATGCTGAAGATGGGAGTTGAAAGTTTGAAAACATTTCTTGAATATGTTGCCTAACTAATTGTGCAGCATAATCTAAATAAATAGAAAATAAAAAAAACATATATGTAAGCTAAGTTACCATATTCTTTGATACTATAGCAACTTATGAGAAATTATTATTTCTATCTTCATTAATACTTTTATTTTTTTAATTTATTCCAATGTAAACACACATTCATATAATTTCATTTAATAATAAAAACACGATTGACATAGGTAAAAAATTATTAGGCTGATCTTAAAGAAAACAACCAAAGACAAATATTTTTTTTATTTATAAACAAAAATCAATATACGCATCAAAGAAAGTAAAGAATGACTAAAAACTGTATTTCAAAGTCTTCTAATTTGACATCCAAGTAAACCAGGTTGAGCCCAGGGTCTCGGAGTAACTGTAACACCGAGGACATGAGACCCTCGTTTGACCCTCACTTGTATAGGTTGGCCAACTGAATGTGCTACCACATTATGTATTTGTGTTATATCTGAGAAATTGTTGGAATTGACCGAACCAAATTGAAGTACTTCATCATCTTCAGAAAGACCCTGTAAAGAGAATAATTGAAAATTGAAATAGAGTCCATTCAATCAACAGATCAAATTAACATAGAAGAAGATAGTATTTAGGATTTATATACGATAATGTCCTTTTGACCAACATGCATTGGGACAGCATCTTATTGTAAACATGGGTTGTGGTTTTTACCATTTTGAAAGTGTTATTCCACATTTAGGAAAGAAAAAATATTTTTAGGAAACATTTAAAAAATTGACAATTTCCAAGAGTTGTGAGTTTAAATCACCTATTATGTATGCTTCCTAAAAAGTATGATGGTTATGGGTTTGATTCACATTCAGGGAAATTTAAATTACATTGTTATTTTTATTTCCCTGCTCATGCCACACAAATTATGGGGGTGAGTTCTACTCAACATGCAATGTCTTGAATCTTGAAAGTGGAGAATGGAGTGTTTT
Source organism: Heliconius hermathena (assembly GCA_013403705.1). NCBI lineage: Eukaryota > Metazoa > Arthropoda > Insecta > Lepidoptera > Nymphalidae > Heliconius > Heliconius hermathena. The sequence continues at coordinate 347,001 of JAAIXJ010001882.1, forward strand.
GTCTCTCTATGTCTACCTGGCTACAAGGGTAAAACAGTTTTAGATATATTCACAGTACATTATATAGAGCTAGTATTAAATCAATATATATATATATANTTAAAAAATTGACAATTTCCAAGAGTTGTGAGTTTAAATCACCTATTATGTATGCTTCCTAAAAAGTATAAGGTTACTCTCTTCACCCTGCTATATACAATGGATATGCATAATTAAAGAACTAGCTAATTAAATCAATTATTTACCGCTAAATCTGCAGGTGATCCTTCCTGAACCACACCTACTTTAGCAAAACTCTTACTATCTTCATGCATTACACCATTGTTTGAACCAAAACCATTTGTGTACGTTGGATGTGATACTGATGGCCTTTCTCCACTCGAGCCCCGAAATTCAGAATGCACTTCGCCAAGACCCTGTTCTATTTGTTTCATTAATGTTTTATGGTCGTTTTGTAAACCTGAAGTTTTAATACAATTAAAAATTTTAAACATATATTCATATACTTTTTAATAAAAAAAAAGAAAGAACTAATATAGAAAACTAGGGAATGATCTAAATTTCATAAATTAGTATATAATAAGGTATATAAAGATTTATTTTTTCATGATTGTAATTTCAAGTTCTATGTATGTTCTATTGGGGAAAGTTTGTTTTTATAAGAGCAAGTCTTTCTATGGTTTGTGAAAAATTTGATGCATTAAGTAAGCGACCTTGCTACTCTCTTAAAGAGATGCAAACTAATACTTGATTCTTTTTCCTTCATGTAAAAATGTATACATGGTAAAAAATGCTTAGTCATCTCTAGTAAAAAATATATAAATAAACTTACATATAATACGATGTCTCGCGTGTCGAACTTTGTAAACATCTATATCATTGCGAGGAAAGCCATCCGCATCGACAAGTGGATCGTGCATTCCAACATTATTTGCTTCTAAAACTAAATTCTGTTCGCGAATCTCACTTTCAATTCTATCCTTTTCTTGAATTAATTTCATGACTCGATCTCTAGCTGGCCCATCCATGTTGTAGCCCACCATGTTAGTTATATGGCAAATTTACTTCTATTATGTGCTTAAAAGTAAGTATGAAGTAGAACGTATATTATTATTTATTTCAATTAAAAATAACAAAACGTAAAATTTTCTTTATTATTGTTCAAACGTCAAACTGACAATTCATTGTTTAATCTTGCCATGTGTAAAATTCAATCACAGCTCTTTAACATCCAATAAAATAGAATGTAACGTAAAAATTGATGATTGTCCAATTTAATAAACAATACATATAATTTTTATAATTTAATTCATTAATTTACTTTAATATAATAACTAAATAAAAAGTTTTTTACCTATCTATGACAGTTTTAATTCTCATTTTTATTATTGCATACAAAGAAGAGTAAAAATCAGTTTTCTTTGAAATTAAAATTAAAGTCAAACATTTATGGTTCGCTTAATTTTTTATTACTTATTCATATAAAATTATTTTTAAGACTGTCTACAAAGCTGGGTTTTCAGTTCCAATTCTATGTACTAAAATTATAAATACATAGAATAGGCGTAAAGAAAGAAAACTTATAGTGGTGGAGCCATATGCAGCCAAACCTTCGTAATTTACAATAATGTATTTAAAATAGCACCTCTGGCTCTTGGGCCATTAGAGTATCTTTAAAGTAATACGCTACTTACTATATATTTAATTTATAATTATTTTAGTTTTTTAAAACTAGGCTATGGAATTCATAGAACTAATCTCTATTTATATCTTAAAGAACAATTTTTTTTAGTATAAAAAATACTATATATTATTTTCATTAAACGAGAAGTGCATGTTCCTGCTCTGTCTATGGCATTATTTATTAACAACCAATATTAACTAATTAATATAAATTAGGGAAATTATATAAATAAAAATACGACATATAATTTGTTACTTTTTATTTTGAAATCAATTGAGATTTTAAAAACTGTAGCTCTTTAGAATCATTACTTTATACAAAAAATATTGCAAGCTTTTAGTATATTTGCTTCGATTTTACATTTAACAAATACAACAATGATTTAAATAAAAAAAATGACCAGATTAATAGTTTTACAATATTTCTAATAATAAAGGCTTATTCTTAGAGTCAGATTTATAATAAAATTAACAAGAATATGTGAGTGTTGGTTAACATTTTTAAAGAAGGTTACATATATTTTAAAGCGTTCTTTTTTCATATATAAAAAGTATTCTTAATATAGCATTTATAAAGTAATGTCTTTTGTATTGACAAAGTGTACTTTTGTTATTTACTTAAAATAAAAAGTCCGCTGTGGAATTTATTATTATTGGCGAATATTGGTAAAAGTGAAGTTACTGAGCAACTCTGGCGTAAGTCGTCAGTAAAACTTTGACCAATATAGTGATACTACACAATTAACATTGTGCAAAACAGTGTATAAATAATCATATACATAATGTAAACTAAGATGATTTCCGATGATCATATTATATTCCTATATGAAATTCGAATAAATACCAAAATGAAATAAGAAACAAATGATTGTGCATTACAAATGAACCGCTATATCTATTATCACCTTATATGATTGGTAGAAACTGATTTGCGCTAGTTTATCAACACCCGTAGCCTGGCGTTGCTACAAGCGAGAACAACTTAGCGGAATCCGTTACCACCAATCGTCCTATACGTCAGTTTCCGTAAACAAAATGGTCCCTAAAGAAAATAATAAAAAAAACGTTTACAAAATCACACTTCCGGTCTCCAGTCGAGACTAATACGTATATAACATACACTAAAATTATGGCAACTTTGACAATAAATAAGAAATATTCACATTGAAAAAAGGTAATTGATAGAATTTTCAAACGTAATGAAGGACAGCACAAAAATTATTCAAAGTGTAAAGTTGGCTGGGATCATAGAAAATAAGTATACAAGGCAACAAGTGCAGACTTTATGGTTTACTACATCTAGAGTTGTTTGTTACTAAACATAAGCCAATTTCGCCCATTTTTATACAAGCTTGGCTCAAATCACGAGTTAATTTATTGTTAGTAGTTACAATTTATCAGAAACGCTAGACGCTCCGTCTCATATTTGCAAACACTAGCTTAAAAAATAAAAAATACAATTTGCATCGGCATTAGGTTATATTAGTGACGGATCGGAGCGGCTTGCGTCTTACAAAAAAATGTCAAAAATCCGCCATTATATGACATTAAAAGGATTAATCAAGGTGGCGGATTTCAGACGGGAATGGTGTCGATTTGTATTCGTTTAAAGTCGGAAGGGTTCGCGTTTGTCCGTGCGCGAGGCGGGGGTGGTGCGGCGCGAGAGGGGCGTGGCGGGGGCGGGGGCGGGGGCGGCGGGGCCGTCCGCCGCGTCGGAGGGGCGGCGCACCAGTCGCGAGGCGGCTGTCGTCGTGCCCGGACGCACCGGCGTAGAGCTGCCTGACGGCGTTCTTTGCCTAACATTAAATTGATTAATTAAAAAAAATCCTTTTTTATCTTTCACCATGCAACAATACAAGCTACGTCTAACAAAAATCCAAATCTCGAACGAAAAAACTTAAAATGACAGAAAGAAAGAACAACCAACAAATCATCAAACTAAACTACGTAATAGTTTTACCTAGAGTGAGTTTGGTTAGAGTCCTTAGCCACCGGAATGCGACTCCTGCCGGGTGTTTGTCCCTCGGTGGAGGCAAACGACCCGCTCCTAAGACGGTTAGCGAAGCGGACAGACAGACAGATTAGACACGGGTGTAGACAAGAAATGTTAAAGTGTTAGTGCACATGCTGTTGTGCCTAGTTAATTAATAATTTTGATATTTTAAAATAAGCTTCTTGGTATATCTTAGTTTTTAGACTTAAAAGCTCAATATATTAGTTTTGTCATGATAATAGTACCTACACAAATATAATCTATTGTAAATATCAAGAAGTTTATATTTTTATTGTTTTCTAAAATTGCCAGTAAAATCTTGTGCTTGAAAGTGAATACAAAATCTATAAAACAGTGCATGTGCAGTAACAATATAGAAAAAGTAGAGATAGCAAATATTTAAAGCAAATATATATATGTACATATCATTATAATAATTAGTCACACATCACCAAATAAATCACCACATGGAATAATATGAAACACAAACAACAATGTTAGTAATAGCTGTATTTTTTAAAAACACTTATTGTTTAATATAATAAATGCACAATTCCAAAATGTTGCCAGTCATATATATATTTGTGATTTTGTAAAAAGGCAGTAAAAATACGACATTTTAAACGTTATTCGCGAAAGCATATTTCTCAAAATGCGTCAAGCAATGTTAATGAAATTATAATAAATATAATAATAATTAAAAATATGTTCTAAAATGTTTTTGATGAGAGAAAAAAATGTGTGGTGATCGTCAAACACGTGACCGAAGTGACTCGACTTGAATATGTCTAAGATAAAATAGCTAAATGGTATGAAGTGATGTCTAGTAGTAAAATCAACGAGCATCTCAAATAATTGGGCCAAACATAAAGCTAGGATTAACAAGCTTGTACCCTTTGATGTCTCGTTGAGTTGGCTTTGAAGCTTCTCCACTCGATTCGCTTATATTACTCTCATATTCATTGTCACTCGTCATTCCCGAAATGCTGAACAGAGAGGAATCATCTTCTGGACTTCTTTGGTCAGATTTAGGATCATTGGATATAGGACTAGGATCTTGAGAATTTTCTCTTGAGCGGGATTTTCTAGACGATTTATTTCGTCGCTCAATAGAGGGTGTCCTTTGCGATCGGTTCCCAGTGTATACGGGTATTTTTGTTGAACCCTGTATTTGGAATGCAGGATGAGTATGGGAAAAGGATTTGGGATGTTCAGACGCCATTGAGGATGGCTGAGAATGTGTTGAACTGTTCGTTCGTATCCAATTTGTAATGCATGTGGAAAGGAAAAAATAATTTAATATTCTTATTTAATATTCATCCAATATTGTATATATATATTCATAAATATAATTTGTTAGTAAACAACACGATTTTTTAGCTGTGTCTTAGTTAGCCTAGGTGCATGCTCCTCATTAACTATATTTTTCAAGTAACTTATATCCACAACCAAAAGAAACCGCCACCGCTATAACAGACGCAAAAATAGACCAACTCGGACAAAGCAAATCTTGAAAAATATTGAGACAGGTGCACAGTTCTCACAGACGTCACTACGTAGCTCAAAACTCGGACCCCTAAAGCTTGGTGACGTGCTTCCAAATGTTTTTTTTTAAATCTGTGATCGCAATTTGTTCTTCCAAATTTTAAGTCTATAAAATTCATCATAAAACCAATTTATCATTTAAAACAGAGTGCGACCACAAGGCCACCATTTCAAACAACACGAGCATATGTCAAATCCTCAATCGTCTGTACCTTACTAACGCCGGCACCGGGGACAGTGTGGGTATACTGGACGTGCGGTACATCCCTCCGCTATACCTGCCCATGCCCAGTGAAACTTTTTGTATTACCGTGTATTTATAATTATTGATTTATATTATACGTTTATCACACGAAAAAATAAAACTGAGGCGTAGAACACAGACTGTATGATGCTGTGGTCGTAACATCGCGTGATAGAAAAGGTTATACGTAAGGGTATTACTTATTTAGCATGTAATTTAATCTTAATTGGATATAGATATATTCACTTTATTTCAAATTAAGTTATCTGGGGGGAGAAATAAATTTCTACTGTCTTTATTTCTTTACGTACCTTCCACTCGCTGGTGTAAGGAGTCCGGTAGGTGTTCTTGGTCGGGAGCCTCCATTGGGAGTGGTCACTCCTAACTTACTGGCATTGGCGGCTGCCCGAGCTATTGAAGTGCGAGTGTTCGTCACTTTACGCATTGGTATACGTGATGGTGTGAGAACATCATCTGAACAAAAATGTATTGACGGCAAAGATAAAATATACAAATAAATTTGGGAAAAATCTTATTCAAAATATACAAATTAAAAGATCTACCTGTACTATCCAAAGACAAATTGGATCCATGTCTAGAAGGTGGTTTCGAACCTGCTCTTGACCCAGGCCGAGAACCTGGTCGTGATCCACCAGGAGTTAATGTTGATCTGAAATATTATTCACATATTTATTAGTAATTATATTTATTTCGTTAGAGATTTCGAATTTATTTTAAGCTCACCTTGGTACACTTGGCTTCCTATATCTTTGACCAAGACCACTTGCAGCTTCATTGTCACTAAGCGAATCAGGTGTTCCAGCACTTAGTGATGATCTCGATGCTCGACCTGCGGCTCCTCCCGCGGACATCGGCACTGAGCGAACGGTACGCTCTCTTACCTAGTCGTAAAATATGTCATTATTTTTTGATACCAAATTATCATGTACACACTAAAATTAATAAAACTCAATAAAACATTAGCATTATAATGATTTATTTATATGAATTAGATGGCACATTTAATTATGGAGAAAAATGCCAAATGAAGTCTTAGCAAATATGTGGTATGTGCATGCTAACTAAATGGACATTTGTTATTATATATAACACACGATTGACAGTTGTTACTATATATAACGACGAACGTATATTTCTAAAACACTGACTTACAAAAAGACAAACAAAAACTCAATGGCTGCTATCAACTTTTACCAAAGGTGCAATCAACTGCAAAACTCTCACATAGCCTATAAATTACCCAGTGATATCCAGGAGATGGCTGGTATCCGTGGTGATGTGTATAGTGATGGGCGCCGGGCGTCGTCGAGCCTTGTGATCTTGAATGGCCGTATATGAAAGCTTGCTTAGTTCCATGTGTCGAACCCACGTGTAGCGGATACGAACATGGAAGTTCTTCTCGTTGCCTGAGAGCCTCAAATATAGGCCTTAGCTGCTCCATAAACTCCTCCGCTAAACGTATCAATATAAAACCGGAAGCCTTGCATTAAGGAGGGAAGGAACATCCATTACAAACAAAACGCTTTCATAGTGCCAATCTTTTTGCCGAAACGCGATTTACTAGACGAGGTTACGATTAGTCCACACGCTTAGTCGACGGACACGCGAATTCTTTTACGTTGCAGGTATGAAGGGATATAGCAGGAAGGAAGAACAAAATACATTACCATAAAATCCAAATGCGTTGACGTGCCACCTCTCCAATGCAGTGGATCCAATGAAAGGTAAAACTAGCAAACAACACCGAACACTACACGAGCTGGTGCTTCAATTCTTAGCTTTGAGCACACTAATGCAATACGATAACGCTACGAGCTCAGAACATGCTGCAGTCACGACAATGCCTCTTGCAAATGGATAGTACAATCCATGTACAAGGTGCAACAAAAAAAGCGAAAAAAAAACATCCCAAACCGAATTGCTCCCTCTATCAACTACTGTGCGCATAATGTTGTACATGTGCGAAATTAAAACTATATCTAACCTGTAGAAAGGTTTTAAATAATAAAAATGATGTAGCTTTTTTTTAGCCACTTACCTTGGTAATAGGTCCAGTGGATGGAGGTGTATTTGTATTAGAGCGAGGCGTACGCGGTCTGAATGCAGCCATGCTCTGCGACACTCCATCGGCCAGAATAAATTGCTCTCGCAGTTCGATGTTGGTGCGACCCTTGGCTGCATGCGGGCGGCGTCCGGTGTGCGGGTATCGTTATAGGATAGGGTTGGAATGGGTAAAAGAAACCGTTTGGTAACAGGATGGATAAAAATAAACACCGAAAGTGTTAAAAAAAAACGGGAACGTGCAAAGGTAGTGAGGAAGAGAAAAAAATAACAAAGAAAATCAGAACATGTCAAACAAAAACAAAACGAACATAACGTTTTAATAATCAAATCAAATTCAAATGTAAGTGTGCAGTTAGGATAGGATTTGTAAAATACAATTAGATTATTCTTTCACCAAAATATATGCATCATATAAATCAAGAGCAAGTCTCACTCACGATTAAAAGAAAAAAAAATGGAATAACATTTTGTGAATATTACAACAATACATTTATATTTATTGCATAAAATATTATTTACAACACATTTAAAATGAATTTGTGTTCTTGCGCTTGATTTATATATAAAATTGCTAAAAAGTGAATATAAATACCGTATGCAAATAAAGTATAAAACATGCAAGAGTTAATAAATTGAAAGCAAAATAATCGTTACCTTTTTTATTTTCTCCACTATAAACACAATAGACTATAGCATAATTATTTACAGCTCATAATAATTAGTTTATAAATTACATATAAATTAAAAATTATTTTTAAAAGCATTCGATATTTAACCCTTTATAAAATATAGCAGAACATAATGTAATCGGCAAAATTAACTAAAACAGCATAGCCACACCAAATAATACTGATCTGCAATGGAGATATTTTTGATACTTATTTCTAACTCCATAAATGTAATTACATTTATATTATACAAAGTCTAAACTCTATTGCAGCTCATGTATTTTCTTACCGAGCGGACAACAAGCCTCATGCTGTTCCGGTTTGCTCGGGTCAGGCAGCGGTAGCACTAACGATACTAGTTATATAAAGGTTTCATAGGGATCAAACGTAATAAAAAAATATAAAAAATGGGGGATAGGGAAATCGGATTGGGTAAAGCGAATACGAATTAGTAAATTAGTAGCAACATCAATTATTGTGGACCTAAATTTCGCTTACTTTAGCCTTAGGTATGCTGAATCTAGCTAAAGTTATTAAAATATAAGAAAAACCGTGTAGACCGAAGGTAGCATGAATTAAAATATTTTGTAAATTAATTGATTCAAAAATATTGATAAATATGAATTTATAAATCTAATTATTTTCAAATTTAATTGAGTTTTAGTTAGCATATTTGAAATAAATATAATAAAATTAATTTATAAAAATACGGTTCGCGTTTGCAGCTGGCAACATTATTACTGCGCATGTCAAACTCGTCGCGTCAATTAGCGTCGCTACTCGGTGTCGCGGTCCGTGGTTAGACAACAATGGAATCCGGTCGATTGCTGTGAGCATGGTATTTTATGTGAAAACGTTTTAAATATAGTGTTTTAACAATGACTGGGACAATAATTGAAAACTTAAGTGGAAGAAAGCTTGCCGTGTTAGTGACGTTCCTTTTACTGTCTCAATTAACATGTTTTTTGATCGGTGGGTTGGTTGCGCCCATGCCCGCAAACGCACAAAATATTCTCGGGACTGTGTGTAAAGATATGTCTATAATGAAAAATGATACAACTAAATGGTATTACAACCGTGGAGAAGGAAAATGTAAGACCGTTGACCTTGGATTAACTCATTACGACCTGTCCGAACGTGATATAGTATTTGCTTTTCAAATGCCCATGCCTCGCGAAGGCGAAACTTTTGACTATTCTAGATGGCAGCAAAATTTAATAGGCGTCTTGCAATTAGATATACGTTATCATTCTCAAATGGAAGTGAAGCCTCGTAGTACAGTGACAATCGACGCACGCTTGGCGTACCGGAACAAAGAGGACGCGGACGACGGGTGGAAGTTGTACACACAATCTATAGAAAAAAGGCATTTAGACTGCGACATAGATCACAAAAAGGAAGAGTATTTGTATAATTGCTCTCTAATCCCTTTGTTTGAACTTGGTTCATTGTATCATGACTACTATTTATTGAATATAAGGTTACCAGTAGATACTCCGGATATGAATGTTCACATTGGTCACATACAAGACATGTGGGTGACTGTTATTAATCAAAATGGAGGTTTTACAAAAGTTTGGCTCTCATTGAAAACTGTATTCTTTCCATGTATTATAGCAATATTAGTTTGGTTCTGGCGGAGAATACATATGTTGGAAAGAAAACCAGTGCTTCTGGAAAAGATGTTATTAAGCTTGGGTATTGCTTTGTGCTTTTTAAATGCACCAATTGAATATCTTACATTGCAATTTGATTTGCCGTTTATGCTACTCTTAGGAGACATAAGACAGGGAGTTTTCTATGCTATGTTATTCTCATTTTGGCTTATATTTGCTGGAGAACATATGTTAATACAGGATACTTCAACTCAAAGTTCATTGAAACAATACTGGCGTCATTTAAGTGCTGTAGCAATGGGATGTACTTCGCTTTTTATATTTGACATGTGTGAAAGGGGAGTTCAGTTACGCAACCCATTTTACTCTATCTGGGTTACAGATATAGGAACAAATTTGGCTTTGACATTTATAATACTAGCTGGAATATCTACAGGAGTGTACTTTTTGTTCTTATGTTACATGGTGTGGCAGGTATTCATAAATATATCACAAAAACGCCAAAGTCTACCCACAATGTGCTCAGTGCGTCGCTTGCATTATGAAGGAATTATATACCGTTTCAAATTTTTGATGTTAGCTACACTATTATGTGCTGCTCTTACTGTCATAGGATTTATCTTGGGACAAGTAGCTGAGGGACAATGGAAATGGGATGATACTATTGAACTGGAATATACTTCTGCATTTTTCACTGGTGTTTATGGAATGTGGAATATTTACATATTTTCCCTACTCGTGCTTTATGCTCCCAGCCATAAACGCTGGCCAGTCAATGAAAACACTTCGGACACCCAAAATCTGAGCGAAGAAATAGAATTCAGCCGAATGCCAAATGAAAGGAGTGAAATATCATCTTTGACCTCCTTCATCAGGAAGACTACGGTTGACTAAACATTAAAATCTCTTTAAATTATAATCATATAATTTACAATTTATTATAGAATGAGAAATTTCGACATTTTAGCTTTAAGATTTCAATTAATAGTATTAACTTTGTACTCGAAATATTAGCAAGGAAGTGTATTCCGTTTATGGTAACCTTATCTAGTGCTTGTAGTGTAGGTTTGACCTCGTTTAGGATTTTCACAAATGTCCATGTTAGTTGTAGAATAGAATAGTTGTATGTTTAAAGTTAAATGTTCAATGTATTGTATTGAACGCCCAAATTTGTATGAGTCATTCTTAGCTTTAAAGTGGCTCAAGTGTATTTTGAGACGTAAAATTGCAAGGCCTCCGTATACTATAAACACGACAGAAGGATTTTTTTTCACTTTGGTGCGAAGAAAAAACGCGACGTTGAGTTACGTTACTTAACACGCAATATCGTGCAAAATTGGGTCAAAAATGGATGACGGAGCGTCTTAACACTAGACTCCTTTTGTCTACCTTGCTAAATTATATTAAAAGCCCAAGTATGAGTCATTGTTAGCTTTAAGGCGGCTCAGGTATATTTGGAGTTGTAAAAATTCCTAACTTGGGCGAGACGATCGACCTTGACGTTTAAGTGGTTAACAATAATGCATTTGGATCTTGCCGCTACTTAATTTTTTCTGTGATAGGCGTTTTAAAAACTTATTTATTTTTCTATTAGTAATTTTGTACTTTTTTACTATGTTGCCAGCATTTCGTATTAACTTTTGTATTGTAATAACGTAATTTTAAATAAATTATAGAAATTAAATTGTTATTTTGTTATTTAAACACTCAACACACAAAACATATAATAAATTGGGGGCCCGTCAACACCTTTTTGTTATTGTTCTCTGTATATTCCCGAGTTATGGGGGTTAACACATTAGGGTACGGTAACGTTTTTGATTGACACTTTGAATATAAAATATAAGTAGAACTTTCATACCAAAATATTTCAGTAGAAAGTCATGAACTTTGCTGTAATTTTTTTTTATTTACCACAAAGTCCATTAAATTATAATAAAATAAAGCCTTTCTGTAAAATATAAAATTAATAATACTTTTTTTAGAAAATTTGTAAAAACTGAATAGGACATATTTGGACCCATATTTTCCAGGGAAAATTAAAATGTAGAATAATACTTTAAAAGCTTTAAAAATATTAAATTAATAATAAATCAATATTATGTTTCTCTGGAGTTTTTGCAAGGCTTTATTTTTCAAATTAAATATTATTTTATATTTATTGAGATTGAAAAGGACACACTCAAAAAAATATATATGAAAAGAAGTATGTACTCTTCAAAATAATAATTAATCTTTGATGTAAATTGAATTTTGGGGTAACAGTAAAAGTATGAATAATAAATTACCCAAAAATCCAGAATAAAATGAAAACAGCCTAAAAAAATTTACATGTAATAAAAAAATATATAATAAATAATATTGTTTATATATGTCTTTTATATTGTTATATTAAAAATACACCGAGAAAATAATGATTAGGCTGCCTTGAAAATCTTCATAGTTTGTAGTGTCAGTTTTTAATAGTTTATTGAAGTTTCTTACAATAGTTTGTTGGTACTCAAATTGCCTACACAAAGTATTCATTGGAACTATATAAACTGCTATAACTTCAAATTGAAGAACTAAATTAAATTTAATAGAAAATTGCAATTATCCTCAATTGTAGAAGATCATTAAATATTAGTAATTTTGATATAAATACCAAAAATAATATGACGTCTATTATTCTGTCATATAAAAAAATACCAGTTGTCAAACATGATACAAGTCATTAAAATTAGTAGAGTAGTATTTATGACTGGTAAAGTAATTCTTGTATAAATAAAAAAAATATTTAGTTTATTTCAAAAATGTATTAAATCCTTGCAAGATAAATATTTACTAAAAATTAACTTTTTGCAGACAATTTAAGTGCCATTAATAAGTTATATATAATTATTGTGTAACTTGGTGCTTTGTGTTTTCTAACTTTACAGCTTTAAAGCCGTGACACGTTGTATTATATTGAAATGATAGTGAGTAGTGTAATGTGACCTTATATTTAATCAAATATGGGTGGAAGATGAAAATAGAATAAATATTTATAAATTTAATATTTATTATTTATAGGTAAAAACTAAGGTGTATTATAATTATGATAATATTAAAAATATATTTAGGTTTGAACTCCTGCAATAAAATTCTTGAAAGAATTTTATTTAGAAAGTGTTTGGAGAAAATTTATGGAAAAGAAAATTGGGCTAGTAATGTATAGACTAGTATATTATAAGGTTATGAACTTTACACTTTACACATATTTATATAAATTTAGATTTACTTAAATGAATAAGAAATAAGTATTTGTTTATTGCAGTTTGCAAGAAAGGAATCCACAACCGTGAGATTGATCTTTTCTTGATTTAATTTGAATTTATTTATTATTTATACATAAAGAAAGCTCATATTAAAAGTTTTTTTATATCATAAATAACATGTAGAATACTTTTTATATTAAAATATAATATGTTTCTTGTTTGCATGTGTATAAGTTAACTATCAAATATATATTTGTTTGTTTATATAATATGTTATCTATCAAAATTAGTTTTTTTATGAATTTTTTATTTAATTTATTTGTAATAAAGCTGTTATTTATATATTTTTTCCTCAATAAAAAAAAATAAAATTACTTCCATTTAGTAATATTAGAATTGTTTATTACATATTATAAAATATATTATTTTCTTTTATGATGTATATATGAGTGTGTGTATCAGTGTGTTTCGTAGATATTAGTAATAAAACAAACATACCTCGACACGGATCGTTTTTAACCAGAAATTCGTCCAAGGCGACCCACCCGCCGCCCACTCGCACCATCACGGTGGAACGGAGGATACGAACGAGACGAAGCTTTTGTGAATCACCGAACTACAGGAACAAAATAAAATTAGTGAAAATGTAGATAGAACGATAATATATTTTTGTTTAGCTTTACGTTGTACCCCGCGTATAGCAGAAGAGCTTAGTGCTAAGACACTCCATTTCCCATGTGTAGCCAGTTTATCGAGACATTGCGTGTTGAATGGTGGAACTTAACATCGCGCTTTGACTTGTTATCGAAGCGAGGAAACAAAAATTATTTATTTTTACTAGTGGCAATCGAACCTGTAATCGTTGAGTTTACAGTACACGACGGCCTACTTTTTAATTTATTACCCATAGGATCATCAAATAAAATTATACAATATTATTAAAAAGTTATTTTTTTAATAATAATATTTTATTACTAAAAAAATAATAATATAATTGGATAAAAAACTTTGCCCTTGTTTTTTTTTGTTTTCTTTGATTTAAAAGCAATTCTTTTATATTTCAAAGTTTATAGGTCAAAAGCTCTGTTTATCTTACTTGAAGCGAAAAAAAATTGTCGAGAGTATTTTAATATTACATTTAAATATAATAAAAACTAAATATGTCATATCGACTCACCCTGTATTTTCCCTCTCCCACCTGGAACACCCTGAACTTCTGTCTGCAGGTGCAGAGCATTACGAGGCGTTTGACCTCGTCGTGTATTTTGTCAGCGTCGGTGGGCGGGCCGCGTCTTTCGACCTAGGAAGAAAAATAAGTTTTTTTTAATTTACATTTTAAATTTGTAAAATATAGGAACGTATGGCTCATTGGTCAGAGCGCTTCTAAAGCCACGGGTTCAAATTCCGCTACGTTAATGTTATTATACATTTTTTACTGTATTCTTAAATATTTCGTTTACAGCGAGTGGAACCTAAACTCTAATTCTTTATATCTAAACAATAATACTTACCCAATCAGGTCTTAAAGCAGCAATGAATTCCTCCCAGTCTATAAGACCGCTACCGTTTCTATCGAATAAATCCGCTACGGCACCCATTTCTAGGCGAGACGTATCGAATTCTGGGGAGAAATAGTAAATTAAAGTACTTGAAGATATAATAGTAAACAAAACATATTTCCGCATATTGTAGAATAGGTAAAGGAAACCGAATGTTAAGACACTCTGTTCCCCACACACCTCCCAATTTTAGAGACGCAAGTGGTGGATCTCAACGTCGTGATTTATTTTACTAATATGAAAAAAGGAAAATAATCCATGCCCTAAGTAGGAATCGAACTCAAAATTGTCATGATTGACATGACACATGCTGATCCATAGCGTCACGACTATTTATTACATATAAATATTGAAGAAAAAAATAACTTTGATTATAAATGTAGTAATAAGTATGAAATGCTGGCTAGTTAGTGTTTTCTGTACTTTACAAAGAGAACACAACAATTATATCACTCTCATTATTCACTTACAAAACCTGTATCCCGCATATAGCAGGGTAGGTAGGCTTAATATTAAGACACTGTTCCCCACTTTCCGGCGGAACTCTACTCCGCCCTTTGCCTTGTCACCAGAGCGTCGAAATAAAAATATTTATATAAGCTAAAGATCAAGTTGATCACAATATCAAGTAAAGATACTTTAAAATACTTACTGGTGTTAGTAATTCCATCAATAAATTCGTTCCTTGGTATGAGGCCGTTGTTATCCTTGTCCATCTTGCGGAAGAGGTCCGTCAGACGAGACTTCTTGTGGTTCATGAACTTGAGGAACTGGGGGGTTAAATTAATGTGTTAGTATATATTATCCTACTTATATTACAAATATGAAAATTTTTGAGGATGAATGTTTGGTTCACTTTCATGAAAAAAGTACTAAACTAATTTAGATAAAACTTTTCAGTAATATATCTTATACATTTATAATAGCATACCGGCTACAATTTATGTAAAGATTTTTTGGTATTTGGCCTCGGTTTAAGCGGGCGAAGTCGCGGGTGGGTCGCTTGTAATTATTATATAGTCAATATTTATACATTATTGGTATTTTAGTAAAAAGAACTATAATATACATTTATTTAATTTAGTTAAATAAGTAAGTATAAAGTAATGCAGAAGTGGTTTCAAAATAATAGAATAAGATAAAAAAGACAAACCTAGAGAAACATCAAAATGTTTAGGCACTTTCAGCTTATTTTTACAAGTACTGTATGTTACTATATTTTCACGTTACATTTATAGTGAAGAATTTTTTTTTATTTCACTAGTCGTCACCTAATCAATGTTAGTTATCAATGAACTCAATGAGAATTTAGAGAACATATAAATCTAAAAAAAAAAATCTACTAAGCGTACAATAACAAGTTAATTCTTAAAAAACACATTTTTGCTTCCTAAGTGAGCCTTAATGAATTAAATTTTATTGAAATATTTAATACTAGCTATGCCTGTAATTTCGACTGCGAGGGAAATCAACATAATATAACATTTTTAATGGAAGTTTGCCAAAATAACATAGTGAAAACTGCATTTAAATCGGATACACCGTTTTAATATTTAGTTGAATATTTACCCTCTTTCTCCAATCGTCCCAACTGAAGTTGGACACGCGCTGCAGCTCGCGGAGGTGCGCGAGGCGCTCGTGCAGGCGCCGCTGGCGCTCCCACGCCAGCAGCCACACCGTGCGCCACTTGTCCCACAGCTGCTTCACGCGCGGCGACCGGAACTCGGGCTCTGCGCCTTTGCTGTTCGAGAAGTTACGATAACATTAGCATTTCTTAAATATCATTAACTTACAAATACGTAAATAAATATATATTTAGATTTTTTTTAGATGGTAATATTGTATTTTGGTATTCTTAGTTAAAATAATAAACAAATAGGTAAGTTTTGATTTTTTGTTTAGGTTGGCAATGCTGAAATTGGTAAAAATTAAATAATGCTTTTTTCTTAATAAACTTTGTAGATTGTTTTAAAATAAGTGGAATGATTAAAATTTACTACAATTGAATAACGAAGATTGATTTATTATGAATAGAATGACTATAAAAATATTTTGTAAACAACAGTTTAATATAAAACATAAAGATGAACCTAAAAAAGCAAGCGTAAGACATGCATACGAAACAAATCACTATAAAAACTTAAATACACATACTTAATGTCAAACCAACATTTAACATACAGCAAAAACAAAAAAATGTAGCATATATTCTAATAAAAATTAAACACTGGTAGGTGATACTTAGATAATGTAGGTATTAAGTATATATAAAGGAAAAGTCATAATATATATTTAAAAAGTAATAATCAATAATCAATTGAAAAATTACAAAAATTACAAAAAATTACATTTATAAAAATAAGTATGATTTCGCATGTCATTTAATAAAGTAACGAGTAGTCAAATAACAGTATCTTTAATTACTACTATCCACATGAGTACTCAAATAATTCCTTAAAACCCCGAAATAATTTTAAAAAAATGTCCCAAAAAGTATTTATAAAAAAAAACATTGTTATATAATAATTTTATCTATACCAACTGTAAATATATTTTTTATTATAATTTATATATCATACTGACTGTAAAAACATTATTTTTATCTATCCCAACTGTCAACTTACCTTCCTTTAGGCGGGAACCTTGGTCCGTAATGCGGGAGGCGGTCAGGCGAGTCGCGGCCGGGACTGACGCGACTAGAGCACACAGTTACATGAGAGTTTAGATTCACACCCACAAACCTTTTTTGTGCCCGTTGTTAGTCGTTTAGTGGAGTTTTTTAGTTCTTATTTGTGCCCATTGTTAGTCGTTTAGTGAAGTATTTTAGTTCTTATTTGTGCCCATTTAGTCGTATAGTGGAGTTTTTTAGTTCTTTAGTTTGCAGAATTATAGAATAATTGTAAAAAAGAAACGCTACTATAGCATTAACCCACCTTAGCTGTGTCTGGTTAGTTAAATAGAAGTGTGTTTTAGTTTATCGACAATATAGAATTATAGTGACTTTATTATCATGAAACATATTTAGGTGCATATTTAGAACTAAATCATAAATATGAATATATTGAGTTACTAATAAAGACATTACAATTCTATATAAGCGATATATAAGGAACCAAAAAATCCTAAATATATTATTTACCAAGAATAGTAAAGTGTATTATCAAGATTTAGAGGAGGATAGACTTTAGGAAAAAGATAAGGATGACGTTGATAAAAGTTAGAAAAAATTAAGTGTTTTAAACGCCAGGTACTACTTGCGCCATATTAGTTAATATAAACATAAAGATTGTTATCTTTATTTTTATACTAATAAAGTAACAATACAAACCCTTTTCGGCAACGATAGTTAATTGATGACAGTGAGTGTTAGTCGAGAGAGTTGTTTATATAAGCAAAAGTGTTAGAACTATAGAACTTTATTTAAAAGTTAAGTCCTTAATACCCATTAAAAGAAAGCAACTAAAAAAATATATCAGAATATGCAACACACGAATAGGTCCAGAACAATATTTGGCATGAAATTCGTCAGACAACAATAAATATAAACATTTAAACTAAAGTGAAAATATTCCCATGCAAAATCACAAAATTCACACAATATGCAAATATTACTAATAAATAATATATATNTATATATAAATATATATAACCCAAAAACTACTTTTATAATAATATAAACTCTGTAGTTTGTAAAAAATATATCAAGATGACAAAAAATGAAACGCTTAATTAAAACAATAAACAAAATTCTACTTATTTTATACGATATGTACGATATTTTATTATTTTGATATCTTGTACGATATTTTATTTAAAGAAAAAATCTAATTATTTTAATATCTTATAAATTCGACTTTTAATCAGTTTAGATTTTACATTTTTTAACAATAAAATATAAAAAATCTCAATATATTTTCCACAGCCTATAAAACAAAAAACAGACAATAAACAAACAATAAAAAACCGCAATCCTAGTACAAAAAGCCATCAAACCTTCCTCTCCTACGACCGTGTATCCTGGACCTGCCGCGGGACGAGACAGAGACAGAAAGCCACATTTACATATGTTAGAGCGAGACAAAGCTAGTTTTGTTTGTTTGTGCTCAGAGAATTATTGAAATGCAATATATTTATAAGAAATATATGAAAAAAATATATTTATAATAATTTTATTTCCGTACGTTACTTTAAATAAACAAGCAAGATTTTTTTGATAAATTCTCTAAGCACAACAAAATATTAACATGAAAAGCGTTGATTTCAATGTTATTATTTTTTTCAGTATTATTAACAGAAGGTTGGGAGTTTGTTTCATAAAAATATGATCTTATGATTGAAATCTAAAAGAATGGACTCTTTAATTGTTTGAAATTTACGATTACAAGATTGATCAAAAGAAAATAAACAAAAAGAAAAAGTTTATTTAAACAATAAAAAATGAACGTAAATTTAAAGTTAAATAAACGAAAGTAAAAAAAAATTAAAAAAACAAACCTGTAACGTCTACTGCCGTAATAATCAGGAGAGACCGATCTCTCCCTATGAAGATCGTGTTGGGAGCCGCGACTGTACATGCAATGGCAGAATGGGGGTGAAATAACAAAACAATATGATATTATTGAGATGTTGACTATATTTTAATGATAAATCGTAAAAACTATTCGTTCATATTAAAATCTTTTATTTGGAAATTTAACAGATTATCTAAAATATTTTCCGTTCTTTAGTGTGAAATAACTTAAAAAAAAAAAAATTTTTTTTACAAAACTAGTGTCTTGTATACAAACAACATTAAATATATTAGAATCTTATTTTTTACTTTTATTTTTATATTAAGATACTAATTTAACTATCTATAAAGCGTGAAGCTTCTTATTTTTTATCAAACAATTCAAAGGTTGTCTTGAAATTTATTTTCAAATTTAAATATCAACATCTCAATAAAAAAAAATGCGTGATTTTACACACAATTGTGACAAACACAAAACAATTTGGCTGAAAGTTGGTGATAACAACAAAAAGTTGGTTGGTGAAAGTTGGTGTATGAGAAACAGAATTAAATCGAATGAAATGATACAAAAATTATACAGTTCAAATTACATACGAAAATAGATTTTCAAGAAATTCTAAAATGAATGATTTTTTTTATTATGCATATAAAATAAAATTATACATATAAAATACCTCGGTGTTCCTTTTGTAGCGGTTTTGGCTGAAATCTTACGAGGCGTAGTTTCACGGCCTTGACTTTGGCTCTTGACCTGCAATTAGTTATGGTTTAGAATATGACGAATAATAACCTTATATACGTACCTATTAGATAAACAAAAATAGTATGAAAAAATCATGCTCTATCAAATAAACACCTAAATGTATCCATTTTTTAACTCTTTAGACTTTTTTTATTTCTACTGGATTTTGTTTTATTTCATTCTTAACAAGAGTAACTATACAAATGAAGCAATTACGGAATTCCTTATGGTAGTTGACGGAAAAAGGCGATGAAAATTTAAAAGAAACATTTAATAGCTAAGTAAAAAATATAATAATAAATAAGTCACTGTACATTCTACATTTTTCGTCTGTTATAGAAAGGAAAATAATAATAATAAAAATATTTTAAATCCACTAACCTGATATGCTTTACAAACTCGATCGACCTCGTTCTGCCTTTTCTGTGTGTGCTCCATCAGGTCTTTGTGATCTTCTATGAGACCTTCTAGAAGTTCTATAGATTCTGGCAGGGGCTCTGCTTCCAAGGCTAAAATAATAATAGTAATAAAATAAAATAATAATAAGAATATTATTAGAATTAGTAAAGTTACTAATTACTAACAGAAACATTGTTTGAAATAATTATGAACAAGAAGAGACACTAAATGTTATGTTAAATAAAGTTCAAAAACAAATAAAAATAATATAAAAATAACAAAATTTTCCTCTTTAGAGCAAGCATTAAATAATTAAATAATATAGTCTTATATTATAGTAAAACTATACATACTTATCAAAGTAGTTTCTAGTCCAGATAGCCATTGGAGAAGTTCTTCTAGCACTAGATCTAGGTCTTTCAGGCTTTGGAGGTGAGCTTCCAGCTTGCTGCCTCTTTGCATTGCCCATTGCCATACCTGTTGTAGGATTATTTATAAATATATGGGCATTTATATATAGTTCTTATTTTATTACTATTTACAATTTATATACATAGTAATGAAGTATACAAATATAACTGATTTTTTTTTCAAATATTTTTTTGTATGTTAAGGACCGATTAACCAAAAATGTATGAAAGATTAAGAAAATTTGACATTGTAATATAAATTGAGAAATTCTTGATGATTGATGTAATAAATTTCATCAGTCGGAAATTCATTCTCCTTTTTTTCTTTCTTTGTTTGTTCTATAGAAGCTTATTTAATTCCTTAATAAAGTTAAGCAAAGTGTAAAAAATCGATTGATGATGAATTATTAATTAAATATATCAATAAAATTTATTAATCAAATAAAATTTATTAATTTTATTTTTAAAATTAAAATATGACCTGTCCAGCTGAAACTTTGCTGAAAATCCGAATAACAGGCAACACTGACACCATTAACTTTCTCGGTTTATTTGGATTCATTTTACTTATACATTATAAAAACGTCTAAATACGCAAATAATGGCGGCACATTATGTAAGACTTGAAAATATTAAATGATCGAAAAAAGTAATGCCAAAACAGTATTATCTTTTAGCTAGATAACAATTAAAGATAATTCTATCAAATTTAAGACATTAATCGAAGGTTATTTTCTAATCAATTATATTATCTAAATGTTTGATTACATCTCAAGGAGAAGGAGAGAATTGCACCAGATTAAATCAGAATAATAGTTAGTTAATAGTAGGTCGAGTAGTAGTGGTAAGTCAATTCAATGCTCTGTTAAATAATTTTATAAACTAAAATTGATTTATTCCACGCAATTTTTCTACATTCCTCCCAAAAAAATAAATAAAGTGCGTTTTTCCGAATGTGAATCATTCGTATTATTCAATAATAGTATGTGAAAATATAAATATATATTTTTTTCTTCTAACTATAAAGAAAACAAGACAAATAAACAAAACTCACCTCATCCCATCTACTCTGTATAATAGTTATCCAGTGTTTTATAACAGTTACTGCATCAGGGTGAGCTTTAGCCAGGATGGAATGTGCTAAAGCGATAGTATCATCTTTGTCCCGTTCTTTCTCCGCAAGTTCTCGAGCAAAGCGTTCGTGTTCCAGCAACTGTTGTTGCGTGTCCTGCTCTCCCTCGGGCAACTGTCCCGAGAAACGGAGTTTCGTTTCCGCGTCTGATAACCACTCAAGGAGCATGTTGACTGATTTGTGGAGACGTTCCGCCTGATATTAAAGTTATTGGTTTAGTTTTGTTATAAAATATAATATAATAGTATTAATGTATATGTTCTCAAGTTTATTTTCTACGATATTATATGATTATTTTGTATATGTGTAAAAATAAATTATAATTAGCTTAATTCATTAATAATTTCATTAAAAACCATACCTCTTACAACAGATAATTAATTTTAAAAAAAATGCTTATATATATTCTTTTAATATTTTTTTTGTTATTCTCATTTAACTTACCAAAAAATGCCTAAATAATAAAGAACTTTAATTAAGAAAACTATTATATAGTTATACTATCTACTTTCAAGCAATGTCTACACAAAAAAAATACTTTAAAGACCTGTATCAGTTAGCAAAAGCCCTAATCCATAGTAACTAAATTAAATAATAAAAAAAAACCATACGACACTTTTTTATTTTCCAAATTAACTGACCTCTTTGAGAGCAGCTTCAAGTCCACTGGCCTTCCTCTCGCTGAGGCTCTGCACGTTGTCCCACGCTTGCTTCAACTCGGAACACTGTTGCTTTATGTTTAGAGCGTCTTCTTGTGGTACCTAGTGTTTGAATTTACGTTAAGCACATAATTATTAAAATTAAGAAAATGGTTTAAATTTAAAAAGACAGTGTTTAATTTTTTTTAATTGATACGGAAGACTAGAAAAGTCCAACTTTTCCAATAATTATCCACTTCTCGCTGAATTCTTGATGTATTAATTTTTGTGTGGTAGAACTCGACGCCGCATTTCGCTTGTTATCAGAGCGAAGAAATGACAATATAAAATAAGTCATTCCCTTAAGGAGGAATCGAATTTACAACCATCGCGTTTACAGTCAAACGCTTTTCACACTGACAAGCGTTTGATACTGCATAGGGGTAATAATATACGAGTATATAAAAAAGACTACATTAATAATGGATGAATCCCTAATATTTTGATAAATGTGTGTTTATCATTTATGAATACTTACAGTAGCTTCTAAATCTCTGCCAGTTTTGAGAACGGATTGCATTTGTTGTTCGCGACTGTGAAGATCCTCCTCGAATTGCTAGATAAGAATTAATAATAGTATAGAGTAATATATTATCTAAATATTATTAACATATCTAGTATATTTCATATATTTTCTGTTTAATTAAATGATGTGTTTACGTAATATACATAATGTTATATACAAGATATGTTATACATATATTTTATTTTATATTGGGCCAATTTTCCATACTTAATTTTTTTCTACATGCATGCATGGGGATAGTTAGGTCGCGGGAGGGGTCAGCCCCAGTTACCTTGTGGTGCTCGATGAGCGCCATGACGGTGTCGAGGTCGCCGTGCAGCGGCGCGCCGGGGCGCAGCGCGCGCGCCTGCCGCGCCAGCCACTCCAGCAGCGCGCCCATCGCGTCCTTGAACTGCCCCGAGTACAGCAGCGCCTCCTCCAGCTTGCGCTGTCTGCAGTGCGCGACCGATACAGGGAAAGGGGAAGTCGTGTCGTTGACAAATAATTGTTGGAAATTACACTCAATAAACACTCAATAAACACTCAAAAAAATCATAATATATTTTATTTATCATTAACCTACCTATCGACAGCCTTTGAGCAAACTGTGGTCCATTTTGTCTTCAGATCTGTTAACATATTACGTAACGTGATTTCGTCTGTTTTTGGCGCTTTATCTTTCAATTGTTTCCCGATTTTGCTCGTTTGATCGTAAACTGGTTGTTTCGCGGCTAGAGATTTTTGGAATTCTCTGTGTTTATTTAATCTGTGGAAGATTTAAAAAATATATTACGTATCTTATTATTATCCTAAGAAAAATTACATATTTCCATGAAAAGCTTCTCTATATTTTTATAATCCGTTTATCATCAATGATTTGGTAGCAATAATTAATTCATTACAATACATTAATTTAACAAATATATAATGTAAAACTTACCTCAATTTAATTTTCTCTGGGTCGTTAATAGTGGCCTCCGAGTTGAGTTGATCTAACTGTTGTTCAGTATCTCCTAACCAGTTCATCAGGTTGGTCCTGAATATGACATTTTTTTATTATATATCTGTATATGTTTATTATTATACAGTAATAATATCACAGCAATTAAAGAAAATTGAAAAATAACAGTGAATAGTTAAAACTGATTTGAGTCTTTTAATAAATAAATTGATTTAAAAAACGCTCTCTGAGGTTAAAAGGCTAAAAGGCTCTCTGAGTTTTTTTAATAATATTTACATCAAATTTCAAAAAAGAATAACAATCCCAGTTATTAAAGGCTATCGTGACGAGGCGGCACAGCTTGTGACTGTAAACACGATGGTTATGGGCTTGATTTCTACACGAGAAAACTAATTTTCATTTATACACTTTGGTAACAAGAAAAAGTGCGGCGTAAAGTTCTGCCAGACAATGCCTCTAAAACTGGACAAAAAGTAAAACCTAGGACTTACCACATATCATTGAACTCCTTAGCCTCCTTCAGGCCATGGTCCAAAGCCCTCGTTCTCTCAGCAGCCTTAGACACAACTCTTTCCCATCGATGTTGTACTGAGACTAACAAGTTCTTGATAAGAATAACATCTTGTTTTTGACTGAAATATTTGAGATGGGTGCCCTTTTTGTCCAATTGTAGCATTGTTTCTCTGTGTGTGGAAATTTCTTTTTGGAATGATTTGTGTTCTTCCACTTGAGCTGTAAAAATAAGATTAATATATGAATTAATGATAGATTAAAAATAAAAAAAACTATAAGTGCACAAATGAATTTAAATATGTATACTATATAATAAGTAAAATTTCATTATTTTCTTTGATAAAAAGTTATCATCATATAAATTAAAAAAGTAACCATAAATACATCAATAAAAACGACAGCAAACACAAAACAACAACACTTACTCAACAAAGTCTCCATAACTCTGGACACCGGTTTGGCCGATGTCAGCGTCTTCTCGGCGCTCGTCAACCAGTCGACGAATGCTTGTAACGCGTCGTGGAACTCTGTTGCTTCTTTTAGAGCTATTTCTAATTTTATCTTCTTATCTGATGCTCTGTTTGGATAGAAATGGTAAATTTAATGTAGGAAAATTACGTATTGAGGTTCATATCTTGTCATTTATATTTATAACGTTGTAATGTATACCTTACAGTACCTGTATTACCTTACAGTATATGATTTCAGTGGTATGATATTATAGCATTAAAGTAATGTTGGATTAGGTAGCGTCGTTTAAAGTAAATATATGGGCGAGATGAGGAGGATGGTGTGAATTATCTCCAAATTCTGGCTAGTCTTCAATATCAAATTTTATATTAGTCGTTTTAAGATATACTTTGATACAGGTTTTATTAAAAATCGTCCGTAGCAATCTTACTTGTAATATTTCTACATTGTTGTTTTATCTTCACGATTTTATCACATTTAGTTAGATAGGTACCGTACTACCTTAATATTTTAGACATTCCGTCCTTCTAAATTTAATAAATTAATTTAACAAATAACACATAAAATTAATAAATAACTATATATATAAAACTCAAATACACATTTACCTAGAGGTGACATTATCCCATCTGGACTTGAGATTGTTCAAATTAAGATGCAACTGAGACGTGGGATTCGGTTTGTCTTGACGTTTGATGTATTCTTGTCCTTGTTGTAACACTGCTTCTAATTTGGGACGATTTGCTTCTATTTCGTTGTAAACTTCCTGTTTTGGGAAAATATAAAATTTGGGGTTAATATTGACTCTTATTTTTGTTAAGCCATTATTTAAGATTTTAGATCCTTAATAATTTATAAAACGTACAAATACGAGATTACGGAATAGAAAGATAATTAAGATCAATGACTTAGAGCATTGCCATATTATAATAAATGATAGACTTAACTTATTAATACAAAGGTTAACTTCAATACTTAATATATACAAAAACAAAATAAATTATGATCATTCATAAAAGGTATCCTGGAATATAAAAAAAAGACAAGAAATCAATATACAAACCATAAATCTCTCCAACTGTTCCGTAGCAGTTTCGGGCAACCCGCCCACAGGTTTGGAGGCCGCTATGACGCTATCCACTTCGGACAACCAGGATAGAAGATCACCGATTTCCGCGTTGAAGCTGAGTAACGGAAAAGGGGATGTTGGTTAGATTAAACACATATTTTTAACATGTTTAAAGTATTATTCCACGCTAAGGTACTGGTTTCTTGGTTATCAAGAGAGATATAGAGAAGCTAACAAGATAAATAAGTTGGTTGCAACTGCCCGTATGACAAGACTATACTTATACTACTCAAAGAATAGATTACTTCTCATTGTTCGTTCGTTTAGAAACCCATACTACTTAGTTAAAATTGAGATTTCGTCTAAGCCAATCACAAAAAAATATATATAAAACTTTAGATGAAATTAGGATTTTTAAGTTTAAAACCACATTTGTCAATAAATAAATAACAGTTCTCCTAACCTTTGAGCTTCACGCAAAGCGTCTTCGAGTTCAGCTTGACGGTCTCTTGCCTTCTGTTGTAATTCGCGCCATTTTCTGTTCAATGTTGCTAACTTCTCGGCTGTTTCACCAGCTTCCTCCGAACCTGATAAAGTTTTAATTTAAAATATCATTCCTAATATTTAAAGGGCCATCTTAAATAACTTAAACCTAAAATTGCCCGAAAATAGAAAAAGAAATCCCGCACTATATTACCTTAATTACTCCTCAACAAATAATATATCAAGAAACAAAAAAAAAGTATTTTTACCTGTAGTCTGTTGTACTAATTGAGCACCGGCTTCATTAAGAGAGTCCACGCTGGGTTGGTGAGCGGCTATATCGTTAACTAATACTTTGAGTTTAGCAAGTTCCACTTCTAGTATCTGTGGATCACCGGCCACCTTGAAGAAAACGGAGGAAATTATATGTTTTAGCTGTATATTATTTTATATTTATTACTATTATTATTCTATTATGTGTTTATTTGTTATATTATGTCCACCATTTTTCACAAAACGCACACAGAGAACTATTTTAAACCTAATAAAAAGATACATACCGGTTTCAAAGTATCCAAAGTATCACTCGTATGTTTGATCCAAGCTAAGGTATCACGTAGGGCATGTTGTAGCTGTCCTAGTCTTAGTAAAGCCCTTTCTAACTGTTGTTGTCTTTCTACCATGCCTCGCAACAACGCCGCCCATCTTGTATTTACTTCGCCCAAAGGTTGCTTAATGGCGGATGCTTGTTCGGATGATGTGCGCTCTGTCAATTCTGCGGCTTGCCTATTTATTTAGAAATTAAGAATTAATTAAGAAAAAAAAGATTTATTTAAAGTTTTATGGTATATTTTTTTGGAAGATATAGTGATGAAAAATAAAAAAAATATAGATTTTTGATTTCTAACAAATTATAAACAAGTTAGGACAAAGTAAATATAAATATTTTTTTATCATTTTTTATGTTATTCAATACTTAGGAAAGAAAAAAATATAAAATTTTTAGAAAACGTAGAAACTCAATTTTGTTAGTGCGTATAAATAACTTTGCTTTGAGCGAGTATAAAATTTAAAACCTTTAGAGAACCTATGGATTATACATTTATATTTGTGTGTGAAATGTTGTTTTATAATCTTAAAATAAAAAAAAACAACAGCGACATAGTAATGCTAAAATTGGTACATAACATAAAATAGATTTCAAATATTTTATGTTATGTACCAATTGGTATAGTACATCTATCTAATAACATTAGACAGTCATGCATATATAGCAACCATAGTTAAATAGAATATTATATTACAATAAGTTATATTTTTTATGAGGTTAAGGAAAGAAAGTTAAAGTAAAAATTTATAGAAGGGTACATAGTAAATACACAGGAAAAAAACATAGTTAAAATAAACAGAAAAAAAAACAAGACACATTATCAATACTTGGTTAAAATTATAAGTAGAAGAATCCACATGAAGTACATTCAAAATAAAAGTTAAACGACACAATACAAATATAAAATTATGTATAATCAGAAAAAATACAGTGCCCTTAAAAGAAAAAAAATATATTTAAAGACTAATAACAATAGTCTAAAAGAAAACATATAAAAATAGTTTTGTCATATTTTTTGTATTTTTTTTTCTGATTATACATTATCACGTTCACTACAATGATCGACGACAACTAAACAGAAGCACACTCAAAATGGGAATATCAAATCCTTGCCTCATCAAACTCCTGTGATAGCATCGGTCGCGGAACATAAAAAATATTAGTTCAAGATTAATACCAATTAATATGGATAACAATTATTATCTATAATAATTATGGGGGCAAACAACATAATATTGGGTACACTATAATGAGGACATCAATAAAGAAATGGGGGAAAATAAAATTTAATTATTATTAATATTTAAAATTAATACTTTAGTTATAAACCAATAGTGGTTTAAAGCGTAAAGGATACAGATAATTAATATTATTGCTACCTTATATGATTTTATTATTATATTTATTTAAATATATGTCGTTCTAGATTAAGTTAAATAATGAAATATGACTTCGATTATGAAGTGATATAATAATCGGGACGTCAATAAAGAGATTGGAGAAAATAAAATATTTATTGTAAATTTTAAGAATAAAAGTTTAGTTAACTTAAAATTGTTGTAAAACCATCACCAGTGGTTAAAACTTTAAGGGGTACTACTGCTACTAAAAATATAATATATTTTATAGTGGCGCAGTGGCACAGCAACTAAGCACTACGGCTCTGGGTTTGATTCCGACTGGGGAAAAATATAATTTAACATTTTCAATCGCAATGTCTTGAAAAATGTGCAGAAAGTGGGGAACTGACTACTCTGCTATATGCGGGACATAGGGTTAGGCTAAATAAAATTATATTTTCTTAAAACATTTACAAAAATTAATTTACCTATTAAGAGCTTCAACTTTCACCATATGTGGATCGACTTCCTGTTTGAACGCGGCCAGTTGTGCGATCTGTCTTTTGACCGCATCTATGTCGGAGCCGAGAGGGCCCATACGTGAAAATCTATCTTCAGCCGTTTCCAGGAATTCTTGGAGATTCTAAAATATGAAAAGAATAATTTTGTATTACTTATGTTTTTACAATCACACATGGGAATATGTTCTTTTTTTAAATTTACCAATAAGTAGGGAGTAGAATATTTTGATACAAGTGTACGGATGAAAGAAAAAAATTGTAAATCTATAGCCAAGAAACGAACAAGAAAGTGAATTAATTAAATTATAAGATAATTTTGTTAAAAATCTTGGTTATTAACAAAATAATGTTATAAGTTGTTAATTAAACATCTACAATAATATGGACGTCGTTAACACACTTAACAAACAAAATTCTATAAAAATTTTATTATAATACAAAAAAAAAATCATAAACCCACCTGTAAAGTATCATGGAATTCCATGGCCTTTTCCATAGCATCTATTAAGTTTTCTTCTCTCCTCGCGTACAATGCTGTTATATTGTCCCAAGCGCTGTCTAAGTCCTCCATATGTTTCTTGACCTCCGGTTTGTCAGGTTCCCCACATATTGACATGAGTGTCGAACCGGTTTTACGTACTTTTTCCACCTTTTAATTAAGAATTTATAATTTATTTTTTTATATTATTTTATATATTGATATTTTGGAAATTTGCTTAACTTATTACAAATTTTAAATTAAAATTCATTAATATTTATAACGTGTATGTATTATGTTTGTAGATTCAAAACTTATTCTACAAACTTTTCTTATATATTTTTATTCATAAGTTTGCATTAAATAAAAAAAAACAGAAAATAGAACTATCTAAGTTTTAAGGTATATATCTGCTAATAACAAATTTTTAGGAGATACAAAAAGTTTTTTAATAGTCTTCAAAGGTTTCAAAGGGTTTTTACAGTTTCGAAATTGTTGTGTCTTCTAATGAATTAAAATAAAGTTTGTATTATTTCAACACTTTCAAATGGTATAAAAATGTACGAATACATAAGACTCAGAAACGGATCTCGCAAGTTGACACTCATAACCAACGATAATTATTAAATAAAATACAAAAAATACTGACCTCAGGTTTAGTATGATCAATTTCATGTCTGATCTCCTGCAAGGCGACTTGCTGCGCTTGTATTGCCGCGGGTTGCGCGGCTGGCGGGGGCTGAGCTGCCAGTGCGTCGGTTAACTCCGCCAACGCCGCCATCACCGTGTCTAGTTGCTGCCAGAACTGGCGAGCGGTGTTCAGCGCCGCGTCTAGTGACGTGCTGCGGTCGGTGGACGCTTTTTGTACATCTGCCCATAGTCTGTTGATGCAATAGTTAGTTTAGTATGGAAAATATTAGATAATTGCTTTGGTATTTTTATTTGATGTTATGTTCATTTGAATTAAATATTTTTTTAAAATTGTTTTTTATATTGGTAACACGCATACCAATATACATAAAAATACCGATAACTAATAATTGATATAGTAGGTTACACTTCACAGTAAATATATTACACAAAGATGTTCGAAGATTGATCGAAGAACATATTTGAATTTCCTCACTCTAGTAACGAAACAAAGCGCAGCATTGATGAGAGATTTTCGCTTCTCAACACAGAATTTTTCAAAAATTAGAAAAAAATGGAAAACGCATACTCTGTTTTATATCTCCACTGCGTATATCCTATCCTAGTACTAGTCTGCGGGATACAGCGTGAAACTACAAAATACTTCATGTATTCACTTACTTATTAAGCTTGTCTAATTTATTCCGAATATCGCGCACAGCCGGATCGCTCTTATTAGCTTTGGCCATAACATCGCTGGCGGCGCGTTGTACTGCGCGGTACGCCTCTTGGCGTTTGTCGAGGTCTTCTATTAGCGCGTTGTTTTCTTCTATTTGGTCTCTGTTGGGTGGGAAGGAAATTAGTTATTTGTTTGTATCTTTATATATTATCTGCATTTTGGAGGGTATATAGAATAATTTAGTGAAAATTTAGTTTAGTAGGATTTTAGCTCATAACCAAGACAGTGCTTTACATGTAGATACGAATTACAGTGTTATTGATCATATTTATAAGAAACTAATTCTATAATTTTTTATGTCCTAATTATTAACATTATTACAAAGACTCCAAGCTAGGGCTAGCTAGCTTCTCTCTGTCTATCCTGGGTAAAAAATAAGTATTAAGACAAAACTTACAGTACAATACAAATTATACTTTATAATATGAAACAACGATTCTAATATTATAAAATTGAGGAGTTTATTTAGTAGAAAGCTTTTATCTTAAAAACTACTGGTTCCAATTGGAAAACTATATTTCTTAGGCAATATGATATACACATTGATAATTTCGACGTTACTATATGTATACCGTCATGTGTCATATATTTCCATTTCACCACGCGAGCGAATTCGGTGGTAAAAGCTAATCTAATATAAAAAAAAAACTAAAACTCACTGTATCTTATGCGGGTGGGCAGACACAGGTTCAGCCCGTTGCAACTGATCTGCTGCTCCTGAGAGTGCTCGGACCATACCCTCTAGTCTTTCCGCGAACACTGACGATTCTTGTAGCGCCTGGAATTTGTGTCTTATTAGTGGGTCGTAGAAGTTATTTTTATTTGATATTGATTTTTTTTAAAGTTTTTGTTGAATAATTGTAATAATTTTTTACTTTATTATTTTTATATAACACGTCTTATTTTTACATCAGTCGTTTACTAAAATTTAATAACTGATTCTTAAAGTCTGAAAGCAGATTTTTTTTAGAAACAATGTCTAAAATTCTTTTAGAAGTGTTTGTTTGTTATTTTGACCTTTCACGTCTAAAAGATAATATCACAAAGTAACTATATTTTTTATATCTCCAAGTTTGTTTTTTATTGCTTAATTACCTACTGTAGATAGTAGAAATCAAAAATTTGTAATATTTACTTTAGAACATACAATTCATTTCATATGATAATTATATTTTTTTACACTAAAATTTACAAAATCGAACCTGTTCCAATTCCTGCTGTCTCTGCCTCAACTCAGCCTTAAGAGCATTATATCTATCGCAGTCATTTTCCACTGTATCTTGTAACTTCAAGGCGTCTTCGTCACCGCAGAGTTTTGAGAGAGCTTCACCCGTTTTGATTAGTTTGTCGACTAGCGGTTTGTGACCAGCTATTGATTGTTGTAGCATCTGTGAAAATAGTTTAATTGTTTAATTATACAGAAACCTAGAGACCCACCCGCGACTTCGTCCGCTTGAAATTGATGTTTTTCTTTTATTTATGAACCATTTAATATATATCAACCTCAAATATTAATGGAAGTTTACAAATTTTAGCCGTTTCTGATGTTAGCGCGTATAAACGCACAGATAAACAAACATACATTTTAAAATATTTTTTTTGGGTTTTGTTACATTGATAAATGTCTCAATGTAAGGTTTTTATATATATCTAGTGATAAATAGCATTTTTTTTAATATGCATCGATATGTTTTAGTACAAATCGTATAACATCTTTATTTTATTATAAAACCAATTCACTATTACGAAATTATTGCCCAAAATTTCACAATTATTTAAAAATAAAATTTACATATCTACACAAAATACCTCAGTTTTATCTTGTTGTTGTGCGATATGATCGGGCCTGAGGGCGGGCAGCGCTAACGCGCCTACCTGTTTCTCCATTTCATCCATCCAGGCACATAGGCTGTGGAAATAAATTGTTATATTATAATGTTCTATGTAGTTTTTTTTTAGACTGAATATTGTTTTAATGTCTGACTAAAATATGTTTTAACAGTTTTAAAACTAAATATTTAGTTGGGATAGTAAAAAGACAACCCAAAATATTTTTATAATAATTTAGTAAAAAAAATTGCTAAAGACCCATTGTAAAATTCAATAGAGATTATAAATTTCTTAGTAATATCAATTATAAAATATATATGAAATTTACCCATTATGAGTATCAGCAAAGTGTTCAGCGAGTGGCAATGCTTGTTCTAACGCGGCCAATCGTGCTGCACTAAGAGCTCCCACTTCCTCCATCATCTCCTTTAGTTCTTCACTCCTTTCTCTTATTATAGCTGCTTCGTCGGTGGACTGGCATTCGCGAAGAACCTGGTGAAAAAAAGGTTATTTTTGAAGTGATGCAACGGTTTATGTTAATACTCGTATAGCAAAAAAACATTTCTTTGACTGATATTTATATACGAAATGAAAATTAAAAAATGGAGTATTTGTCTATTTAACTTTTCTATATTAACTGGCAGAGTTCTATACTGCGTTTTGTATTTTGTATATAGAAAAATGTAGAAATGAAAATAAGTTGAATACAGGCATTTTTGTTATAGGGTTGATTGAACACAAACATATACCTTCTTGGCCTGCGCGAGCAGGTCGCGGGCGCGCGCGCGCTGCGCGGCCACGTCGTCGGCGAGCGGGCGGTGCGCGGCGAGCTGCGCGCGCAGGGCGGGCGCGGCGGCGGCCGGGCGCTCCGCCCCCTGCAGCGCCGCGTACGCGCCGCGCAGCCACTCCGTCAGCTCCTCCATGTCGCCCACCACTTCCAGCGAGCGCTGTTGGCACACACACTTTGTGTTAGGTATAGGTAAACACAACGGGAGTCCATCATTTTACTAAACACGTGACCCTGAGGCGTGATCTGAGGGTCAGTCACTCTGACTTGAAATTTTGTCCTTACACCTAGGAATACAATTTTTGGAGACAAATTACCATTAATATAAAATGAAATAACATTTGAAATACAAAACCTAAGTCACATAGGTTGAGTGTTCTTTAAAGAAATCTTTGAAACGAAAAAGATACTAATACAAACATTACCTTCTTACTCAACAGCAATCTCTCCGCTTTCCTCTGTATCTGTTCCGCGATGGCATCAAAACGTCTATTGTCTCGGGTGACTACACCCTCCACGTG
Source organism: Heliconius hermathena (assembly GCA_013403705.1). Lineage (NCBI taxonomy): Eukaryota > Metazoa > Arthropoda > Insecta > Lepidoptera > Nymphalidae > Heliconius > Heliconius hermathena. The sequence continues at coordinate 380,979 of JAAIXJ010001882.1, forward strand.
AGTGGCGCCTTCTCCAGGTGAAATCTGGCAGGAAAAAAGTTAATGTTAAAACACTACGTTCCCCGATTATTCCTTAATTTTTTAAACATTCGTGTATTTGTAATAATTTTATATAAACTTTTATTACTTTTAATCTTATTTTTAATTGTATTTAAATTTGTATCTCAATATGTAAAATGGAAAAAAATAAATTTAAATAATCATTCCGTCTCTTACAGTCAGACGTTATCCGTCTGTACTACAACAACCTCATAATACTATATATGTTTTACATTTACCTGGCATAACTGAGGTCCAACAAGGTTGATGTTATCTAATAGAGGTCTAAATTCCTGTAGTTCTGCCTCCAATCTCAATATGTCTTCTTCACGCGGTTCTACGGACTGTAGGCACGTTTCTGCGCTTGACATCCAGTCAGATAACCTGTTATAAAATAATTAAATTAATAAGATTGTTAAAAAATAAAAAAGTAAACTTTTTTACTTCACACATCACGTTCTTTCTTTCTTGCCAGAACTCAAACCATTGCGTTATTTAGTTATAAAAGTTAATGCTATGATTGCTTAATTTTATAATTATTAATGTTACCCCCTCTCCCCTTACAGTTTATACATCAGAATAACACACACACACAGGCTACAATTTATGTAAGAATTTTGTATAATTTGTCTATAATATAACAATAAGTTTAAGCAGGTGTTTAGATCGCTTGTTAATATATTGTTATTTTCTTATTAGATAATAATAAATAAATATATTTTTTAAATTAATTTCAAACTCACTTCGCATGACTTCCATACAACTGCTGCACCAGAGGCAACGTCTCCGAAGCAATACGTAGTAACTCAGCTCCCTTCGACGTTAATTCATTATATCTTCTTTGTAGTGCATCTAATTTATCTTTGAGCTGTAATGCTTCGTCTCCTGATATATGCTTCATTAGTTCCAGACCTGATTCCACAGTGCTGTCCACTGGTTCTTGTTTTGATGCAATTTCTTCGGTTTTCTCCTGTATTATATATGAATTAATGTTTAATTAATGTTAAATTATTATATTCGTATTTAAATATAATCCATCTTAATTATTTTATAGGTTGGTCTATGATTGTGATTGGTGATTGACTTCCAAATTAAAAATTGAAACCAACATTTTCATTTACAGTTTAATATTTAAAATAATATAAAATAAAATAAAAAATATTACTATTATTATTTACATTCACTTAAACATAATACATACCGCCAATTCATCCATCTGCCTCAGTAACTTCTCCATATGCACAGGCAATATCTTTCTCTTGGCCAAATACTGTTCCATTGTGTCCATCCACGCGGATAGGTCTTGGTACGTGAGGACAAGATGGCGGAGACCCTTGCGTGAGTTGTCTAATAGGTCGCCTATGTTGAGACTGTGGTCGACTAGCGCTTGGTATCTGGTGGAAACGTTACTATATTCATTTTTAAACTCATTTATATTTTTTATGAATGATGATTTTATTACTGAACATTAGATTTCAGCTTCAGTTTTTTAAGCTTCGAATTTGTCTAGTTGGGTTGTGGTGTTTAATAGAAGAAAAAAAAACAAATAAAGCTAATAATTTAGAAAAATAATAAAAAGACGATAGATAATAAAACCTACCTATCGGTAGCAGCTTGTAATCTGTCTGCCAAAGTCGTAGCTTCATCATCACCCACAAGTCCCATTAATTGGGAAGCTGTTTCTGTTAATTGCTTGAACGGTGGTTGTTTTGATAGAATATCGTCGTGGAGGTTCTGAAAATATAACAATTGTTAATTATTGAATTTTTCTTTTTTTAACTAGGTAGTATATCATATATAACTGGACATGCTACCGGAAGTCTATTATTTAGACACTCAATCTGTGAAATTTTTTTTTCCTTTGAATTCAACAATCCTAAAAGCAAACTAACCTTATGCTCTCTAATCTTCTGCTGTATTTTCTCCTCATCGGTGGGCACCAGTTCTAACGCCTTCACTTTACGTTCGGTGACGTCGAGCCATTCGACGAGCGGTTGAAGTTGCTCTTGGAATTGTTTAGCCACCTATAAAGATGTTATAGAAGGAAGAAATATTGTTATTTGGTCATATTTGATTTTGTTTTCTTTTTTCATTATATCTTTAGTATTATGTTAGATAAGAAAAATAAGTTCAAATTCCACTAATCAAAATGTTAATACTTTTGTTGGGTGGAACTACTACGAAGCACGTGTACCCAGTCTACCCAAAATATATTTTTTAGCTTTGCGATGTATCCTGCATATAGCAAGGTTAGGCAGTTCACTTCCGTTCTCCATTTGAAAAAAAAAATATAGTGAACAATAACTACCTTCATGGCCTGTTCCAGATCTAGCATCCTCTGTTGAGCACTACCAGTTAGCTGATCGAATCTCAGCATGAGTGTCTTTAATTGTTTCTCTATAGCTTTACGTTCTGTGACGTCACATCCAGCGGCTACTTCGTTGCCCATGGCGAACAGAGATGACATGGAATTTTGCCTGTCCATTAGCATTTTTCTGAGGAACTGTTAAGAGATAATTGGGAATTTAGTACTACACTTCATTTTTTTATTCATTTAAGAAAAAAAGGAAAATAAAAACAAATTATTTTATTTACTAGAAAATATGTTATCTGTGTAAATAGTAAGCAATTTTTGGTTGAATTTATTAGTTTATTTTTAATTTGGCCTTTGGAACTTCCAGTAGAAACCTACCTTCTGCTCCTGCAATTGAGCTTTAACCACTTTATAATCGGCGGACGGTGGTTTCTGGTTGTTGACCATGTCCTCAGTGTCAGTCAACCACTTCTCTAAGCCGGCGAGGGCTTCTGCAAATTTGCCGGACTGGAGGAGACCAACGTCGAGGCGACGTTCTCTTTCATTCATCTAGGTGGAAAAAAAATACATTAGAATCTAAATGAAATTATTTTTGTTGCTTCACGTTGTATCCCAAAAACAGCAGGGTAAAGGAAACGCAGTGTTAAGACACTCCATTCCCGTGTCTGATCTTCAAGATATAACGAGTTGAGTGACGGACTTAAGTCCCCGCTTTGTCTTGTTACCAGAGAGAGGTAACAAAAATAAATTCCTCCATGTAAGATCAAATCCAAAAATGTCACGTTTATAGTCAGATATTGTGTCGCGTGACGATTGCTGATTCTATTATATTTCCACTCGGATATTTATTTTCTCTATTTAGTAAAAGGAATATGAAATTCGGTTCCATAGTCAAACATGACTTATTAGAGTATTATTAAAAAATATAACAATTCAATATTTGTAAAAAGTTCAAATATATTATAAGAAACTATATTATATATAAATTACCTTGTCCTTTATAGCGTTCCACTTATCATTCATCTTCTCCAGATCCTTTTCCAGCTGTTGTGTAGACACTCCCTGTAGGGCTGATCTCACTAATCCTTGCCCTATTTTATTGCAATGTGATACATTTTGCCCTAACGGCTCTAACGTACGCTTCTTTAGGTCCGCAAAGTCTTTTTGTTGAGTACGAATTTGTTCGACTTCTGAGGAAACCGGTTTTAGACTTCGTACTTGTTCTGATGCCTATTTGGAAGATAAATAAGATATTATTTTAGCAAATGATATATAGGCTAATTAGCCAAATCACGCACAAATCAAATTTCTTCAATCTTTATACTTATTATAATAAATTTTAATATACTACAAATAAATAAGAAAACAACATAATGATGATAAAATTAAGTAAAATAAGCCTAAATTACCTCATCAACATCATCCATGACTGAATCGTAAGCTTTATAGAAGGCCTCCAATTTGCTCAATGTATCGTCCAAATCTTGTTCCTTGGCGCGTGCGCGTTCATCCAATTTGGCGAGTTGCTTGCGGATGTTTTCCACCTGTGATTTTGTTAAATATTTACAAATATACTAAAAATATAATTATGAAAGATCAGTCAGTTATTTTATTAATTTTTATAATGGCAGATTAAGTTTTGAAAAAGACAATTCCTATCCATACTACTATAATAGTAGTATGATATTAACATTTTTTCTACAAAAAAAACCTTTTTATAAACAAGCCTCACCTGATCCCTTGCCTTATCAGACTCTCCGTGTCCACCATCAGCCAAATTCTCCGCCGTTCTGGCAGAATCTATCACCATGTCTTCTAAATTCTCAATTTTCTTATAGAATCTGGCAACGTCGTCTAATTGTGCCTTCACCGTTTTAATTTCACGACCTGGTGCCTTCATGTTGTCTAATTCCTTGTCCAGATCGGATAAATCGTGGGATACGGTCTTTATTTTTTCCTAAATTAAGAAAATATTACTTATAATATCGGATAAATCCTTCATTAAAGGCCCATATTTTGTCATACATTGTGTAAATATATACAAAAAATAATAGTGGTAGAGGAATTTCGTATATATTTTAACGTTTAAGATAATTCATTGACTTCATTAACTCCAAGTAAAAATGTCAAGAGAATAGAATAAGAAGGCTTTCGACAATTTTCGAGAGTGCAGCGTCCAATTTATGCGCTATATCTTGTTATAAGAGCGAGAAAATAAGATTATTCATTCCCCCGAGTACTTACTCGATCCCACAACCGTCGTAATGCATGTGATAAATAATAATAACCTGGAACTGCGAATAAGCAGCAGCCGCACCAGCCAACCTCTCTCTAGCATCCTCGGTCTTCGCCTCCAGATCTTGGAGACGTTCAGCGAGTGCCTTGACGGTCTCATCTAGGACCGGTCGAGCTCTGGCACCGGCTTCTGGACCACCGAATTCCGTTGCAAGAGCTATGATGTCGTCTGCTGATATATTGACGCTCTGGAAGATTGTTTTGGGTAAGTAATTTTGTCTAGTACCTTATATGTCTAGTTACCAGTGCAAGTGATAAAAATAGTTCATTCCGGCAAACATGGCGGTTGCGAGCTCAATCCTCACACTATGGGTTTAATGTAAATATTTTCTTATTTCAGCTTTGATAAAAGGTCTTTTATTATCAGTAGTGGAATTCAATGCTGTACTTAGACAAACAACACTGAATTCTACTTAAGAACTCAGCATCTTGAATTCGGATGAAAACACTCTGTTAAATATTCTGTATATTAACACTATAATATCTCTGCCTACCTTACAAATCATAAAGCTAAAAACAATAAAAAAGAAATCATGTTTCACCTGTAAGGGAGCCCTAAGCCCGTGCACGTGGTCCAGCAGCCTGGCGACGGCGTCGCGCGCGGCGGCGGGCGGCGCCCCCAGCGCTGCCTCCAGGCGCTCCTCGCAGCGCGCCAGGGGAGCCTCCACCGCGCGCACTTTGTCGAGGAACTCGCCCAGCTTGCGAGACGTGGACTCTAGGTACTCCACTTGTTGCAGCACCTCTGTTGAACATTACATTGGATGTTAAAAGTGTTATATCATAATAATACGTAAAACTAAAAAAATATGATTGTGTGAGTGGAGAAGTATGAAATATGATAAAGTTAAATTTTATTTAGAGAAGTCTGTTTCTCATAGACAATATGTGTGAGAGAGGAGGACTATACTATATAGGAAGCCTGTATGAGAAAGAGATGGAAGATATGGGAAGCTAATTTTTATATTATACACATTATATTTAATACAAATAGTATTGTACAAAAAAAATAAAAAGGCTTAATAGTGAAGCGGTATAATTTATAAGAACATTTTTATTTTTCTTTTTTGACGATAAAGTATCCATCATATATTTTAATTTATTAAATATATATAATACAAACCATTGTTAATTCTATCCCATCTGTCCTTCATGACGTCGAGCTGTTTCCTCACAATCTCTTGGTCTACGTCGCAAGCTGAGATGAAGGTCTCTCCAAGAGTGCGGTTGTTTTCATATTCACCAGATCTACGAAAAATTAAGAAGCCTTTATAATATTTACATTTGTTTTTAATATCATTTACATATATAAATATTTAAAATTTCCTCGTCCTTGTAACGAGGCAAAGCGCGGCCTTAAGCTGCGGCACTCAACTCTCGAGGTACTCCGTAACCTTGAGAATTCGGCAGAAACAGGGGAACGGAAGTGTCTTAATGGGAGCGGAGTATCTTAATACTAGGTTCCCTCTAAAGTGGAATTGAACCCATTATTTTAATCGTTTCGATGCTACCCACTGGACCTGCAGTCAGAATTACCTAAGCACTACGAATGTGTCATGGGTCATACAGGACTCTAAGCTATTTCTATTTGACTACGAGTGCGTAGCCACAGATAATAAACATAGGTTTTAATAATAACTTTATACAATAAAACCTCACCTCTTCCAAACATCATTTCTAATCTGCTGTAGTTCCCTCAGCTGTTTTTCCACATCTTTCTTGGTGAACACAACTGGAGGCAGTTTATTCAATCTGTCCTCAGCATCCGACAGCCATGGCACGAAAGACTCTTGAGCTTTCGTGTATTTACGGCAATGTTCCTGTTTAAAAAAATACAAAATGAAAGAAAAATATTTGATATGTGTGAATAAATAAATAACTCTATTTTTTAAGTAACATAACAACATCCTTTAATTTGTTTATAAAAAAATCGTATTAAAAAAAACAAAACACTTATAAAATATTCAATAAAAACAAATAAATTCTCACCATAGTAGTTTGCAAACGTGTGTATCTATCGACGGTTTCCCGCTTCAGTTTGTCCCATTGCGTTTGAATCCTGTCCAAGTCCTTACGGAGACCTTGGAACGCTGGTTTCTTTTCCATTTCACGGCCTGAACAAAAGAAAAAATATATATTACGTTTTTTTTATTTATGAAGTTCATAGAATGTCACATGTTTTTACATAAATGTTGAAATCAAATGCAACAATATATTTATATGATATACGGATGCATTAGAATATTTGAAATGTTCACTTCTAAAGCGTTTTTTTTTTCAAAATAAAAAAAAACAATCAAATTTATAACTTCCTTTTCTTACAGAAGTCGATTAATAATACCATGGTAATTTATATAAAATGTACATTGGACAAAACCTATATGCAATATAACAATAAAAAAAACTAATTTGTTTATTAAAAAGATCCCAATACCTTTATCCAACAACATAATGATTTCATGTTCTCTCTGTGTGAGGTCGCGGTACAGTGGTTCGTGTTTCGCCACCTGTTGCTGTAACTTGTTTTTATCAGCTGACACTTGCAATCGTCCCGGCAGAGACGACAACTCAGATTGTAGCCATCCTAGAGTACGGGATACGGTCTCTTCGAGGTTACGTCCGTCCCTAAGAAAAGAAAGAAGTTTATACAAACGTATTAGCTGTTATTTGTAATTTATCGATAGTAGTTAAAGAGTTGAGGCAGCCATTTTTCTCCTAGCTAATTTCGTGTTTAGTCGTTTTAATTCTTTTAGAGTAATACGGTATTAAAACATTAAAGTTTCGTGCAACCTAATTTTAAATTTTGTATAGTAATTAACATTGTACTTTAGGAGCGGGATAACATATGCAATTTTCGTATTTCAATAGCATTTTAACAGAGTAATAATTACATAGTTAAATCGACACAAAAACTAGCACCTAACGAAATAACAAACGAAATCAAAAAAAATAACAAAATAGTAAAAGAAAATGGCGCTCACTTGATAGCCCCTTCGATCTCGGCCTTGATGGTGTCGAGCTTCCTCTGCAGCAGGTCGTACTGGCGCGCCGCGGCCGCCAGCTGCGCCTGCACGTGGTGCGCGTCGTGGCGCGCGCCCGCCGCCGCCAGCAGCGCCGCCAGCGCCGCGCCCGCCGCCTCCAGGTCCGCCAGCAGCGGCCGCTGCCCCTCCAGCTGCCGCTCCAGGTTCTGTGGGCGAGGGACGTGTCAGTGCTGAAGCTTACGACTTCATGACACGATCACCATAAACATAATCCCACATTACCTCAACTTCTCTGATCTGATCCGCGGGTTCCCCGTTGTTGGCGACGTCGTCCAGCTTGTCGGATATAGCGTGTAATGCGTTCCTTAGCCTCTCGAGACCCGCGTCGAGTTCCCGAGATGTGTCGGCGGCTGCTCCCAGGCTGTCTGCGCGTTGTTCTAACCTATTTGTAAAAGTGTTATATTGGTATTGGTGTTTCTCTTTATTTTGTATTGCTCTTATTTTATGCTGTTATATTAATATAATAACAATAAATATCACACTTTTTTTTAACAGAAGGCTGAAGAAAACCTAGTGTTAAGACAACAACAACAATTTCCGAGACTTCTTTCTTGTTAACAGAGCGACTAAATAAAAATTATATATATTTTTTTTTCAGCTTCACGCTGTATCCCGCACACAGCAGGGTAGGCAGAGGGAACCTAATGTTAAGACACTCCGTTCCCCACTTTCTGCCGAATTCTGGAGGCATTGCATGATGAGAGGCAGAACTCAACGCCGCGCTTAACCTCGACACCGAGTGAGGAAATGAAAATATAAATTTAAGTAAATATTCCATCTCCTCGAGTGGGGATCGAACCCACAACCAATCCGTTTTACAGTCACACCTCGTGCTGCTGCGCCACGACTGGCCTAAACCTGCCTGACTGAAAATTATACATATATTTTTTAATTTTATTCCACATTTAAAAAAAACTATTTATTTAGAAAACGTATAAAAATTGAATGTAGCGGGACTCGAACCCGCGCCTCCTGGAAACCGACCAAAAAGAATTTATTCCTCTATTTAGAATCGAGCTCACAACCATTATGTCAAAGTCAAAAACTATTCAACTACAATTACGTTATGGTTGTCGTGGTTATACCTACTTGTTATTACAACTAGGTATAACCACGACAACCATAAAACCAATAAAAAAACCGCAAAACTAACTGTGTAAGCAGATCATTCCATTTATCTTGAACGACTTGTAATTTTTGGCGCAATTTGTTCGCATCTTGATCGTTTTCTGGCAAACGTTGTAATACTGTATGTGCGACTTCCTCTAAGTGAGTTAGTTGAGGCTGCTGGCTTCTGAACTCCTCGCGGAGGACTTGGACCTGGTGGAAAGACAAAATTTTAGTATTTTTTTTACTTTACGCTGTATCTCACTCACAGTCAGGTACGCAGAGGTGTCCGGGCATTCTGAATCATATTTTGTGGATACTAGTTTATCAAATTCATCTGTATGTTTAGCCCAATTGGCTAGTATTTTATGTATATAACATTTAAAAATGTTATTCACATAAGATACAAAATTATTTTCAATATTAATAAAACATATTAAATAGTATTACAAATTTATTTATATATAGATATACTTTATCAAGATTTTCTAATTTTTTGCATGTCTCTATAAGGTATTCAATTTCAATAATAGCAAACGTATAACATAACTTAATTGATAAACTATAAATTTATTCTTCCTTACCTGTTGTACTTGCGTATGAACAACTCTGGAGTCAGATGAAATAGGCCCCAAAGCACTCAACATACGTTCCTTAGAGCCGAGCCATAGTGTGAGACTGCTGTGAGTGTCGTGGAAGTCTTTCATCTCTTCCATTACACGGATCCTGTTGGGAAAAAGAAAATTAGTAATATACTAACTTGTTTTTCTTAATTATAGATATAAAACACAGTGGGAAATTAAAATAAATAAAGTATAGTAATAATGGCGTTCAAATCTACAATCTTTGTATCTTTTATAGTGTGGTGCTGTTTCATTGCGCCATTATTAAAATTACATTTTTAACAATCTCATATGGAACACAACTTTAATATTTAAATGATTAAATTGTGTATTCACAGAGGAATCAATATTTGTTTCTCCTTTATAATTATAAACATAGCAAACGAAGAAAATATGGCCAGATCAAATGATATAAGAAAGAATAAAATAAAAAATTCCAAGTATAAATTAGGAACATTTACCTGTACTGTACGGTCGATGCACTACGAGTTGTGGCCGCATCGTTAAGGCCGCAAGTTAGTTTTAGACGCGCAGATTTGATTTTAGGAACTTTTTAAACTTTTTTTTATTATCAAATGTGAATAAAGTTCAGAAATCCTAATTTAAAGTTAGGTGACCACGACCACGAATGTTAAAAATATATAAAAAATCCTTACTTATCCTTAAAAGCATCATGTAGTGCTTTCCACCTAGCAGCCACTTCTTCACTCTCATCGTGTAATCTATCGGCACCTTCCACTGTTTGTTTGCGACGAAGAAGCTCACGAACCTGTTTATAGAATACATATTTAATAAAATATAATTAAAATTGGATAAGTATAAAACTCAAAAAAAACTATTTCCCTTCTGTTAAGTACTAAAACTCAAAATTTTTGATAATCTTTTTGATTTTCTGAAATTTTTGACTCAAGAGTTTTACAAATAATTTACAGATTTTTTTCAATTTAATTATCAATTATTTCAACTAGAAATTATAAATTGGATGACTATCATAATTAGTTACGACAGATAACTCAATATCAAAATCATGAATTAAAAAATCTCCAAGCCGAAATTCTTTATAAATAAAAAAAGTTTTAATTAAAAAAAACATATTTATAATCATTTTCATTCCATTTACCTGGTGGGTAAAAAAACTTGTAATTAGTAACAATACATATTCTTTGTAATGAAACCTCATCAACATTCATCATTTGATTTCGTAAAATTTTTATTTCCTTACCTGTGTTTTAGTAGAATCTAATATGCTCTGTTTTTCATACATCTCTTCAAGAGCTGCTCTCGCTTGTTTGATCGTTTTGTCAGCTTCTTCTTTCGTATTGGGAATCGACTCTTTTGGTAATTGTCTTTGGACCTAAAATATAGAACAATATTTAAAATATAGCATTTCTGTAGGAAAATATTTATATAGTTTCTCTTTGCAATAATAGAATCAGATCTATAGAACAAAATGTTTTTTTAATACTATGATTATCGATTGTCAATTTTTTTCGTTTCATTTATTATACATAAATGATAAATTCTTTAAAATATGAATAAAAAAATTATATATTATACAAATATATTTTCGAATGTATGTTAAGCCCATATTGTTATCATAAGGATAAATTAGCCTTTAAAAGTGGCCATCAACATACCTTATCCAAGAAGATATTGAGAGATCGGAAGCTGTCCAAATATTTCTTGACTTCCTCCCTAACAGTATCGATTTCTGTTTGTCTGTCCGCTAGTTTTGTTCCGAGTAGCTCGTATCTATTGTTGATATCCGATATTTGTTGCTGTACTGGTGATAGTTCTGTAACATATATGCATGTGTATTGTATATATTAATAATTAAATTTACCACTGTGTCCCATGTTTTGAAAGCATAAAACAATATTAAGCTCAACCTATAAAAACTAAACAATAATGTTCAAGGTTCATAAGGCTTGATGCGATCATACGCAAGCCTATTACAGTATTTAAAAAAAACCTACCATCCAGATGGAAGCCATCCTGACTGGATCTTCTAGAAGAGAATCCTGATGACGCCGATGCTGATGCTGGACTAACTAGCGCTCTGACTTTGCCTGGTGATGGGGAACGACCATCTGTACGACCTGTGTGGGAAAAAGATTTTTAATTACGAAATCATATAAATATTAATACACATTTATATTATATGCTTTAGCTTTTTAAAATATTTCAGGAGAAACAATCAAAGTTTGTAAATAGTATTTCCGCATCAATGTTATTATTTACTTTGTTTTTAAAAGAAAATGCAATTACTTCACTGTTGCACCAAATGAGCGAGATATTCCATTTATAGTAGTAATGATCATATTCTTGGATCATATTGAAAATTTGTCTTATATTTAAACGCGTTGTATGAATATTAACTCTTAATTATATATATAAAAAAATATTCTTTTGCGGTGAAGCCTAACTGGAACATTATATTTTTAACAAGTATGTATTATAATTGTAAATCTAGTAAATCGATTATGATAAATGATACATAAATTTAGCTTACGTAGTCGGGTTTCACTTATTCGTTATTCCTTTCCAAATTTTTAAATTATTTTTACTATTTTGCGTATAATAAGGAGTCTTTATTTTGAAAATTATTAAAATACTTATACTCACTGGGTGTTTGTCTCTTAGTAGGGCTATATAGCTGTCGTTTACGATGTGGACTGTCGGCACGTTCCCCGCGAGTTAACGCGTCGTATATTGCGGCTGCTTCGTTCGCCTAAGGACAATTATATTATTGGTATTATTTTATTACTTATTTGATATTTATATAAAAAGTTAATAGCGCTTGTATTTTTTATGTAATGTTATATAAAGAACTTTATTAATTGAATCATCATAGACAAATTAATACTTTTTTTTATTCATAAAACAATTCCTGCCAAATGTTTTTCACTGGCTCTAACATCACGCTTTGTTAAACAGAGCGAGAAGATGAAAATAAATAAAATTTAATCTTTCCCTCCCATTGAAAATTGAATTCACAACCATCGCTTCTACTGGCAAATGGTGTCTCAATGGCCCACTATGGCCTTGAAATCCTTTTTTACTGATTTTTTTTATTCTACACACAATAACAACATAAAATAAATATTACCTTATCAATATTAACAGAGAAGTCTCTATATTCTTTAGCGAGCGGTCTAAGTTCATCTTGTTGATGTTTGATGACTTCCAAATCAACTGCAACGGGACGCAAATGTGCGACACGATTCTCCATATTCTGTAGCCACTCTAGGACCTGAAAAGAGCAATATAGAATATAAATTATACATAATAATATAAAATAATTAATAATATTTACATATATTTTTATGTTTTAAATCACCTTCACGCTGTATAAAGCACAAAGCAGGGTACCTAGTGTTAAGATAAGTGCGGAACGGATTCTACAGTTATCGTCGCTCACTTAATGTTGTTCAACAAAATCGAAACGAACAACCAGTCGCGTTTACAGTCACACTGTGCCCCTGCGCCACATTTTTTTTTCATGTTTTATTCGAATTTGGAACACCTCTCATAGAATCACTAGCAGCAAATCACAGCGTAGTGTTAAATGCATGTAATGTTTTTTTAGCTCCACGCTGCATTCCGCATATAATAGGATCGGTAGAGGTAACCAACTGAATACCATATTTTGTCTTACTTTAGGGAGGAAAGAAATAAGTCTTGGGGATCGAACCCCAAGCAAAGTTCGCTCGTCCAATACCATCATACAATATTATAAATATATTGGATATTTTAAATAATTTTGAATAATACATTACCTGTACTCTCAATGATTCATATTGGTTAAGCTGATCTGCTTTTTGTTTAGTGAGCTTCTGTCTCTCTTCCAACGACACGTTGAAATCGCGCCATTGATTTTCAAGAGCCTGTAAACATTAAAATTATTTACAAAAATATATTGACTAATATACTTCAAGCAGAGTAGTAGGGTAGACAGAGAGAAAGTTAGATAAGACATTCCTTTCCCATTAAAACATTTCAATTTCTCACTTCGTTCATTCCCCCGAGTGGGAATCGAACCCACAACTGTTGCGTTTGTAGTCACAGGCTTATTTGTCTGCCACAATACGCCACAAATTTAATAACATTACTAAATTATTAATAAATTTACTATTTTTAACTTTTACTTAAATAAAAGTTTTTTTACTTTCAAAAACTGTACTTGATTACACTTGTATTTTATTTTCTTAACATTAATATGTAAAATAAAAAACTTATCTTTTCATTTATTAATATATAAAATAAAATTTTGATAAAATGTAACTGACCTTCATTCTATCACGTACAACATGCGTATCGGTGACATCCTTCTTCGAGATCAACTGTTTCCCATTTCTGAGACATTCCTCGAGCAATGGCATTTGCTTATCCCTAGAATAAGTACTTTAATTTAGAGTGAAATATAAAAGAAACTAAAATATGTAGCATAAATGTTGCTATGTTTAGTTTTTAAACGAATGGCTAATATATAAAGCAGTTGAAATTATGTACCGTAGATATTTAAACTTTTGTCTTTTAGTTTCCTAGGAGAGTAAAGGAACACTGAGAGAGGCTCAGATGTTTTAATTTAGTTTTTTTTGTTTTATGTTTTCCACCAAATTAAAATTACACAACAATTAAAATATAACTTATATATTTACTGATTGCTTTTACACTAACTTAAACAATACTCACCTAGCATGAACCAGGTCCGCCAGTCTCAGCCTGTCGTCGCGCACGTCCGCCACGTCCAGCAGCTGCGCGTGCGCCGCCTCCAGAGCGGACACCTGCTGCGAGAACTGTAACAGCTCCAGCGACACTTCCTCGAGCTGTTGGTTGCGTCTGATAGAGCGCTCTACCAGTTTCTCGTATCTGGAGGTTGAAAGTATCGTTGTAGATTCGATATATTTTTATTTTCTTTTTTTAATGATTGGAATTGGAAATTTGTTTAGTGGCTCGTAGGTCCTTTTGTTTTTCAGCAACATACTAAAAATAAACTAATCACTTTTTGACATAATAAAATAAATTTTAAAAATATAATAAAACTTATTGTATTAGTTAATCAACCCTAACAACAAAACTATAAAATACAGTCATTTACTAAAATAAAGGATTAAAAAAAATACTAAAAAAAAAGATCCTGTGTTGTATCATTTGGCTATAAAATAACAACTAATTTAAACCGTGTGAAGCCTTGTTGTAGTCAATAGTATTAAATAAAGAAATGAAATACCTATTATAAATATCCTCAACCCGTTGTTCCAATTTCTTAGCAATCCTAACATTACTGGGCGTTAGAGCGGCATCTCGGGCCGATGATAACAACTTATTGAGTGTTGGTCTTCTCGCTTCTAACTCGGAATGACTAAGCCTTTGCTCCCGGATTTGTTCGTCGAGACGTTCCCGGATTAGGGACGCTGGTTTCTGTTGGTTCCTGAGAAGAATAGATTGAAAATAATTTATAAAATCTATAGAGAAACTAAATTATCAAACAAACATTTATAATTTTGATTTTATATTATGTCTGCATAACTTTAGCATTTTATGTTGAAAAGGAAAGGGAATTTTTATACAAAATACTTCATATCCATGTCTTATTTCTTCTTATGATAAATATGTCGCAACAACTTATTAAAAGCCAATGTACTGACATTTACTAAAACATAACTTCCAAAACAAAATTCTATATTAATTTATGGGTTCGATTTCCACTTGGGGTAAAGAATTATTTTCATCTCCTCGCTCTGACAACAAGGCAAAGAGAGGGGTTGAGTTCCGCACTCAAAACGCAGTGCTTCAAACGATGAAAAGTGGGGAACAACTAGAATTTACACTACAACTTACTTAAAACCACTTTCAACAGCCGTCAGCCACTGCCCTTGCGTTTCAGCCGCATCTTGCAATCCTTGGCACTGTAGTAGCGCGGCTTCTAATTCAGCACAACGGGATCCGACGGCCGAACTCAATTCATTGTAACGTTCGGAAAGTTCTAGGACCGGCACTTCAAGCTGTCTTATTTCCGAAGGTGTTAGGTTGCCTTCTAGAGATTTCACTAGTTGGTCGCAAGCCTGTGAAAAGTAAAAAAAAAAAGATTTTTATTACATTTCGGATTCTTAATGAACGATACTCGCATACTTGGTATATAGAGTCGCAATATTGCGTGGTGTTTACAAAAAGGTAGTTTTTAAATAAAAAAATATTATGAGTATTAAGCCCAAATCTACATTAATAATATAAATGATTCAATACAAAAATATTTCATACTTTAAAAATGTATAAGAATGTAAAATGAATGATATAGTCTAAACTAGTAATAAAAATACATAAACATGAAGAACCAAATGTTCTTATTAACTTACATCTCTAGCATTATCAATGAGTCTTCCCTGAGCCAGCACATCAGTGTGGAGGGATTTAGCTCTGGCGAGTTGGGACTCTACTGCTCTGGGTTCACCACCCACCGCTTCTGATATTACTGCTCGGACTTGAGGTTCAACCTGAAGGAAAATGAACTTTATTGTTATGTACATAAGAATACATTAATTTTATATGTCAATACTGTCTTGTAAGGGTCCATGTGAAGGAAAATTTGCTTTATTATTAGGTATATATGATTAATTATTCCATGTATTTTGTTTGTCATTACCGTATTAAACATTAATAGCAAAATAACCCTATAATAGATCACCCCAATCTCCACACATTGTTTACGTATGGGAAGTTACAACTTTGAGACTGTTTATGTCATTGAAAAAAAAAAATTAATAAATAGTGTTAGACATATTAACAATCTACCAAATTGAAATCTAAATCACAACCAACATGTCTACCATCATTTCTTTATTATCATAATAAGATCGAGTAAAAAAATTAAATTTAAAAAAACACACCGTTTGCATCCATCTTTGAGCTCTTTGCACTGCTTCCCTATATCTCGCAGACCCATCATTCGCCGTTCTCAGTCTATCGAGCAGTCTCTGAGCTCTATTGACTAAGTCTGAATGTCTTCTTCTCGCTAAAGCTGCGTGCTCTCTTATTAGACTGTCCGCCGGTGGAACGATGTGGGAGAGACGAGCTGGTAATGTTGTACGGTAGTCGTTGAGGATTGATAGGAATTCCTGGAAAATTTGGTAAAATTTAAGAAATTAGTTTAATTTATTGATGACATGCTGTATGTACGATATGTGTAAATGATAGTTGTTTTTAATTTTAAATGTTTATTTACTAATCAAAATGAAAATAGAAATTAATATTTTTACTGAGACTTTTTTAAGTTAAGTTAAATTACGAATAAAACGAAAAATCGTGACAAATGTCACGAAAGGTAAACCTTTAGGTTAATATAAATATCTAAAAAATATTTTAATTAATTATCAATACTTAATAAGCACCTTGCTCTCATCCACAAACTTCTGAGCAGCCATAGTGATGAATCTAAGATCAGCTTGATGAGCGATCACGTCGGACACGAACTCGCGTACATCGTCGCTTTGACCGCTTAAATGTTCCACTTTAGATAATGCCACTTCCTTGTCTTCTAGAGTGCGGTATGCACTTTCCATCCAAGTGTTGAAAGTGTTCAATTCATTGCTAAAAATGTGTATAAAATGAGCATTAAAATAATATTGAAAATAGTTATTAACTATATTATATTCATAAATTTCTTTGCTTTGCTGCATTTTTGACTTTTGGGTGAAAGAACCTTGTGTTAAAAATGCTCTATTCTACATTTTCTCTTCTATTGTCTATCTATATGATACATCGTGTATTAGGAGCAGGTAAACATTTTATAGGAACAATAGATAATTTTTTTCTGTAAATAACACACTGATAATCAAACTTTATTAAAACAAATAAATAATATACACACGTGAATTTGCCAAGTTCGTCTCTGGCTGCAACTAGACGCCTGAGCATCCTGTCGCATTTCTCCATACATTTGTCACAGCGTTGTTTCAATTGCCTTACTCCGCGTTCAAGAGCAGCAACCTCAAATAAAAGTATACTTGTTACTTTACACATATAAATAGAACTAAATAGAACTCTCATAACAAATAGAAATGTACTGATATACTATTTGTTAACTATTATTATATATAAATTTAACACATTTTGTAACATACCTCATGAGGTGCCAGTACATCACTGCCTGAAACTAGGAGCTGCTTGGCTTGATCTGCGCAAGCTGATACTTGGCGTTGGTGACTTTCGAGATCATCCTTAATAAGCTAAACAAAAATATAGCACATATTTACAAATGACCATAATTGTATTATTATATAAATATATTCTCTAATTAGTATAATTACATAGTTTGTCAGTAATAAATGATATTATGTACCTTAAGTATGTTAATCTGGTTACGCAGTTCATCCATGTCTTCTTTAACGGCTTCCTGATTGGCCAAACGTTCTTCTACGACCGCGATCCATTCCAATAATTTTGACAGGGTCTCATCGCAAAGCCTGTATTTCTCTTCTACTGCTTGCTAAACATCGAAAGTTCAAGATAAGTCGTTTTGCCTCAAAGATGTGCCAAATTATTTACAATTTACAAGCCTATTTTAGGCATTAACGGTGCAATATCTAAATCTACACAATGATTTTTTCAAAACATTTATCTAGTGCTGTGACTCACTGTACATCGACAATAACTAATGTAAATTTACAGTGCTCTTATTTTACAAATAGTGAGATTTAAAAAAGCACCATCATTTACACATTTAAAAAACTACTTAGCTCTCTAGCCAAGTGGTTTGTAAAAACCTGAAAAACAAGCTTATACTACCGCTATGCATAGAAGCAAAGACAAAACCTGAAGTTTATAGAAACGAAAGAGGCCAATTTACAAAGAGCGTGAAGATGACAACACAACCAGTCCAGATGTTGCGTAGAATACAATACAATCTAGGTGCAGAAAAGCGTTACATGCAAGCAGTGACACAATACAAACGTCAAAAATGAAATAAAGCTTAACATTTTTGACATTTGCATGACATAAATCATAGAATTTAAAAATGACATCGATATCTCCAACAGTTATTTTGTATAAGTAATTTTTTTATTAAGTAAATTGTTAAAATAAGTAATAAAAGACAAGAAGTACCTTTTGGGAAAATATCTGAAATTCTAAAACAAACGGTTTTTGTAAACGAAATATAATACAAGAGTATAGAGTAAGAATGTACATGTAAGGCGAATATAGTATATATCTGTTTTGAACGAATTTACATTTATTTAATTCGATGGTGAGATTTTATTTCATTTACTTCAAAAAAACGCTGTAGCTTTAAGCTTATTATACGAAACTAAAGATAATGAAATAAGTTCTCACTGAATCGAGTTTGTATTAAGATCATAATGAATATCAATCAATACTACCTTTGGTGTGTTTGTTTGTCGAAAATGTATTACCATTTGATATTTGTGAATGTTTGCGTCGCGAGTACCGCCGTACAATCGATATTGTAATAGCTTACAATCAATCATGCATTCCGAAATATTGTGAGCACATTTCCAAGGAATGAGTATATCGGAACACAAAACTCAAGGAAAATGCCAAGTGATTTTGGAATCGGAATATTTAAATGAACCAGCAGTCATAATTAGCTGGTTTTCGAATGAGGAAGCGAACGCACGAAAGCGAGAGGTCGACGACACAAGTCAAGACTTAGTGTCCCTTTCGACCTCTCCCATATAGAGTTCTTAGCACAATATGAATGGGGGTTAGGTAATTGGCGATACGGTGATGGTTCTTAATATCGTCGTTAATATGATCCCTCAAAGGCAAGCATTCACGATTTAGCTCAAAATGGCTCTTTAGCATCGCAGGCAACGGCTGGAAATAAAAAACAACATACATCGAGCCTTATTACAAAGTCGGTAAGCACATAATCACTCGTTTCACTGAATTTGACAGTTTTCATAAGCACTTTATAGGATTTTTTTATTATTAAAAAGTTGTTTTTTTGAGTACAGTATAAAAGTTTCATTCAAATCCATATGAGAAAACTGTCAAGTATCTAGCGAAATGACCTAACATAAGCATCTAGAAACATCACAAAACACTATAAAAAATTACAAATTTTCTATTTATTATACTTTAGTAAAAAACCGAAATAAAAGCTTATTTATCTAAATAATTATATTTTAAATGTCTGGTCGGAATTACGTGAATTAGATTTGAATATTCTAAAAGATTATGATATCGAACGGTGAAAATGTAATTTCGACCATCTATGTAATCTATGTATGTGCTGAACTACTTTTAAACGATGGCAAATTAAGTCGACTAAATGGATTGACTTAGTTATAGGTAATTATTAATTAATGAATAAATTTAAACTCAATCTCAAATTATATTAAATTTTATCACATGAATAAAATTGTATACAATTTTGTTGAGCTAAGTATTGCGCCTATAATCCAGTCATTGACTCAAGTCATGTGGGTGTCGTGCCATGCCAATGTTGTAAGCGAAACGCTTAGTTGTAATAGATTACCTACTAAGAGTGGAAACATAAGAAGTTCAAAGCAACACCTTTGCTTGTTTAAAGCACATATTATAAGATAAAAATTACAACTTACCCTCGTTTCTGCTGGCAGCAAGTATCCCTTTTTAAGAGCTTTGACTAAATCGAGACTGATTCCTTTCTTCGGGTCTATCACCAATCTGCCTTCGACAGGATTTACAAGCTCTTGTTCTATTGCTTGTACCAATGGCCATATCTTTCCAGATTCTGGTTCTTTGACTACTGTACTTGAAGGGTCGACAATGCCTTGTTGAATGGCTTCGCCCAATGTTAATCTCTTTCTATCTATCACACTAGTCGTAATGAAAGGATCATTTAAAGCCCCCGTGGTAGGGTTATAAATTCCGAAATTAAGCGTCTCAATAAGTGTAAAGCTTTTCTTGGGCGTCATAAGAAGGCCATTTTCAATTGCAGCACTTAAAGTGTTGAGTTTAGAAGTCTCAGTATCTAAAATATTACCCTTTTCAGCATCCATTAGGCCTTTACGGAAAGCTTCAGGAAGTTTAACTAGTCGCTTTTTAAGATTATCTTTAATGAGCGCAGTGTCTGAGTCAATATAGCCCATTATGGCGGCGTCTTTAATTGTTAAAACTTCATTGGATTGCGGATCAGTAAATCGAGCTGTACTTATATTTAGATGACCTTCTTCTATAGCTTGCTCAAACGTTAAAGGTTCTTTAACATAAACAATAAGACCGTTTTCAAAAGTAAAACAAAGCACGCGAGATCTGTTTTGAGGATCGAACAAACCTTTAGCATTATTGTCGATAATATTTTCCCTGATAGCAACTTTCAATGGTATGTATTTGTTTTTATGGGGATCTTTTATGAGTGCCGTGTCAGGATTAATAAATTCATATTTTATCGCTTCATCTAGTGTAAATTCGCGGAGCACTGGCTCTTTCGGCGCGGAATTATCTGATACATAACGTCTAGACACTTTTTGTGATGTCAAAGGTTGTATTACGGTAATTAGTAAGCCTTTGTCAAATGCGATATCTAAGCTATAAGTTTTCTTCGCTTTAGTATCTAAGACCCTACCTTTAGTGACATCGACATCACCTTCATGTATGGCATTTAATAGGGGTTTAAATTTATTTGTAGAACTGTCTTTAACTACTGTAAGGTCTGAGTTTAAGAGGTTTGATTCGATAGCTTTATTAAGATCTACAAATTCATTAGTATTAGGATCTACAATTTTGCCATTGTCGGCTCTAAAAAGACCATTCTTAATTATTTCTTCGAGGCTTAGATTTTTCTTGGAAGTAACTATGAGACCGCGATGTTTAGCATCTAATAAATTAATTTGATTTCCGTTAGGCAAAATATATACACTATTGTTTATATCGATAACTCCGCATTCTATTGCATCGATTAATTTCATATATTTACTTGATGGAATATGTTTAATGAGTGATACTTCTGGATTAATAAGTTCTTCTGAAATAGCGAATTTGAGAGATATTTTTCTGTCACTAATAGGGTGAACAAACATAAGCTCCGTAATGTCATACATATTCATTGCTAGTGCATCATATAAAGAAAAACCAGCACTTTCTATATCCACTATAAGACCTAAATTCATAGCTTCAGAGAGAGGTATGTGGACATCGGATCCAGGCTCAATAAATTTACCATTTCTTTTATCAATTATTTCACTGCGGCAGCATTCTGATAATGTTAACGGTTTTTCTGATTTTTTGTCAAAATAGCAAAGATATTTTGGACTAATAATAGACTTACGAATAGCTTCGTGCAAAGTTATTTTTCGCGTACTCAAAGGATCAATTATTTTACCGGTAGTGTCATCATATAGACCTTGATGAAGGGCCCTCTGTAAGCTTATAGGAGCTTTATTATCAACAAGTAAACCTATTTCAAACGCTTTAGCTAAACTAATCTCTTCATTATCACTATTTATATTTTTTATTTTACTAGATTTATCGTCAATAACACCCGTCTCAATAGATTCTGATAGTGTGATTTTATCCCATTTACCCAGTCTATTGTCCTGAATGTGTACTGATTGTGGATCTACCAAACTCATTTTAATCGCCTCAGCAAGAGTGTATTTTTTGCCACTTTGCGGATCCATAAATAGGCCTGTGATTTCGTTATATATACCCTTTTCTATAGCTTCCATAAGAGAAAGTGGTTTACGGACTTCTACTAATATACCTCTTTCAAATGCTTCACGGAAGTCTACTCTCTCATCTCCTAATATGATTGTTCCAGTTCTACCATCAACTATACCTTTATCAACTGCAAACTCAAATGGTATAACTTTGCCACCAACGTGAACCAAAGTTGATTGAGGATCTAACATACGCTTTCTTATTGCCCTATCAGTAGGCATTTTATCTTTGTTTAATGGATTTGAGAACTTACCAGTTTTTGGATCATAGAAACCTTTAAATACAGCCTCAGGCAAACTAAGCTTTCGTTTAGCTGGCACTATTAGTCCACGATCTGATGCATCCGTAAGAGAAATTTTATCACCTTGAATAGGATCCCTAACCTTTCCTTCCTTAGAATCAATTATACCAACTTTGATCGCATCTGCGAGCGAAATTATTTCTCCTGATACGGAATTTCTAACTGTTAAAACTTCTGGATTAATGTTTCCAATTTTAATTGCATCCTCTAATGTCATAGTAGCACCATTAATAGTTAAGAGGCCAGTTTCAGGATCATAGAAACCTTGAACTAGGCCTTCTTGTAAAGACCATGGTTTCTGATCGCTGAGTAAATAGCCTTTTTCACATGCGTCTTTAAGATTAAATAAGGGGGAAGTAAGCATTCCACTTTCTAAATCTATTAAACCAGATTGTACTGCTTGTTCGAAAGAAATTACAGTTTCAGTTTTATCATCTTTTATTTTAACATTGGATGGATCTATAAGTTTATCTTGAATAGCTTTATTCAGTGTTATATTTTCACCAGTTCTGGGATTTAAAATTTTACAAGAGTCTGGAGAATAATAACCTAATTCAATAATATCAAACAAACTAAATGTAACAGTTTTAGTGGCAATAAGTCCTTTTTTGAGAGCATCATCTAAAGGAACATACTCTCCAGTTTTTTTATTTACTATTTTACCAGTTTCAGGGTTGATAATTTTTTTGTCAAGAGCTTCAGAAAGGGGAACGTATTTATCTAACATGGTATCTTTTATTTCAGAAATAGTAGGATGTACAATATTTCTTTCAATTGCTTTATCAATAGGTAATAACTGTGCGGTTACGTCGTCTCTTATTTTGCCGGATTTTGGTTCGTACATATTTTTTGAAATGACTGCTTCTATAGAGATGGGTCTTCTTAATACAGTTATTAATCCACGTTGTATTGCTATAGATATTTCAATTGTTTCTTGAGTTTCCATTATAATAATGACACCATCTTGTAATTCTACAGCTCCACGGTCAATGGCGTCTGATAAAGAAATAATTTCATTGGAACCAGGGACCTTAATAAGTAATGATTCATGATCAATTAATCCTTTTTGAACTGCTTCACCAATCGGTACGAGCTCACCTGTGTTGATATCTTTTATTTCACCAGTCTTGGGATCATATAATCCCCTTTCTAGTGCTGTTTCAACTGAGACTTGTTCAACCACAGACACATCTTCAGGTCTCTCTACTATCCACCCAATTTGAACGCACTCTAAAAATGATAAACGTTTGCCGGTTTTAGGATTAACCATATGGCCAGTTGTCTTATCAATGATCGGTCGCGAAATTGCCTCTTCGAAAGAAATGTAATTATCTGATTTACTATTCAAATCTTTAACTAAAATTGTCGTAGGATCAAATACCTGAAGGCCATATACAAGCTCTTCAAATGAAATTTTTGCACCGGTCTTTGAATTTAAGAATATTTGTTTTTCAATATCGTAAACACCCATTTCTGCAAGTTCTTCTGGAGTAAGCTTTTGAGATATTGATAAGCTATATTTTGGTTTACTTTCTCTAACTATAATACAATTTTTAGATACTACATCAACAGGCGTAAACCTACTGATTTGTTCTTGTTCTAAAGAATCTTGTACAGTTAATGGAGTCTCTATGCCGTTGATAATAATTCTACATATCTTTGGTTCAATTTTGCCTTGAGCAATTGCATCAATTAAGGTGATATTTTCATAAAGTAATTTTACTGGTTCTGATTTTATTTTAGTTACATTTTGCTCAATGATTTCGTCAATAGCGCGTAACGGTTGTTTTTCAGCATCAATCAGCATGGCAGACATGGATTTACCATCGTTAGTTATAGCAAGGCTTTGGCTTTGTGGTCCCTTTACGGTTGGTTCAAGTGGAACATCGCTGCCAAAGGGTTTTTTATTCATATCAATAATTGTAATGTCTTCTGACTGACTTAAGCTTGAATTAATGTCTTGTTTTGTTACATCTGATGTTATTAAAACTGTAGAATCTTTAGATAAATCAGGTTTTGCAAGCTTTTCAATTGGACTTAATAAATTTTCTTGAGATTCTTTAACGTGATGTAATTTTACATCTTTCTTATCACTAGATTCAATACCTCCTTTGACAACATCAATAACTTTTGATACTGCTAAAACTGGAGCACCTACAATTGCTACCAATCCTATTTTAGCAGCGTCAGCAAAGCTGATATTTTTACCAGAAACGTTAAGAATTTCATTGGTTGTTTTATTTACTATTCCTTTGTCTATAGCGTCCTTGAATGAAATTTGTTCTCCTGATTTAGGATCTTTTACCAATATGGATTCTCTAGGTACAATTCCTTTATTAATAGCCCCAAGTAAATCTGCGCATTCACCGCTGTTTTCGAGGTTTATCTTATTAGTATTTGGATCGTAAATTACACCTGTAGCAATTTTAACCTGGTTAGCTAGCATACTGTCGTCTAATGATTGGTTATTCTTTGGAACAAAATCTTCAATATTTTTTTTACAAGACTCAGGTTTTTCTTTATTAGGCAAGGAAACACCTTCGTTTACATTTTCTTGAGATAGTTTTTCCTCCTTGGTTTTATGCGGCTTTTCAATTTCGCTAATTGGAAGCTTAGACATATCTTTACTAATACTCAATACAGATGTTTCAACTTGATCTGGATAGTCAACAGTAACTATTTGCACGGTTTTTTCGTCAGGTATACTATATTGTTCTGAAATAGAGTAAGATTTGGAAGAATCTTGAGTTACTTCTATTGTTGTCATTTTCGAAGCAGTGGTATTTATTATTGTGCTATTAAGTTCATTTATATATTCAGTCAATTCAGGGTCACTTGTAGTAATAGTTGTTTTTACTACTGTAGTTATTTCCTTACCATCAGGTGTAATTTTAACAAATTCTTGAACAGATGGATTTTCGAAGTCACTTTCTGTCTTTTTTAAAGCTGCAACGTTAGTGCCTTCTGATGAGGTTGCATCTTGTTGTGTTTTCTGTTGTACGAAGTCGGCAATATTGTCGCCTTTGGTCGTTGTTTGTGGCAGAGACATTTCTATAGCACACTCAGATCTCTCTGCTTCAAATTCAAGATTCTTAATACCAATATCAATAATTTTATCGGCTTCCTTATCAGGGGATTTTTCAAGTTTAATATCTTTACTTATAATAATATTATCGTTGCCTTTGACTTTTAATTGGCTTCTTTTTTCAGAAATTACATTACAAGCAGATTCAATATTTATTATATCTTTTGCCCGTTCAGATGATTTGGATTGCCTTTGAATATCTTTAATAGGAACATTTTCATTATGAACTTGCTTTTGAATTTGAGTAGAAATAGCCTCATCATTTTTCGGTTTTATAATTTTTTTACCAACAATTTTTGCACCTTCTACTACCGCCATTCCCGCTAAGACTGGAGCAGCTACAACAGCAAATAAGCCCATCTTAGCGGCTTTTTTAATATCCACAGATTTACCTGTCTGGGGCTCTTTTAGTTTTCCTGTTTTTTTATCTATTAGGCCAGTATCTAAAGCTTCTTGCAATGTTATTGGTTTTCCAGCACTGACATTGTAAAGTACAGAATTCGGATCTATAACATTTCTTTCAAGAGCTTCTTTAAAAGTCATTACTTTATTAGGCGACTTTGGATCTCTGAATTTTTGAGTTTTGTCATCAAAAAGAGTTTCAAATGCGTCATTTAGGTTGAGCATTTCTTTTGTTGAATGTGTTTTTTGGGGTTGTAGATTTATTTCTCTTAAAACTTCAGTCGTCAGTATACCACTAGCGACAGCTTCAGCAATAGTCACAACTTCTCCTGTATTTGGATGAGTAAAAGTCCCCTTTTCTATATCAATATATCCTAAATGCAGGGCTTCTTGGAAATTAATATTTTCATCATTTGTTAAGAATTGTTCTTTACTAATTTGTTCATCTTTAATTATTCCTTTTTCTCGGGCTTCTTCAATAGAAACAATTTCCCCAGTTTTAGAGTTTTGTACTTCATTTGCGCTTATAAGGACATAATCAGCTAGTAGCTCCACCATCTTAGTTGTAATTGTGTGCTGTGAAGTAAATGTTTCTGTAATTGTTGTTATTACTCCTTCTGATTCCGATTTTTCAATATTGGGTTTAATTGACACTAAACCTTGTTCTATAGCCTTCTCTATAGGAATTTTTTCATTTGTTCTCGTATTAACAAACATACCATCCTTAAGATCAACTATGCCATCTTTAATAGCTTCTTCAATGGTTATTGTAGAAGGTGACTGTGGATATGGAATATTCATAATTAGACCTTTTTCGATAGCCTTATCGATCGGAATTATCTCTCCAGTAAGTGGATTTTTTATGTTACCTGTGTTAGAATCAATTGCATTATGTTTTATTGCAACCGATATAGTCATGCCAGCTAGTGGAATATTTTTGGCATTACTTGGTTTTATATTCGGAAATATTTGGGAATTAACAGCAGAAACTAAATCAAGTGCACCTTGATTCGTTTTTACATTATTTTTTTCTAGATCTAATATATTTCTTGCTATAGCATCCGATAGAGTTATATTTTGACCTGGAGCTATTGTGATGACCGACAAAGGATCGACTATTTCACATATTATTGCCTCTCTTAAAGTTAAATGGCTTCCTGTTTCTGGATGAATTATTTTTCCTGAAGCAGGGTTTAATAATCCTTGTTCTAAAACTTCAGGAATAGATAAACCTCTTGCTATGGGTAATAATATTTCATTTTGTCCTTCACTATCTAATATACCACGATTCAAAGCTTCTTTAATAGAAATAATGTCACCATGAACAGGATCAACAATTTTACCATCATTTTCATTTACATAACCAGCTTCAATAGCTTTACCAAGTGAAATTGGTAGACCACGTTCGTCATTATATGATTTTATAGCTTCTAAAATTTTTGCAGTATTTTCATCAATCAAGCCCATTTCTATTGCTTCTAAGGGCATAACCACATTTTTACGGAGTTTTTGTAACACTACAGGTTTAACATCGACAGAATAAACATCAGTTTTACTAATTTCAATACTGTATTTCGGTGTAGATGGTTTTGTTTGGTAATTTGGTATTTGAACAACGTCTAATGACTGAATTGGCTTATTAGCAACTACATTATTTGATTTTTTCCTATCGTCAGCTGAAAGGCTGTTCTGTATCGATTCAACGGTTATAAAACCCTTTGACACTGCAGCTTCTACAGATAAAGATTTATTAGACGCTTGAGTCGTTGGCGTTTTACTGGAACCAAGTTTTTGTGTAACATTTTCTTTATTAATTGTTTTAGTTTCTGGGGTATCAACTGTAGAATCTAGAAACTTTTTATATGAAAGAGGGTCAACAATACCTCTCTTATTTGCCTCTTCTATTGTTAGTTTTTCGCCAGTTACAGGATCTATAACTGAAGTCATAGTTACTTTTGAAACAGTTACGGTGCTAGATTCAGCTGTAGTTACACTTCTGTTTTTGTCAAATGTTTCTAGTTGCTCTGGTGTTTTTCCTCTAATAGAATCTTCGTAGTTTTGGTAAGTTGCTGGATCAACAAGTCCTCTTTCATAAGCAACTTCCATTGGTAATTCTTCGCCAGTATTCGGGTCTACTACCATCGTACTCTTTACAACTTGAATTATTTTGGAAGCAGCAACTAATGGTGATCCTATGACTGCTATTAAGCCCACTTTCGCTGCATCAGCGAGACTATAACTTTTCCCAGATTTGTTTTTGTATTCTCCTGTATTCTTATCTACAATACCCTTTTCTAAAGCTTGAATTAAGCTAATTTGTTTTCCCGTATCAGGATCTATAACATGAACAATACTATCGGAAACTATACCACGATTAACAGCGTCAATTATATTTTCTGACACTCCTGAAACTGTTGAAATAACTAGTGCTGTAGCAGGATCATAAATAATACCTGAAGATATTTGCACAGGCTCTAATATAGACTGGTCATCAGAATCTCTAGCAGATGATGCATGTTCTAGTTCAGATATTTCCATTCTGTCAGGCATGCCCGCCATAGATGTAATTGTGATTACTTTTTGAGTAGAACTGGTTTTTGTAAGAGTGACAAATATTATAAATTGGCGTTCAATAGCTTGTTGCATATTTAACACTATATTAGAATGTTTATAATGTCCTGTGGGGTCAATTATATTATATTCTAAAGCTCTGTGCAAAGGTGTTTCTTTTCCGGTTCTACTGTCAAGAACAATAGCTGATTCCGGGTTGATAATATTAAGCTTAACAGCTTCTTGTAGGTCTAACACGCGATCTGTACCAGGAATAACAAATATACCCGTTTTAGGATCGAAAAGATTTTGTTGGATAGCTTCGTTAAGCGTCCAACCGCCATGTGGCAACTCAATAGTATTTTTTCTAATTGTAAATGAAGTTACTGAAGGGTCGCTTTCAATAGATTTTGATGTTACAGTTTTTATTTCACGGGTTATTTCTTTATGAGGTTGTAATGAATCGGTTATAGTATAATCTGGACTTTTTACGGTCTCAGGTTTATTATCGTGATGTAATTTACTTTCTGGACTAGGAGGTAGATCTTTGATAAAAGATTTTTTTGTAATTTTTAGTTCAACTACTTGTCCAGGAAGTAAATCCTTTTTCGTTATACGATCGGAAATTTGAGTAACACGTGGTTCATCTTGATCTACACCTAGCAACCCATTATCTAACGCTTGTTGTATGGGGAATACAGTACCTGTAGTAGGATCGGTAAACGTTTGAGTAGATTCGTCAATAAGACCACGTCGAATAGCTTCAGCAAAGGTTATAATCGTCTCCGATTTTCTTGACGTATTTGTTACAGTTACATATCTTTTAACAGTTTTTGTCACCGTTTGTAGTGTTAATGTAATATTTAAAAGAGAATTTAATAAGGCAGCCCCTTCAGGGGTAATCATATTTATTTCTACAGCTTTATTGAATGGAATTGGTCTTTTGGTTGTGGAATCTAATAGATATCCTGTTTTGGGATCTAAAATATTTTTAAAAACTGCATCTAAAACTGACAGTTCTTGCCCTTTTTCGATAACACCTATTTTACGATTAAACATTTCTAGTACTTCAGGTCGAACAATTGAAACTTTAGGGCAATCCTCTAAAAATACGAAATCACCACTTTCAGATTTTAAGAAAGTTTCACCGTTAGCGTACTTTAAGTTACCCTTACTAAGAGCTGTATTGAAAGATACAAACTCACCTGTTTTCGGATCTCTAAAACCGTCTATATCAAAAATCGACCTTTGTGACACAGAAGTTATAAGACCTCTGTCTACCGCTTCGGGTATAGTACATATTTCACCTGTTAAATTATCACGAAATTTATTATCAGGAAGAATAATCCGAGCACCAAGAGCTTCCGATAAAGACAGCAATTGACCGGTTGTTGTATCAGAAACGCATTTAATATTATCGCTATCTAGTACGCCCGCAGAGATAGCCTCGAGTATATTCAAAGGGGTCCTATTAGTTGGTGACAAAATTTTACCGTCGTTCGTCATTAAATTATTATCACAAATATCTTTAAGTGTCATGGGTTTACAAATAAAACGTTTACTCGTGGCTTCTTTGAAAGTCATTTTTTCTTTCGTTATGTTATGTACATACTTAGAATGTTTAGTATTAATAATGTTTTTCTCTATCGCTTCAGCAAGCGTTATCTTAGTATCATTTTTGGGATCTACAACTTCCCTTAAATTGGGGTTTATTAATTCATTTTTAATAGCAACTTCCAACTCAAATCTATCGCCCGAATTTCTATCCAATATCCAACCGCTATTGTCTACAAGATCTTGACTAATCGCGTCCGACAAAGACAAAGCGCTCGATTTTATTTTGATAATCTCATTATAAATAAGGTAACCGCGTTGGTACGCTTCTGCTATGCTTATATAGCTTCCGTTAGGTAATCTATAAAGACCTTTCTGCAAATCTACTTGACCACGATTGAGTGCGTCCGAAATACTCATTCCTTGATTAGGTTTTTCACTTTCAACAGTCACCTTAATTCGTTTTTCGGCTGGATCTGTAAGTCCTTGTTCTGCGTCGTAAAGTTCTCTCTGAATTGCTTCTAGCAATGTAACTTCGTTTCCATCTTCCGTCATACCGCAGGGTCCAGTGAGTCTCGCAGCCAATTTAGGATCTATTAGACCCTCTTTGGCAGCTTGTTCAATAGTTATAGTTTGTCTTGTATTAGGAGATGACAATAGTCTTCCCGTTCGAACATCAAGTATTCTCATACTGATCGCTTGACCGACTGTGAGAATTTCCCTCGTTTCGGGGTGAACGATACCTCTCGACTCTATAATGTTGGGGCCTTCATACATTTTATGGACGCGTTTTAAATTTCGTATATCGGGTCTGTCGTCGTAAATCGGGGATTTAAGTTTGCCATTAGTCATTGATTTAATTGGGGCCTGGCCGTCGAGCTCTGTTGAATGTGACGTTCTCACGTATCTGCGATGATTTGAAAATTGAAAATTTTTGGAGAGAAATTACACTAAATATACAGCAATTACATTTAAATAAGTAAAGTTACATTTCTACTAATGCTAGTTACTTACTTCTCGGTAGTATAATGTGTATACGTGTGCTCAGTGGTCGCCAGATCCTGCATGTTGAACTCTTGGCGGAAAGAGCGCGCTGAGCGCGGCGCCATCGCTTCGACGAGGCGCTGAAAAATAATAATTATTATTATTAAGAGAACAATTTTAAATGCAATTCTTTATAAACAGGACAAAAATTACAAGAAATAAATAGGAAATGGTTTTTCTATTTAGTATAAGAGGAAATAGAAAGGTAAAAACGATTGGGGATAGCGCGAACCATAAGATGGAAATTGAAATAACAAAATCGTAGTTTTTTGCTTCAATCCTTCTTAGTCTTTCAGATATTACTTACTTTTAATGAACATTTTAATGTATTAACATGTTTATTTGAAGTAGGCAAGTGAAAATTCTATTATTATCTTCAAGTACAATATACGCATGTAATGTAATGGACTCGAATAGAAAGAATTCGTTATTAAGTTTTTGTGAAGAGAAATCAACATAAAACAAATAAATATTAGTTTCAACTATAACACAATAAAGCTGTTATATATTCTAGATATAAACTTATATTTAATTGATTCAATTCACACAAAGTGAATGGTCAGTGCTGGCGGTACCTGTCGCACTGGCTGCCTGTTATACAAATATGGGTACTCATTGAATCCGGTCCTATTGCATTCAGAGAGATTTAGGTCATGCACATCTATGTTAAAGTGTAGCCTATATGCTTCTCTGCATTATATTATAGATAAATGCATAATGTATGTAAAAGTATAAAAAAATATTACCGCAGCTACAATTAAACGTTAAAAGAAAAATAAATGTCTTTGGTTTATGTATGTGCATATTTGATATATTGTTTTAAATATTGTGTTTTGTTAAAGAATAACAAATGAACTATATGGCTACTTAACTATACGATTAAGCACGCTTCGACTCTATTATGAGTCAGTCGTTAATATAATGATGTCAGCATATTAAACATTTTCGATCTTTACTTTTCGATACGGTTAAATAATTGCACTAGAATGCAACGTGAATGTAGAAAGTATAACATAAACAATACGTAATACCAACCCGGCATTCGTACGCGAAGTCGTACTCGTACTCCTCCATTTTAACACAAAATATAACACAACACTAAAAACATTTAAGTCGTCCACTAAAAAGTTTCATGATTCACAAGTTTTCATACAAAATAAATACATAAGATTATAAGATCACACCATTTTGTTTCACAATATACGTAACCTAGAAATTATTCAATTATAAAATGTAGTTAGTAGTGTATAAATAACAATAGCTGCGAGTTAATAGTGAATATTGATAATATAATCGCAAAATAAAATCGATTTATACGAAAAAAAATAGTTAAAATATGCCGCACGAGTAAACGCCGAACGTGCTGGCTGGAAACTGAATGAAACCATGAAAATCGTAAACTGAAAAAAATAGTAACGCAGATTCTAAATTTAAATCATTTCGTAATGGCTTCCGACGCGTCTAGTCGCGTATGTGGATTGTTGCGATGATTATTATATTCACTTTAATTTAAGTTTTGCGAACAGCTGTTTGATAGAGGTTAGGAAAATGACTGGCCTACTCGATACTGGAGGGTGCGCGCGCATCTCGATGCGCCGGTGCGGTTCCTTCAAGCGGACTAGGGGTTGAAAAGCAACACAAGAAATAAAATTATCGAAATTAAACTGTATTTCAAAGGAATAAAATTGAAATGAAAATAAGTTAGGGTCACGCTTTACTATATGCGACCTCATGACCTTACACTGACGTAGTCATTTTTTTACCGCAGCCAGCTATTGATGATGACGTTTCCAAGTACAGGTCATTTTGTAAGATTTTATGAATCAGAACCGGAATTAAGATTTATTTGTAAGGTCATAATATTATGTCATATGAGTAAAATATTTTACATTCACGGTCATGAAACGAAACATGAATGTTCTATCATTATGTTCTATATACATTCATTTAGTATAAAATGTTTACAATTGTAATACAAACTAAATAAATTTAAAAAACGCGTCAGTAAAAATGTTTTTCATCTTCACGTTGTTTCCTGCATGTACTAGAGTAAGCAGGAGTGTCGGAGTGTCTTAACAGGAGCCTATTGTTAAGACACTCCGTTCCCCACTTTCCGCCGAATTCTGGAGGCACTGCGTATTGAGTGGCGAAAGTCAATGTTGCGCGTTGCTTCGACGCGAGTACGAAGAAATGAAAATTAAATATTTCATTTCATCGAGTTAGGAATCTAACCCATAACTTGTCGCGTTTACAATGACACGCTAGTTCACCTGCGCCAGCACCGGCCTCTATGAAAAAGGCTCTCTAAGAAAAATATGCAATATTTTTTTTTATTAACAACAACCTATTAAATATACCTATATCTAAATCTATATTTCCACACTTGAAGTTACCTCAATTATTATAGCTAAATCGGAAATACAACATTCTCAAGTAAAAATCTATGTACAAGATGTGATCTACATGAGTCACAAACTGACCTTACACCGAAACATTTGACTTCAGTGATGTTACAATAATCATAAAAAGAGAACTTAGTGTTCGATTATGATGAAATTTTATGATAAAATAATATCTATAATATTAAAGTCCATTTTGATGAGTGTAAGAATAACACCGTATTGTACTGTATATTATAGAAAATTTGATTTGCCTGTGCGAGAAGAGTGACCGCTAGAGAATCTAATCACTATTTTCTCTTGATAAATGTTTACACGACGTAAAAATAGATAGCAGATATAAAAAACTAAAATAAATATCAATAAAATCTCATAAAACGCTAACAAAATGCTAGATTAAAAACACTGTAAAACTAAGCACAGCTTACGAACGGGAAGTCCAAATATTTACAAAACCGCATATAGAGTAATAGCTAAATATATGCCGTGAGTCATATTAAATCAGTCAACAATGTGAAACGAGGAACTCGATTATCTTAGTTTTTGTACGAAAGATTAGAAAAATAATCGTAATACGATTCGTATATATTCAACCTCCGATGCGGTTGGGGCGCTGGTTTTAAAGTATGTAGCGTATGTTGTATTAGAATATTCTGAATATTGTATTACAATGTTTCCTATTTGAGGCCGTCGTGGCGCAGTGGATAAGCGACAGATTGTTATCACGATGGTTGTCGATTCGATCCAGACGGATTGATTATATTTAAAAATATTTTCATTTTCCTGCTCTAGTAGGGCAAGCACGACGTTAAGTTTCGCTACTCAATATTCATTTAGAGTTTAGTTTAGCGATCCTTCACCTTCCTCCGCTTACATTGTTGTGCAGGAATATATATTTTATATATTAAATTAGGAATAAGTTTTATATATTAAATTAGAATTAAATCTGAGGCCGGTCGTGGCGCAGCGGCACGAGGTGTGACTGCAAAACCGACTGGTTGTGGGTTCGATCCCCACTCGAGGAGATGAAATATTTACTTAAATTTATATTTCCATTTCTTCGCTCTGGTGTCGAGGTTAAGCGCGGCGTTGAGTTCTGCCACTCAACACGCAATGCCTCCAGAATTCGGCAGAAAGTGGGGAACGGAGTGTCTTAACACTAGGTTCCCTCTGCCTACCCTGCTGTGTGCGGGATACAGCGTGAAGCTAATTTAATTTTTTAATTTTAAATTAGGAATAAATATTATATACATAAAACTTCTACTTTTTAAGGATAAAGTGCAATTACGTTGTAACAGCCGACACGCTACGGTATAATTAAGTATAATAATAATCTCTAAAAAAGCCAAAATTATAATTTAAAAGGAAAAAATATATTGTATTAAGTAATTTAACATAACACTTAAAAGACTTGTTTCGTTTATTTACAAATGACATTACCGGCTATCGACGCTATGGCTATAATCAGTCGATGACCTAAACTGATTTTTGGCAAGTTGTTATAAGAATATTTTTTGTACGAACAAACGAGCTATTATTGACAATTGACATGTGATGTTGTAAATTACATAACATGTTACTTCATTCAAGATTTTCATTTTATTACAAAAAATGTTTTTGAACAAAATAATAATATAGAAAATGATGTCAATCTAGTCTGTATATTTGTACTGAGAAATAATTTTTAGTGATGTTAGTTTTTGTTTTTCTTTCTGGTCAGATAACGTATACCATAACGTATTTTCTCTATATTATAAATAATCGAGAATTTATTTTTAACATTTTTAAAGTGTTATTCCATACTTAGGAAAGAAAAATACTTATTTAGAAAATGTATAAAAATTTGAACGTGAGGCACTCTGACCACTAAGCCATATGTTCATGTATGGCTTAGTGGTCAGAGCGCGTATACGTTTTCGAAATAAGTAATCGAGAATTTAGTTACGCCGTCTTCTAATTTCACTGTACACAAGACTGACTGTATTTAAATATTTTTTCTTAAAATATACAAAAAAAAAATGTGAGAAAAAAAATAGCCTAAAAACTAAAATTTACAACATCTTTTAAGCGACCGGCGAGCAAAAACGGGCGAGTGCGTCCGTAGAGTTCGTCGACCGAATTAAGACGTGCAACGGTCTTTACAGCAAACTTGAAATTTATTGCCATCATAGTATACATGTTTTATTGTAGTGTTAATGTTTTTGTTTATAAATATTGTGTTTCAATATTTTGATTTTAATTGCGACCTCGACTTGTAGGTAGTGGATTCGATACTCTATCTGTGCAATTTTATTAACAGTTAAGATGCTGGTTTCCAGGATTTTTAGAAAAAAAAATGTTAAGTCACCGTAACTACTACTTTGATAATACTTTGAAAATTTTATAAATAATACGATACAATAAATTTAATAACATTAGAATGCATAATAATAATAAAGAAGTATTTTGTTCTCCCTATCTCTGTTCGTTTGATTAACGCTTGATTTTTAAAATTGTTCAATGAGAAAAATATATCAAGAAATAATAAAAAATTGGCTACAAGTAATAACTTGTAAATATTAATAATGTATTAAAAAAATATACAAAATAATTATTAAATACTCATTTTTGGCAAAACAAACTTCAAACAACGAAAACCAACAAAAACTAAACGTATGCACTTACAGCAATACACACGTATAGCAATATTTATAATACCTAAATAGGAAACATATAATAAAAAATCCTCTCTAAAAGGATATTCTAAGCGAATTCTATTAATTACAGTTTCGTTTTCCACCTACACGACCTCTAGATGACGTACCCACATGTCCATACGTATTACCTTGAATTTTTAATGTTTTCACAATGACATGTTTGGGTATCGTATGGAACATTAGTCGACAAAATAAACAAACTTAAGTATATAATATCTTGTTATTTCACATGATTTGTTCCTTATTTTCAGATAATTTGCCATTCTATGTCGATACTATGTGAGGAAATGAAAATAGTTCAGATCCCTGCGTGGGAATCGAACTCCCAACCGTCGCGTATACAGTGCTGCGCCGCCACACGGTACAAGCCTCATGTTTTCATGTACGCCGCTGCGCCACGATGGCCTCATATATTTATAAATAAATTAATCAATACATACATCAACAAATATCAATAATTAATTAATAAAGTATAATATCGAATCGTAGTAATTCTAGATTCGAATCCACAACCCATAGTTAAAAAGGTATTGTTATTAGTATTGGTGTTGTTGTTAAAGATCCAAAAACAATTTATAAACCGCCACACACCATAGACACTCAAATGTCGTCTGTAAAAATAGGAGATCTGGCAATCAGCATTGATTCTCGAGCGATGATTACTTGCCAAATGTCGCTTTGTATGAAATGGAGCACCAAATTATATTTATTTCATTAAATTCTATACTTATAAGAATAATTATTAAAGAAAAATTGCAATTTTGCAAATGTATTTCTTTTTTCGTCGTGATCCTCTTTTTTTACTAGTTTATTCTAGATTATTACTTACGATATGTAGGTGTTTTTTTTTCGTACTCAAAGTAGGTTTAAAAAATCATATAGTAAATATTTATTTCTATATTATTTCCACAGATGCAAAATTATTTAAAATAAAGACAACAATCTATACAAATTTCCATGAATAACATTTTATAAAAGGTGATTAAAGGCGACAACAGCCCAATTATAATGCAGGACACGCGTTCAAAATAGCTGCGAGCAACGTATTTAACGTTTATTTGAGGAAAAACTTGGCCGCTCACGAAATAACCACCTAGCAAGGTATCTTTAATAGTATATAATATAACTAAAATAGCGCGTGCTATTGTCGCATAGACATTAGAGACTTAAAATACCAGGTCAATGGTATCTACTATAAGCATCAAAAATTACACAATCATAGCTTTTTTTATTAATTTAAACGGAACGGAGAAAATACAGTGTTACTCTCTCTTTCTTAAGATACTCGGTTCCCTACTTTCCGCCCAATCTTTGATATATATTCCGTGAAGCCGTGAATTTGTCTACCAGAGGTGAGAAGTAAAAATAATTCATTTTCCTGAACAAGAATTGAGCCCACTACCACCGCGCTAACAGTCAAACATTGTCCCACTGTACCACAACGGCCTCAATAATTATATTTAGATCCGACTTTTAGTAGATAAGCAAATTTTACCGCTGATATTTTAATTTATATGTTTATTAATTAAAATATGAATCGTAAAATTTGATATAAGCAAATTTGAATCTATTAAGTTAATTAAGATAACATGATGTAACGACATAGCTGCGAAGTGTCAAACATGTCAAAAACTGATAAAAACCAATATAACTAAATAAATAGTAATCATTTATAATTTAGACGCAAGAAAAAATTGTTTGAAATTTCAAATTACCATATGAATATGATATATGAAACAACATCTAAGAAATTAGATACATTTCACGGTCTTCGGGGCATTGGACCGTCTGTAAATTGTAAAGGCGATAGATGTGAGTTCAATATCAACTCGCGCAACTAATTACGTATATTTGAAATTATTTTCATTTATCCGCTCTGGTGAGGTAAACACAGTGTTGAGTTCCGCGGTTCAACTGGCAATAACTAGAAGTCGATCGAAAAGTGATAAAAGCAAAAGTTTTAAAAAATACTTTTACTTAAAAATATATGTATAGATATTGTAGGGGGGATTTAATAACAGAGTATAATGTTTTTGAGTAACAGAATGAGGTCACTTTGTTGATTTATTTACGTGTTGGTGATAAAGGGGCTTCTAAAAGGTCATATGAATAAAAACATTTTTACCTACGCCGAGAACGCTAAGTATATATAATGAACATTGTTATTTTAAACGACAAGGGATAAAATATAATTATCTTTAAAATAATTTTAGAGGGAACCTAGTGTTCAAACCTAGTGTTTGTTTGTTCTCCACTTTCCGCCGAATTCTGGAGGCATTGCGTGTTGAGTGGTGGAAAACAACGCCACGCTTTGAATCGATTATAATTTCTTTATTTTAATTATAGTATAAAATAAATTTGTATGTCCGTTCAAAAGTATATTTTTGTACGTACAATGTGAAAATATTGTTTAAGATACATAGAGTACAAAATACAAAATGGGAACGAATTAAACTTTAAATAAGTAATATGACATTAACTCTTATTACTTATTTTTCATTTCATTTGCTAACTAAAATCTGTAAAATTTAAAAGTACAAGTACGTAGTGATATGTCACTAAGTTCCAATGCCTATGTATTTTTTTATTTCGCGAATGATATATAACACTCCAAGCGTGTCAAATAAAAATCACAAACCCTACAAACTTACAAAATTTTGTACTTTTCTACTAATGTACAAATACAAAACGACAATTTAATTTTATGTACATACATACATAAAAAAATACATAAAAAATAAAACAAAATGTTCTAACAATTTCCGTTCCAATATAACAAGGCGTCGCGGAAACATTAAGAAACATGCTGCGGATCTTCTTACTAATGGAACTGAAAAATTACTTTTAGAGGACGCGGCTCGCGAACGTGGTTTCATTTAAAGAGGAAAAATATTATAAATTTTGAAATATTATGAGTACGTACATACTTAAAACAGATCAGTATAATCTAAATATGTAAATTCTTAGTGATTTTATCGTTATTGTGGGTTTAAAATGGTAAAATACGCTGAAAAGGTGAAAATTAATTATGTTATACACATTAAGTGAGTAAATGTTATTTTATATATATATCGTGCTTAAGTTTACTCGACAATATTTTGCAATGGATAAATGGTCAGTATGACTAATTTGTAGTAAACAAATCTCAAATTTGTCCCCAAGATCCCCAAGATTTAAGTGCCAGCGCAAACATAATGTAAATGTGAAATGGTAGAAGCTTTTTAAGAAAACATCGAACTTATCGATCTAAACAAATATAATTTAAATTTTCCTACTTTTTGATATTTTGTTAGCAAATTAACAATATTTTTTCTACATATGTAAAATGTATCGATAAGGTGTCAATAAAGTGTTATCGTTCTTTGAGAACCAAAGCGATAAACCTATATCAAGCTATCAAATTGTTTATATAATTTTCACTTGATATAACATGAACGGTTTAAGCGGCTTCTTAATATTTACATTATAAACTATAGTTATTGAGCTTTCTTTTTTTAAATTTAAACTTTTCTTGACTTAATTCAACGAAAATTTTCTATAAGAAATCATTTGTCGAGAACAGATTTGTGATACTAATTATATTAGATTATATAAGAGTTTATAATGATATTATTGATTATTGAATTAGAATAAAATTATTTTGACAGAATTTTAATTATAAGTATTTTCAAGTCATGTTTGTTTTGTAATTTTTCAGGATTCTTATATTGTAGAAAAAAGTTATGTGTTCGCAAAACCATTGATATTTTGTATATAAATAATTAAAATTTATTTAATTTGAATGTTTATTATTAAATAAATTTCAATTATTTAAAGTAGTATTTGTATGACACCGCGGAGTGACAGTACACATTAAGATTACTCAATAATAAACATAATCAAACGTTATAAAAATATTCTATCGACATATTTTTCTGATATTAAACTGCAAGGTCACACCACATAAATAAAACACAAGCAATTCAAACTCCTTGGCCACAAAACCTTCTTAGAACTTAAATGCACAACACTGGCAGCATTAACTTG
The DNA here is from genome assembly GCA_013403705.1 of Heliconius hermathena. Classification (NCBI taxonomy): domain Eukaryota; kingdom Metazoa; phylum Arthropoda; class Insecta; order Lepidoptera; family Nymphalidae; genus Heliconius; species Heliconius hermathena. Next base: position 421,118 of record JAAIXJ010001882.1, read on the forward strand.
TTCGAATTTCACTCGTTCGAATTTCGAATGCGAAATCACGTAATGGCGGCAAACGTCAGTCGTTGCAGATCGTTCGCGCGGTACTGAGTACTGAAAAACGGACGTGAATAGTCATCGTGTCAAATCAAGCTATCTGTTGATGATTGACTGCAATTATATAAAATGACGTCATTTGTTACTTTAAACAAATACAACATTAATCTAAGGATAATTCTGATAATAACTTATTAAGTATTTTTAAACTAATAACTTAATAATTATTTTTGCTTTAAACTTTGCATTGAAAATAACAATTTTTTGTTGACAGTTAAGTTCAAAAAACAAAAAATGCACGAATCAATGTAAGCACTTCAAGCATTTTATTATAAAGATAAATAATATGGGCACTTGGACATAAATCTAAACATCTCTACATTGATAAAAAAAAAAAGACGAAGAATCATTAAGAAATAAATGTTATTTTTATATAATGTATACCTATAATTGCAAGGGCAAATGGATAAAAAAATTACTTTGTATGAATAACTGCTTCTAGAACGTCATCTTCGCTACAAATATAGCGATTTAGATTAAAATTTCCTTATAAATATGTACACGAACGAGTATATGCAATATGTTATTATCGATCATTATATTATTAATAATTATGTTATTATAGATTTAAAATTGCTCATTGTTTTATTAGTAAGCAAGCAGTTTCGTTTAATAAAACGACTGCCAACATCATTTTTTAATTAAAAAAAAACAGAATTTGATTCGGAATTTATTTCTGCGATTGCCTAAAATGTTTTTTAACTTGTGTTACTTTATAAAATATTATATTACTCTCTTTTGCGTCCTGCAGTCGGATAAAGGTACATTGAAACGTATCATTATAAAGATTTAATAAAATATACTAATCTGTTTCGTATTCTAAATAAGCAATAAATAATATATCAACATACTATAAAAATAAAAAAAAGGTAAATACTAAAAATTTTAAAATAAATCAGGTTTAAAGATAGACAGTGTGAAACAAAAAGTTTTGTTTAATACAAGAAATAAAGTAATTTACTTTATTTTACATAAGAGTTATTATTTATTGCTTTGATGTGAATTCCTTTGGAACAAGTTTGCGTGTTTTATTGTAGCGTTACGTCACTTTGTATAATTAAAATAACGGAATTCTACGGAATGTTAAGGCACTGTGAAAATTTGATCGATTGTTACAGTAAGATTTACAGATATCAGAAATTTCTTATCCCGCAAACAGCAAGGTAGGCAGAGGGAACCTAGTGTTAAGACACTCCGTTCCCCACTTTCTGCCGAATTCTGGAGGCATTGTGTGTTGAGTAACAGAACTCAACGCCGGAACCACGCCCACTAAGTTTAACTTACAAGTACAGATAAATTTTTTAACTCTAGGTAAAGATAGAGACTACCTTAAAACACTTAGTTCTCCGCACCCCGCCCTAATTCGATATACTGCGTGTTGAGGAGCGCGTTGACGGATCTCAACGCAAAACTTTACGGAACTCTACCCTAGTAAGAATTGAACCAACAAACAATCATCGCGATTGCGAATCAGACCCTGTCACACTCCTGCACGATGGCCTCGTACTTGTATATTACAAAATAGTGTCTTTTATAATATTTATAACACTGTAATATTGATATTGATAAAAATTTTTCCAAAGTAGAGATAAATTAATAATAATTTCCTTTAGATATATTACAATCTATTATTGAAATAGTTCTTAATTGCCTTATTCCTCTACTTTAAATTGCACAATTAAGATCAATTGCATATTAAAATATTTAAGTAATAAGAATTAATATTAGTGCAAGACGTAAAACAGACGCTACTCTACAACTGACTGCACTCACAGGTGCTTCATACAACGATTTGTTGCTGATATAATTTATCGTTTTAAGATAAGACTCCTTTATAAGGAATGCTATTTACCAATTGAATATAATATATTTTAAGTGATACGATGGTTGTAAGTTCATTTCCGACTCTGGGGAATAAAATTTAAGGTATTATTATTATGATATAATGGAGTAATTTTGGATCTAATTTCTCCATGCTAGGCCAATAAAAGAAACTGATTAAGTATACTTTTTAAAATAGTTGCAATTTATTTATTTATTAATTATAAGGGGATTTGAACATGTGACAACACTGTATATTTTAACACTTTACATATTTATATAAACGATCAATATATAGCGTGATGAGAGGTTTAATATAACAATAAGGCTTCCTTGGTAAAGTGAGTCGTTAATCCATCTGCCCTTGGAGGGTTAAATGTTAGGACTTTACTTATCGATCTGAACTAATTGCGTTCTATATAAGGTGCATACTTGTGTTATGAAACGTTCAAGTTTGAAAGATGTAATTAATGGCTGCATAGTGTGTTTCTTATAAGTAAAGTAAAAAAGCTACTCTTCGCTTTCTCAGCTCTCTTTTCACATAACAACAAACAAGAGAGGAGCTAGTGTCAAGACACTTGCTCCTCCATTCTCTAACCGAATATTCCTTTGCCCAAATTCAAAACATTGCGTTATGAATGACTAAACTGAACGCCTTGTTGTGTCATGGGGTTGGAGGTGAAATCAAAATAATTAATTTCTCCTAGTCATATTTTTCATATAAATTTAATTATTATATGAACGTTTTGAAACAATATTTATCGAAAAAAAATATTCATCAAAATTAACCAAACCGTTTCGAAGGTAAGTTGCACGTAAACCCGTTTCAATGTTAAGTTGCACGAAAAGTAAACACAAAAGTACATCACGTTTCGACAATATATTTTATAAATACAGTAACTCAATCAATACACCAATAATAATTAATATATCAACAGGAAAGAAGTTGTATTTAACTAATATAATATATACTTCAACAATACACTTAGTCAGTGACTTTTATTTAGACTTTATAAAGCACGTTCTTTACTTTAACGCTAATCTTAATTACCCAGAACGCAATACAAAGATTTCAACGTGTTATTTCATTGTTTTAGAAACAAAACAGCTATATATGAAAATATATAATATAAAAAATATATAAAAAAAAATTAAATTAGCTTCACGCTGTATCCCGCACACAGCAGGGTAGGCAGAGGGAACCTAGTGTTAAGACACTCCGTTCCCCACTTTCTGCCGAATTCTGGAGGCATTGCGTGTTGAGTGGCAGAACTCAACGCCGCGCTTAACCTCGACACCAGAGCGAAGAAATGGAAATATAAATTTAAGTAAATATTTCATCTCCTCGAGTGGGGATCGAACCCACAACCAGTCGGTTTTGCAGTCACACCTCGTGCCGCTGCGCCACGACCGGCCTCAAAAAATATATAATGTACGTAATATAAACTTTAACAGTTTTATATTTTGAAAATTTATCAATTAATATTAACTGATGTCTTATCAAGACTTATACATTTTTTTTACTAGCAACCACTCATGGCTTAGGATATCTTTGATTTTTCTTCATATTCACAGATTAACATTATCTCGCTAGCCGGGTAGGAAGACAAAACCTAGTGTCTTCACACTACACTTCGCTTCTTCGTATTCCGACCAAGCGAAAAAAAAATTTTTTAGTGGCAAAACTCGACACGGCGCCTTGCCTGCCTGTCTTGCTAAAGTAAAAAAAAATATATAAACATTGTTAAGAACGGCAATCGAACTAACTACGATTAGATTGTACGAAAGCCTTCAAAACAAAAAAGAAATATCGAAATTTACACGAATATTTTGAAAGCCATAGACAAAACTTTATAACTTTCAAACAAAAGCTTAACTAACTGCATATGAGTCAGTCGCCCATATTTAGTAGTCATAATGCACCTTCTACAATATCAATTACGCCTTTAGCAATAAAACAGTATCGGCCCACGTACATATGTACACGCTTACTTCGTGGGTGCAGAACGCCTTATAGAGATTATATTGCGTGTTCGTTTGAAGGAGTGGTATCGTTTCTGTGATTTTTTAAAAATATTTTACTTGATACCGTTAAAAAAAATCTAAATATTTTTTCGTGGGAAAGATATTAGATAAATTATGGTAAGAACATTGTTCTTATTTACATTTCTGCGTATATCCAAATTATTTTTCTTTGTTGATTATTAACCTAAACAAAATAAATAAATTTTATAATTTAAATATTAAACTTTCTAAACTATTATACTATGATTGTATTCAAAAGACACAAACATTATAAAAGAGGTATTTGTTAAATCAATAAGAATATGTACCTTATTATTAGTAGCTCAAGTAATAAAACTACAAGATTACGATGTTGTTAGTTCACATACACCTGCTAAAGGTTATTCTTTAGTCATTCTATCTGCATAATCATTGAAATAAAAATAAAAATATTTTCTATTTTATTTTAGTCATTGAAATATTTATATGTATATATATATTTTTAATATATATATGTGGCCGTCGTGGTGCAGTGATATAGTGTCTGGGGATATCGGAATTGATTATGAAGACAAAGCGCGGCGTTAAAATACACCAATCTGTAATACGTGTCGGTTCGTGGGAAATGGAATGTTTTAAAACCGGGTTCCCTTTGCTCACCTAACGATATGGGGATACAGCGTCAAGTTATTTTTTAAATATAAAATATATTAAGCTCAATCTACAAATACCTACTACATAAATATTTTAAAACTATTTACGCCGCCTAATTTATTATTCAACGGCGCTAAGCTAGTGGTCGGCCTCCTTCGAGGTCTGACAAAATGACATAATCAGAAGTGACATCATTTCTAGTATTAAGTGAAATACACATACGTGTGTGAACTTGATAGCTTGTTCTTGGAGATTTAAATTTATCGATTGCAGATATGGCCTTAGGCTTATTGTTAATTAAAATCGATTTATAATGAATCAAAAAAATTATTTAAATCAGCTTCAAGCAGTATCCCGCGCAGAACAGAGTAAGTAGAGTAGGAAGCTAGTGTTAAGATACTCCGTTCCCCACTTTCTGCCGAGTTCTGGAGGCATTGTGTGCTAAGTGGCAGAACTCAACACCGCGCTTTGCTCGACACCAGAGCGAAGAAATGGAACTATAAATTTAAATAAATATTTCATCTCCTCGAGTGGGAATCGAACCCACAACCAGTCGGTTTTACAGTCACAGTTATAATGAATCGATTTTAATTATTATCATTTCTAGATTGAAAATCTTGCATTGAATGATCGATGTTATCTCGATAGTTTGTTATTCATTATAATTACATGTATATCGGATTAAGCGATATTGACATAATAATTATGGTATAGTTCGCCTTGAGATTGGAGCCGTATTTTAATAATACACATACTTGAATGAAAAATCGACTTTTTACTTTCTACTGTCAAAAAACTATGTTATATTAAGCTATTCAACACGTTAAGTTTCTTAGCGATTTAACAGAATGTTAAAATAAAAAAAAATCATCAGCTTCACGCTGACACTCTGATGAGACACTCCGTTCCCCACTTTCCGCAGAGTTCTGGAGGCATTGCATGTTAAATGGCGGAACTTAACGCCGCGCTTTTGCCTTGACACCAGATCCAAGAAATGAAAATATAAATGTAAATAAATATTTCATTTCCTAGGATGGAGATCGAACCCACAACCAATCGATTTTACAGTCACACTTTGTGCCCCTGCGCGACGCCTCAAGGATTATGATATAAAATACATAATTCGGGTAAAAATGTTATTCCAATCGCACCTAATGACAATTTGCCAAATTTTTTACATTTTATAAGTAATATAAACATTTAACAAAATAATACTTACCAAAGTAACAATATCCCCAGGATTAGCCGCGGCTATTCTCCTCAGTCTTTCATAGAGGAGGTCCAACAGCCTCTGATGTTTCACATTCAATTCATCCAATTCTCCCGCCACGGCCTCCGCACCAGATGTTGGGAGGTCAGATCTGCCTCTATTCCTCAGCCTCTCAGCAAGATCTATCTCCGCTTGCCTCTTTAGTTGCCTCGTGTCGAGAGATGGATGGATCTCCTCGCATAGCCATTCCACGTATCTCTGACATCTCGACGAGTGTATCTATTTAGGGTTGGGTTAGGCGTGTTATGTTAGTTTTTAGGACTGTTCTTAAAGGAATTTTGATTAAAAATGGAGTTGTTTAAGTAATTTAAGTTGATATGATGAAACTTTAAAAACAGTCATCGGTTAAATCAAAGCGTTTTTCCGAGCACACTTCCTCTCTCAATTTATTTTATAGATTTTTACATTTGAAATAGGCAATCAAACCCAGACACTCAAAATCATTCAGAACACGTTCACACCTATATTTGGTTTACAATAGTCTTATATTTGAGCTTTACGCATCCCCGTATGTATCATGGTAGTTAGAGAGAACCTAGTGTTAAGACACTCCGTTCTACGCTATTTTTATTTTATACATTATTGTCCAGCTTAACTTTTGTAGGGATAAGATCATGCTGGAAATGCTACAGTGCGTGCAACAGTGCGGCTTTGAACACCCAACGTGCATCTTGTAACCGTAAGCAAAATTTCTTATTTTCTATATAGAAGCCCAATAACCCAAAAGGAAAAGATTGGGTAACTATGTATTGAATCCCATAGAACTTTTATAGATACAGAATTAATATTTGCTCAGAAATACTTGATATTTAAGAAAAAACACACACATACAAACATGCAAAAGCAAAGATCATCGACCTTATTTGTTCCTTAGAAAACGACTAGATGCGGTGATTGAATTTATATTGTGTTCCGCTCTGTCGCTTTATGGTTTATTTTTTTATACTTAATTTGCTTAAATTACACCAAATAATGTATTGAAATCATTATTTTTAACTTGAACTTTGAGAAGCCTTTACAATATAAGCTATTAAATGCAACAGATATTGTTATATAGTCTGTACGTCTGTTACATTTCAATAAAACGATTTGATAAGAACTTAAGACTTATTGATAAGAGAGCAGTCATATATTGCTTTTCAAGTACATCACACAAACATCCCGCTTTCAAAGGAGTTTTGTTATGTTAGTATAAAAGCATATTAATGGAGCAAGCATCAAACGCCAAATAAGTGTTATGTAGGCATAGCATTACAACTACCGTACATACAGATTTCGATTAATCGATAGTTTTAAAGTAATAATTCAAATAAAAAATCGATATTCTAGATAGAAATCTGTAATATACTTTTAAAATTAGAAGCACATGCAAAATAAAAAAAAACATCAACGGACAAGACTGGACCAAACCCAAACAACGAGACATGGGAAGGAAAGACGCTGGACATTTATAACCTCTTTATATCAAAGACCTTTCATAATCATTCAGAATATCGATAGAAGAATGACATGTAAATGTTATATTTCGGTTGAACATGTAACAAAGTGGTATCTTAATAATAATCATTTCTTGTTAAACAAAATAAAACATCTGCTGTAAGCACTCTTAAGATCTTTATAGCAAACAATAAAAAGCATTTTAAATACTGAAAAAAACATATTATTTATTTTATTTTTTAGAAAAAACTCATTTGAAGTCATTGATAAGCTTTATATAAAATTCTTATATAGAATCTCAATCAGTTTAAAAACATAATATAAGTTTAATCACTTCTATACTGCTAAAATATTAAGTCCTGTACTTTCAATGGTAGCCTGTAAGAGATCACGCGGCCGCAATCATAAGGCCGCCATTGCACACAATAATTTAAACTATAATACAATATAATTTTTTTAACGTAAATTTTATACTATTTTATGAGAAACAAAGTATTATTATTATTAAAATACCACAAAATGCCACAGACTATATAACCGTTATACACAAACGTTGTTCCACTGATATTTACCTTCGCCTCGCGTATGAACCGGCCACCGTCCACGTTCACTTTCTCTATCTTGGGTGTCCTTTCCACTACACTCGTCAGTAGATTCTGTATAATATTATTTATAAATTATTTTACAACAAATGTGATAAGATAACATTTCTTTTACATATTTTTCTTAATTGATTTATTATTGTATTTGATTCTTCACGTACAGATAGCAGAATAGACAAAGGGAACCGAGTGTTACTCATATGGTAATGTGAGAAACAGAGACTATAGTAAGCCTGACGGTTGTGGGTTCCACTCACGGGAATAAATGACTTAATTTTATTATTTCTTCGTTCTTGTAACAAGACAAATTGAGCTTCGAAATCCGCTACTCGACACTCAATTCAGCAAAAACTGGGGAGTGTCTTAATATTAAGTTCCAAGTTTCTTCTGCCCACCCTAATGATGTTCAGTTGACTATTCTAAAATAAACTGGTAAATAATAGTAGATTTAAATCTAGAAAATCTTCAAATTTAAACAGTATGCCATGATAGTAGTGGCTCTTAAAAACATCCAACAAACCCTAGTAGGCTCCAACTGTTCCTTCGGACGTATCTCTATGGGCGGTTGGGCCATCACTTTACTGTAGGTCTCGTCGATCCACTCCGCTTCCTTTTCTAAGCCAGCGTTGTAGTTGCGCAGGAGTTGATATGCCGCCTCGCAGCTGCGTAATCTATATGTACAATAATATCAATTGTTAATAACTTTGTCAAATCAAAATCTTTCAAAGATATTAGGTGTAGTGCACAAACATTAACTGACATTACTGCAACCACTAATCATACACAAAGAGCCTCAACATACGAAATTAAAAATAATGTTATTCTACATAAAAACAAAAAATAAACTGACCTTTCAGCCAATTGACTGCACACGTTGTTCCATCTATGGTTTATTTGTGAGACTTCCTTATCCACCCTCTCCAGGTCCACATGCTTTCCAGATCTGGGTAAGGAAGAGTGGGGAAGGGAAGATCTGGAAGTTTCCACGAGACGACGGCAGTTCTCTGCGTCATCATTCATTTGATCCACTTGTATTTGTTGCTTGCTGACTGCTACCTGCATTCTGAGAAGGTCTTCGTGTATCTGAAGGAGAATGATAAAACTTTTTATAATATACAGTAATTAAGTTTGTAAATAATAGATTTATGGTTTTTTTTTCGAAATTATCAGGAAAACATGAAAACATGCGATATGAATGTATAATAACAACAGATTTTTTGTTATTATACATTCATATCGCATAAATAAATAAAAGAAGCAGTTATATGTAAATTATGAAAATGTTCTATGAATTATATTGAAACTTACAACCATTTAATATTAAAAACATAATACGAGGACACAAATTCAACACAAATATGATTTCAGTGAGGCCAGTCGTGGCGCAGCGGCACGAGATGTTACTGTAAAACCGACTGGTTGTGGGTTCGATCCCCACTCGAGGAGATGAAATATTTACTTAAATTTATATTTCCACTTCTTTGCTCTGGTATCGAGGTTAAGCACGGCGTTGAGTTCTGCCACTCAACACGCAATGCCTCCAGAATTCGGCAGAAAGTGGGGAACGGAGTGTCTTAACACTAAGTTCCCTCTGCCTACCCTGCTGTGTGCGGGATACAGCGTGAAGCTGATTTATTTATTTATGGTTTCAGTATACTACTTACATCTTTAAGTATTTCTACATCATTGGGTAGATCGCTAAACTGAGCGAGTTTGATCTCGAATTCTGATATCGTTTGGTTGTTCTCCTCCATACTGTTTACTACTATTTCTACGTACTTCAACCTGGAACAAAATTTAAGAAAAATATTAAACTCTAATAAAAATTCAAAAAAAAAGATAAATAGAAATGTGAATCAAAATGTTATATATCTTGGCAAAATATTATATTATGAGGCAAAATATTTTAAATTGCGAATGCTACTTCCATTAACACTAATGTACTATTTGAACTTTACAAGGTAAAATTATGTTTGAATGTACAGAGATTTCTTTTAAAAAAGTGATGGTGAAATATTTCTCAAAAAAGGCACATAAAAACTAAATGATATTGAAAAAATCATACCTTTCTACGAACAGTTGGCTCTTAGACTGCAAGTCATTCCATTTGCCCATCACTTTGTCGAGATTCTTTTTCATTGCTGGTGTCTTTAGGGCTATGCCTAAAATTAACAACACAATATAAAATTTAAATAAATTATAACACTATCAAAAAAAAATATAATAAAAGTAACTTTTTAGAATGAAATGATTTTTTTCTAACAAGTTTTTCACGCTTTGCATAGAAAAGAATTTGATTCATTTTGATGTTTTTTCTTTTCAACGGACATATCTAGATGTTATTAGTAAAATTAGTAAAGAGTAGTAGTCAGTTCGTTCACTTTCCAAAAAGCAAAAAAAAATAATTTTAATAGAAAAAGACAAAACTTATATAAATAATCAAATATTTAATTCCATTCTTTTAATACATTACCTCTAAAAGTAGCCTGTACTTCCTCCACATCGGTGGACAGCGAGTGCAAGCTGGTCTCCCAGTCCTTATGCTGCAGCACCAGGTGTTCCAAGCTATCCAAGTCACGTGGAATATGGCTCGCGATACGCTCGTGCAGCTGACGCTCGAATACTTCCAGCCTCTCCAGGAGGTTGGAGGATTGCTCCGTGAATATACGGGCTGCATTTTTGGAATCCTCTGTAAAACAAGGGAATATTGTTTAATATTAATTAGACAGCATCATACACTTCTCCCAATATACACAACAACTTGTTTACACCAAACACTTTCTAAATAAAAAAGATATTAAGAAATCCAATTGAAACACTATTAAAAAACCCAAAATAAGAAACAAACTTCACAAATATGTCAAAATCTCAATCACAATGCTAAACAAAACATCCATAAACTACAATAGCGCGGCAACGACCTACAACGTCAATTGGAGACAAATAAAAACCTGACAGCTGATAGTCGAACCAAATCCTTTCCACAGAATGCTCCGAGTAGACTAGCGTATTGCGTAACATTTAAACCCAGTTTAGTTTAAAGTTATGAACGTCTATCAGCACAGTGTTGGTCGTATCTGGTGGTTAAACTGAGTGTAAAGTGGAAGACACAGTGGCACAGAGTAAAAATGGCAGCTTGACTAATTTTCCAGTGAAACAATCGTGAAACAGATCTAAATTTAACCTTCATATCGCACTCTCTAAGGAGTTTGCGCGAAAAAATCAACCATATTAAGTGGTGTCGTAAATTTTATTAATAGGCTTCTCTTTAATTTTTTCAATTCAATTTGAAATTTGTTGAAATAAAAGTTTTTAAAATGATAAGTGGAAAAATTTTAAATGTAGGTACATTTTAATCGAAGTTTTATATACCTTTCAAATATTGATACACTGACTCTATACACTGATACTATACACTGATATACATTTGTGGTACACGGTATTGAAATTAGAATTATTTTAAGTACACGGACAGACAGACAAAAGTTATCATCATATACAAAATAATACAAAAAACATTACAAATCTCATATATGCAAATATCGCTATTCTTTGAATCTACTCTGTGAGACGCCCACAGTTCGGCCAGCTTCGGGTTTATTAGAAATTGCAGCTATAACTAACAATCATGGACCACGCCAAGGTCAATGGAATTGAACAAAAAGTGCTATGACATCACGTTTGATAGATACTATAAATTGTTTAAATTCAATTATAGTCGACCAGCCCACATACATGTTCGTAGGCAGATGAAGAATTTATTATGGTAATATTTGACACGCTTGGTACCTTTAATTCGGAAATGGACATAATATAACTTTGAACATTTTTTTTTGTTTTTGTACTAAAGAATCAAATAATTTCAGACCGTCGCACACAGGTGAAATTTACACGATTGATGGCCAATANGAAGAGAAGTGGCGGTCATATGCAGACAATCTCTACAGATGTGCTTCTCGAGTTATAGGGAAACCCGAACGGCAAAACCAAAATTGGTTCGATGATTCCGAAGGTACCATTAAGAAACTCATTGAGGACCACAGACGTAGTCTCCTTTCATGTAACATCTCAGAACGGAGGAAAGCTAGTCACAGCCTAAAATTACAAGTGCGTGCTCTCAGGGACAAATGGTGGGTGGATAAAGCAACAGAGATGCAGTTATATGCTGATACAAATCAATCCAGTAGATTCTTTGAATGCTTAAAAACTGTTTTCGGGCCCCGTATTCAAAAGATTGCCCCAATCTACAACAAGGAGAAGACCCAACGATTAATTGATCAGCGTGACATAGTGGCCCGGTGGGCGGAACATTTTTAAGAGAAATATTATGGCCATAAAATCTAATTCTGTTGGATCCGACTGCATTCGTCGTAAAATAATTGTCCCCATCATTGAGATTCTAGCTCCTATTATAACGTCTATATTAATTTCATCCATCAGCTCCTTTAATTTCCCTTCCTCCTGGAAAGAAGGTCAGATAATTCCTAGTCCTAAAAAACTGAATCCGTCTTCCTTCTCCGAATACCGCCCGATATCTTTACTTCCTTTCCTATCCAAAGTGCTTGAACGTCTTGTTCATCAGCAATTTAGCATGTGCCTATTTAACCATAACTTATTAAATAAATTCTAGTCCGGTTTCCGTTTTGGTCATAGTACGACAGTGGTTCCCAACCGGTGGTCCGCAAAGGCCTAAAGGTGGTCTGCGAACGATTTTAATTTTAGAGGATGGTGAGGCGTTGGTCTTTGCGCAGTGAGTGAGAAGAGCATGCTACATGGGTAGCAGTAGAGTATGCTCCGGTCTCAAATATAAATTATTTCGACATACATAATTATAAAAATGTTTTAAAATAATTACACATTAATTAATTGATTTTATGAACTAAGTATGCCAGTTCACATAAGGAAGTTATGACGTCGCAATGTATAGTATTTTGACAATTTGCAAAGTTGATTTTAAATTCGAATTCGGATTTTTCTTGTGGTTAACCATCCTATTGAACGTTTATCGTATCTAAGATATATGCAATCAATTACCAACGCTTTGCGCTGTCATTTGTTATAAATTACTGTCAGTATAGTATTTACTTTTACTGAACTACGTGAGGACGTGAATCGTTTTTACTGACTGTTTCATCATGTCATGTGTGGCAGAGAGTTTGTAAGAATGCACACAGTACGTCACAAGCTTAAATACCATCCTAACCATTTGGATACAGGCACGTGCAGTGCCTGAGACGTACTGTGCGGTTGAAAAATTAAGCGGCAGATGATAGGACAAATAGTTTAATGAAACACTGTCCATGATATATGCGATTGTGAACACACAGCAAGGAGACGTCTCTAAGCAAATCCAAAGTATCAAGCTTTTTACAGATCATTGGCTCCCCAACGACTCAAATGACTCTACGTTGTATTCGATCAAATGGTTTAAGCTGATACTGGGGTGCAACAGCCTAGAAATGAGATACTTATGTGTGGCCGAACCTTGCCCATTACAGGGCCAATCGGCATTTCGACGTGAAGGACTGTCTCGCTCTGCTGATATTCTCAGTTTCTTCAAAGCCAACTAGGCCTTGCTTTTCAGATGATCGCGATACTGGCAGTCACTGGAAACACTAAGGCCCAATGTGATAAAACTGGCTGCGGCTTTAAAACGAGTAATCTAGAAAACTGGTGACACGATAAATGGAATTTTCTTAGTTAACGTGCAAATTTCTGTCTTCTGGGATTTGAATTGTAGCAGGTTACTTTAACCCCATAAGGAGACGTTCCGGAGAGATTCTTCAAAAGAAGGCATAAGTTTATTCCGGCACTGGCCAATGTTGTCCCTGGAAAGACTTGCTGGACCGGAGTATACAGCGTTCGTTGTGCTATCCAGATGATAGCACTTAGCAATATATGTAAGAATCAACCAATATGTCATTGATATTCAGAATAAACAGTGTAGGAGACGCACGCCGCCTTGGGGGACGCCAGCGTTCACGAGCAATATTTCTATGTAAAAATCCATCGATAACGGCCTTGATGTTGCGCCCAGTGAGAAAGCTGGCGATACACTTACGTACATTCTGAGGAAGCCTGTAGAATGGAAGTTTTGCAGAAGCGCCTCATGCCACACTCAATCGAAGGCCTTGCCCATATCCAAACAAACTGCAAGGCAGCAGCGCAGCCGTGGGTTAGGTAAATGCTAAAATCACGAATTCCAACATGGCGGAAGCTATATTGACAGTCATTGATCAATCGGTGTTCCACCAGATAAACCAAGAGCTGGCTATTTATAATGTACTGTTCCGGATGTGAAGTCAGCAGATGGTCCGTAAGGAGGTGCGTGGTCAAAGCCAACTGGTATTATGCGCATTAAAATCGCCAAGTATAACGATATAAGCGGAGGAGATCTGTGACAGCATACATTACTCGGACACAGACGCCTGAGTCAACTTGGGGCCAGATAATTAAACTATGCGTGTGGCCACTGCTGGCGACGTGAATTTCCCACATATATTTTAATCGCTTCTAAGACACCATCAGTACCAGGGTAATCCTATTCTAAGCCGACGGGATGGGAGCACATGGCACGTAGTAGCGTCGTTTGAGATTTCTAAATTAAGGGCACAATCTAAAAAACCTCACAAAGTCAGAAAAACACACGTGAAACCACGTTTGATCAAAGCTCTTGAAGAAGTTTTTAATTTACAGGCCAAAAAAAAAGAAATTTCCTCTGCCCAATAACACGGTCAAATGACCGTGTTTTGCCTTGTGAGAGCGAAGAAATAAAAATATGAATAAGTAATAATTTATTCTCCCAATGTGAATCGAACCCACAACCGTCGCGTTTACAGTCACACGATTGTTTCACTGCGCCACGACGAAATCACAGAAATTTCTCGTCAAATCTATGTTTTTTTTTAAATGTAAGTTGCTATTGAGTTTTCGTTAGTTTCTGTTTCATTATCACAGTTAATTTTTAGTATACCTCCTACATAGTGGTCCCTGCTACCAAGAATGATATAAAAGTGGTCCTTGATCAAGAAAAGGTTGGGAACCCCTGCTTTAAAGAGTATATAATATAAGAGTATAAGGTAGTAAATACTAGCACAATACACTGGATTTGATCCAATAATTGCCACGTGGGCGTAGGATTAAGGGGAGCTGGGTGGGCCGCTAGGGGTGTGACAATAACGCGACGGTTGTGGGTTCGATCCCCACTCGAGGAAATGAAATATTTATTTAAATTTATATTTCTATTTCTTCGCTCTGGTGTCGAGGCAAAGAGCGGCGCGGCTCAACCCGCAATACCTCCGAAATTCGGCGGAAAGTGGGGAACGGAGTGTCTTTACACTAGGTTCCCTCTGCCCTGCTGTGTGCGGGATACAGCGTGAAGCTGATTTATTATTTTATCATTTACTATTCAATGTCCAAAGGTAAAATTTTAAAGATAAATATCAAAGGGATCCATTTGACAGTGATATACACATATATATATTCCACTTCGGATGATGTCACCTACAATTGCAAGTTCACATTAACCCGAGGTCGGGACAACGGTCGTATAATAAACTTCTCGTTTAAATATAAACTAATAGTTTGATATCGTGCTATAAATAGAATAACATGTAACTATTATATTTAAATTAGATTCACACTGTATCCCGCAACAGCATGGTATGGTAGGCAGAGGGAACCTAGTGTTAAGACACTCCGTTCCCCACTCTCTGCCGAATTTTGGAAGCATTGCGTGTTGAGTGGCAGAACTCAAGGCCGCGCTTTGCCTTGACACCAGAGCAAAGTAATGGAAATATAAATTTAAGTAAATATTTGCATCTCCTCGAGTGGGGATCGAACCCACAACCAGTCGGTTTTACAGTCACACTTTGTGCCACTGCGCCACGGCTGGCCTTACTTATTTAATTTATGTACCTATTTACTTTATAGAAAGTATTATTAATTTAAGAAGAAGCAAATTTACTTAAGAAAACACTAGTCAATTATTTTTTTATAATAATAAAATTTTTAGCAATCAATATATAAGTCGATTTTTTTAAAGTTTCTTTATCATTCTTATTGAATACCTATTTTCAATACGACTTGAAAGTTCGTTCGTTAGTAAAAGGAAATTAAAAACACCTCCATACTAAAAACACGACGGTAGCGACCGCAAAGTATGTAGTGTATTAAATTACAAAACAATTACTATTAAACTAATATTAAATACTACGGTATTGAAGATCTGTTACAGTTGCAGCCAATTATTTACAGTTGCGATTTCCAAAGATGTTGTTGACAAATATTTTTTTATTTTAAATTTCATGTAATTTCTCCGGTAAACAAAGAAAATTCGAAAATTGGACGGAGAGTAGAGAACGAAGTGTCTTAACACGTGTTCGTACATTCGTAATAAACTTTCCATTGGAGGAATGAACGAAACCATCTTTTATTAAAATTAATGTACTATAAAGATTGAAAGAATAAAGCCCTAAAATGGTTATATTGAGGTAGTCCCATAAATCTGTCAATAACAATAACGTAAATTTAAATTAACTTGGTCTTATAATAAGTATTAATGAACGGTTCATATACTTTACAATTGATTATGAAGTATTATTTAGTTGATATATGTATATATATATT
This sequence comes from Heliconius hermathena, assembly GCA_013403705.1. Classification (NCBI taxonomy): domain Eukaryota; kingdom Metazoa; phylum Arthropoda; class Insecta; order Lepidoptera; family Nymphalidae; genus Heliconius; species Heliconius hermathena. Next base: position 437,627 of record JAAIXJ010001882.1, read on the forward strand.
TTTGTTTTAAATTAAAAAAGTTACTTCTTAGATTAGGCCGTCATGGCCCAGGGGCATAAGGGTGTGGTTGTAACGCGACAATTGTGGATTCGATCCCCACTCGAGGAAATGAAATATTTATTTAAATGTATAATTTTCTCTGGTGTCCAGGCAAAGAGCGGCGTTGAGTTCCGCCACTCAACACGCAATGCCTCCAAAATTGGGCGGAAAGTGGGGAAATGAGTGGCTTAACACTAGGTTTCCTCTGCCCACCCTGCTGTGTGCGGGATACAGTGTGAAGCTGATTTAATTTAATTTTAATTTAATTCTTAGATATTTTTCAAAAGTAACGATGACAATGTGATTAACTAAATTTAATAGTCTTAAAATCACAATATATTTACACAAAGCATAGTATGTGACACAAAATAATAGTAATTAAAAGCTTTTTGTAATTAGTTCCTTTAAAATTAATTACGCAAAATAACTCTAATTAAATGAGACACTTTGTTCTCTTATCTTATCACGTTAGCGTAGAGAAATGTAAAAAAAACTATAAAATAAAAATTGTAATGTATATTATAAATAATATTTTTTTATTTCGTTTCATAATACTCACCGCCCTTCCTCAATGAAAATATCCGTTTAATTTTCTTCATAGTATCATTTACACTTTGCAATTGTACAAGATGCGAATTACTATGCGTCGTTTAGAGTTTGTTTATCCACTACGCTAGAACTGTATCTTATATATTTTTTTATTATTAAAAATTGTTTATATAAAATATTTTTCGGTACATATAAGTTTAATTACATTATTATCTATAGCACTTATTATTATTATAAACCGAAATAAAAAATGAAAACTAAATCGCATCACAAAATTATGTTTTTTTAAGCCACTTTAAAAAAAGGGAAGCCACAGATTAAAAAAAATTTAAACCATGTAAAGAAAAAACACAACACTACACCGTCTTGAACTCAAATGAAACTTAAATTGGCATCACTAATGACTGTTTACTACGACATAGTGATCGTGACTGACAGCTCCCGTAGGACGAAGTACTTTGTCGTACTAATCACATTCACTTAAAGCGTATTTTCTATTTTAAGAAAGTGTTGTTTATTGAAAATTGTTTCGATGTCCTTTATTTTTTTCTTTGAGAAGAAACATAATATAGTGTAAGATTTTTACTTTCTGTTCCAAAAACTCATGTCTTAAGAAGTAGAATTGAAAGAAACACTCGCTTTATCCAAACAACAGAAACGATTTTTTTTTATCATAAATATTACCTAGCAAAGGGGATCGAACCCACATTTATCGTATGCATTGATCAAAAAAAAACACAAAAAATCTAAATAGCACTTAGTAAAAATAAATATATTATTATTACCTATATTACATTAATAACTAAATACTTTACTTTAAATATTCTATAATATATTAAATAACTCCCTTAGGACGCTTTCTTTAACTAACCGTTACTGCATGAATCCTTTGCATTAGAACACTATTAATAAACAGTACGTGTTGTTATTTTTAAAATCTATAGAAAATGTCCATTTTAAAACGTCGATTGTTTTCTCAGGTGCGGTCGAGATTTAAAAGCTTAGGCGAAAGCTATCAGATGAATCAGAAAGAATGAATAACAAGAACATTCAGAAATAAATGCTATTCTTAATCTGAGCATCTATGGAATAATATTTTGCTTACTTAAAAAACTACTAAACTTAAAAAATATTTTTATTCAACTGATTTAGGTATGCAAGTTTAGAATTGAGATGATCTGGAGGGTTTGAACCACACTTGCGAATTATAGAATATACGTTAGAAAATTTATTTTACTAATATTTCCAAACAAAAATGAAATTAAATATTTTTTATTTTTTTAGCATGTCACATGTTTTCAATAAAGTCAATTTTAAGTGACAAAAAGGAGAGCCGATGTCTTCACAATGGTTTTAACTAAGCCCAAAAAAAACGAAGAAATATTTCTAAGTCTCTAAAACTGTGAAATTAATTTTCATATCAATTATAGGTAAGAAAAAAATACCTCAAGATCCAAAATACCATCTCAACCACCACCAGATAAAAATACAAGAACATTCACAAATCAGGACTAGGCAGAGTACAGTCGACGAGTCGCGCCCGCCCTGTAGTTAGCTGTAGATGGCGTGCAAATTTTTTTTTAATTTTCATTATTTTCCTCCCAAATGCACAACTCTCAAAAATCCAGATAACTTACTTAACTTCAGGGCGGCCACGACTCGTCGACCGTACTGTAAAAGACAGACCGTCCATACTCCGCTATGACTAGCCGTATCTTAATGGAACAATAGAGTAATAAGTAAACAATGCGCTTGCACAATTGCAATACTAGACAAGACAATGACGTACTTGAAGCCTAGTAGTGTAGGCTGTAGGAAATTAATTACAGCGTATGGATTATTAAGTGGGGAACGGAGTGTCTCACACTAGGTTCCCTCTGCCTACCCTGCTGTGTGCGGGATACAGCGCGAAGCTGATTTATTTATTTTTTTATATGGATTATTAGGATTTTCTAGTATTTTTTTTGTTTAGCGTAATTTGTACGATAAGGAGAGAATATAGTGGAAAATCACGTGATTTTTATGTTTTATAGTGAAACTGAGTGCCACGTCTACTCAAATCATGTCAAAGAAATATTCACATGAATTTTAATAAAAATATTTCCTCTAAATAAGTTTACCATAAATAACCGCCTAACTGCAAAGCAACATTAAAAATATCTACTAATATATACAAAAGATTAATAATATGACGCTTGTCAACATGCCAGTGGTTTCTGCGTAATACAGAGATCGACACGCTCAAGTTACGGTTTTGTAAGAAAAAACCACGAATCCTAACTATTATGGCAACACTATTATAGTAATAATTACAACTCATATTACTAAACATATCTTATGTTTAGTAACATGAGAAAAATTAAACAATTAATAGGAACACACAAAATGACGCTCAGTAATACTGATAATGAAGAATAAATGAATGAAATCTTCTCTAAAGAATGTATCTTTAGAAATAAATCTATTAAAGCAAAAAAAAGTTTTAGGATAAATTATGTTTTTATAATTAGTAGGCGTTATTCCACACTTAGCAAAGAAACATTTTTTTTTAGAAAAAAAGTATAAATACTTCGCCCTGCTACATTCCGCTACATTTAAGATTTTGTAAGTTTTCTATTAATATGTACAATGTTTTGATACATTTAATAATGTTTTAATAATAAATAAGAAAATTTATGTTTAAACATCTCGAAAATTATTTAGAAATTTTCAATAAGTGCCGTGAGATTTTAGAAAAAAAAGCGATCGTTATCTTTGATTAGTCGTGTGACCCCAAAAATGGCCAATTTTTCAATTACTCACAATTGGCTTCTAATTTGGACAAGGTACAACACTAGTAATTAGTGATGTGACGTAATAAGGGTATAATGGGTCACATGCTTCAAGTTCATTTTTATTTGTTCAATTAAGAATTTCAACATTATTTCGGTTAAATTTAAATTCGTATGGGTTTTCTTTTTGTAATTCCGTAATCAGAGTTATAATAGAACCCTTTTCATTAGCTACCTGTTTGAAGGTAAGTGTAAGAGTAATAAATAAAGTGTCCAAATTACGTGTAAAAGAAAGTAATATATAATAGTTAAATTATTTATCAGTCGGGTGGAATCTTTCTGAACGTTACATCAGTATTATTAAAAACAAACGGCCATTAATTAGGTATTTTCAACAATTAATTTGAAATTTTTGCTGTAAGGTCTCCATTTTAATGTTTCTAAATTCTTGAATCAAATTATCATATCAAATTAGTTGCAAATCCAATATAAACATCCATCTTTACTGTTTAGTCATTTCGACAATAAATCACTAAATGAACCTAGTACCAATGTTCTACAAACCACAAAAAAACCTTATATACAACGTAGAGGCATACATAAAACTTCCTACTGTCATTAAAATAGCATTATAACGAGTGCACTGTAAAAATCAGCGAAGGCCATACGAAATCGCTTTAAATTAAGGTAATTGATCACGACTAAGGACTCAATTGTTATACAAACGCGATTTAAATGGACGCTGCTAATGTTTAAAACAAAACGAGTGTTAAATAATTATTAATTTATGTTTACTTAACGTCATACTTCAATTGAATTAACTAAATATGACGGCTGTAAGTTCTTATATTGTTTAAGATACTATATGTCATAGTTATAGATGATTCTCTTTGTAACGCATGTACGTACGTATTTAAAAGGTTATTTTCAAATACTCTGTACCAATTTTTTTAGCTTTTGTTTCTAACATATATATTGCAGGGTTAACTCTGAAATGACTCGTTTCCGTGCTGCGTTAAGTTCCGCTACTCAACGCATAATGAATTAAACAAAAAGTGGGGGACGGACGGAGTGTCTTAGCACTATGCTCCCAGATTCCCTCTGCCTACACTGCTATAAATAATATGTCCCATATAGCACTGTAAAAGATCAGAGTGTCTCAACACTATATTCTAGCCAGTTACTTGCAGGAAGTACAAAATCCTACCTTCAGCTCTAGCCCGCCTCTCGAACTCGTCGAACAATCTATTGACGTCATCGATTTCCCTCCGTAGCCTCCTCAGTTGAGGGTCAGCTGGGTCTCCTTCGGCGAGTAATTTCTCCGCGTCTTCGTTGAGGGCCCGACGTATCGCTTGACGTTGTTCCGCGCCCATTGCTACGAACTATAGAAATTGGACGGGAAATTGGTAAAATTAAATATAGATCTATTTACATATTAGTTTTTTTAAAAGATTTTAATTTGAATAGATATCAATAAAAATGTTTATCTATTATTTAGGACTAGTAATACTTTTATCAATTTTTATTATTATAGTATCTATAAGCGTACTGTACATAAGTAAAACAATATATATAACTGTTTAATAAAAAAGTAATAAATAAATTCAAATTTAACCAAAAATAATCATTATTTATTTGTAGATAACCAAAAAAATAGAGAAATGGTAGAAAAGGATAACTTACTTGTGGGAAGTCCCAACCCTTAACAACTTTAATCGTAGCAAATATCATGTTCTGTCTCATTCTTAGTTGCTTCCTCTGCCATAGTTGGATAACCTTTAAAAAATACACAGTAGACTATTTATTTTTATGAGATTTCGTGATTATTAAATGAGTGATTTTTCAAATCTAAACATCAAATCTTACATAGCTGAAGTGTTCATTTGGAAAAATGCGCTAATCTCATAAACTAGTGCTTCGAATTGAAAAAATGTTTTAGTGTTGTATAGTAGAGCTATCGAGCAATGACTTACCCGATCGTACCCGCTGCGCAGGGCGGCCGCGGCGTCCAGCGCGGGCTGGCAGGGCGGCGGCAGCGCCAGCACGGCGCCCGGCAGCTGCGCCTCCGTGCCCGCGCCGCCCAGCCGCACGCGCCAGCGCGAGCGCCCCGAGTTGTCTATTATTGTTATTGCGGAACCCTTCTCTATTGCGATCTGTGGGTGCAAATTAATTACTACATAAATAAACGAGATATAACTAAATACATTCAAGTCCAAATTACTCTATTAGTGTTTTGCAAGAACGTATGAACCGCCGAACGAACATCTTCGAAAGATAGTTCTGCTGCGAAGTGCCAAAAATAAATCGTAGCGTATGTAACGGCGGCCATTTTTTATTTATAATAAATTTCAAACTAATCAATAAACAGAATGGACGTAAAATTTCAATTACTAGATTTGACCCACAACGAAAGCAAGCTAAATAAAATTGTTTAAAAGGAAATATATGTAGTCATCTCCCAAACGAGAATTAAATTCACATCCACAGCAGTTACAAACAAACATACACGCTTCCACTACGGTCACGATACTGTTAAATTAAACAATTACTAAACATAATTGTAAAAGACATAATCCATTGTCGATTATTAACTCAAAATCAAATCAGCTATCAGCTTCACGCTGTAACCCACGTACAGCATTGTAGGTAGAGGGAACCTAGTGTTAAGACACTCCGTTCCCCACTTTCCGCCGAATTCTTTATTATTAACTCAAATACTTAAATAAAATATAAATCAGTTGAGAAAACTTCACACAAGCTTACTACATATACATATATGCTACTAATAGATATACATATATACTAAACATAAGAAAAAAGCTCCTACACAATTATATCACTTTTTATAAAACAGTAACACTAAACCAAATTGCATACTTACATTGGCATGTTTATAGGCGCACACGGTCTCAGCTCGCAGCGGCCTGGTGACGGGCGCCCGGCGTTGCTTCACCGGCCTTATCTCTTGAGCGTCTTCCACTAAACGCGATATCATCGCCCCTTGTTGATTTAATTCCTCTCGAAGATCTTGCATACCTATCACAAAGTAACTTAAAATAATAATATACCCTTAAGAATAAATCTATTTATTATACTTACTATTTATGTTCAGTTTCACGCTTTTTTCCCATAGATGGGTAATCAGACAAAATATAGTGTCAAGACACTCTTTTCTCAAGTTTTCAAAAAAATAATTATGTGTCAATCAATAGCTCTATAAAAAAATAGTCTATATATAAGAATCATTTATATATAAAATATATGAACAATTAATTAAACATGGGCACATAACAAATCTTCAAATGAGTGCGATCGACGAGTCGTGGCCTGTGCCCTGAAACATGCTGCGCAGATATGCTTTAAGAATTTTTTTACATATGATTAATTTCTTCCCAAGTGTACAATAGGCATGAGGTCTAGAAAGCCTCAGGAAAGTGAAACTTCAAGACAGTCACAACTTGTCGATCGTACCGTAATTTACCGAGTAACGCAAAACAAAAATAATAACAATGTGAAATTTTCACATCAAGATTACTTTAAAATGCTATTTATTACAAAAATTACATATTTTACTGACTTTACCTAAAAATTTTTTAATTAATTATTCAATCTTTATTTTTTTTAGTTAAAATTATGAGGAAGAATACGGCTATGGTTTCGAAATATTATACATGTTTCTTACATTGAAAAATTGATAGATACAAAACTAAAAAAAAATGTCTTAAAAAAACCATACCTTTCAGTAACCTTTCTCCTTGGTCGAGAGTAAATTCTGATTGGGAGAACGTTGTGTTTAGTGCTTCTTCGCGTCTGAAATAAAATTAGTTTATTAATTGTTAAATAAATAATATATAAAATTTTAAATCTGCAAAATATAAAAATTACTATTTAATGGTTACCACAGCTACGACAAAGGATCAAAAGAATAAACAGTCATTCTTAAATTTCTTTATACACTTACTTTTGTATCCACTTCTCGGCTTCTTTGACTTGTTCGAAGAAGTTATGATATTGAGTGGTGTGCTTCAAATGAGTTTCCAAACATAATGTAAGCTGGAGAACCCACGCCCATTGAGATTGCATCACCTAAAGAAAAAATAAATTTATATATGAATTTTCTTACAAAATTTTAAGTATATTTTTAGTAGTATAGCTTCTATAAAGAGAACCAAGTATCGAGCCTAAGTTTAACATTCTTGTAATATCAACCAAAACATGGTTTTTTCGTATATTTTTCGCATCATACGAGTATAAAATAACTTTTTTTTATTTAATTAAAACTAAGCTTACAAAATTATAGAACTTAGCGTCTATTTGTACAATAATATATTTTTTTACTTCACACTATATCTTGCATGTCACAGAATAGGCCGAGGGAACCTGGAGTTAAAAGATACCATTCCCCACGCAATGAAATCTAAGCTTAAACATTAAAGCAATAAAGTCCAAAATCCAACCTGCAAATGCGCTTCAATAGTCTTCATAGCGGGGTGATGTTGAGCGATGAGAGCTTCCCCGCGATCGATCACATTACTGAATTGTAATTCCCTTTTTTCCAATGAAGACATCAGTTGCTAGAAATACAAACTCTATTAGCATAGGAATAAGATTTAAATTAAAACAGTAAATGGATATATCGAAAAATATGTAATAATTAAGAAATAGCGCTGTGAGTGTTTTTGTTTAATAATTATTAAGCAATTATAATCTTTAGTTAAATCGAAACATAAACGAAACATATTATATTTTCGCCTTTTAATTTTTTTTACTAAGTAGGATAGATGCCATTTTAATACAGAATGATCGTCCAACAAGTTACTGAACGCTTTGTGTTGTGAAGTAAGGTGGAGAAAAAAATATGTCATTTATTACATACATCCTCCTCAATATATACTTTTAAATCGTGCATCATGCATTTTGCACTAAGATGGCGAATATAGTTGACTTATTTTTTTTTAGCTAAAACTTATAATTTTAATAGCTTTGTAAGCCAAAAGATAAAGGCAAAATGCAAAGCAAAAATAGTACAAATAAATGAAATGGTGTAAAACAAACCTCTCTATCGTCTCCAAATGAATGCTTGCACAAAAAATATAAATAAAAGTAAAAATGTGGATTTTTATAACAATGGCCGGTGGAAAATGGATTTTAATAGTGATGATATAGATGTTATTTACAATAATGTACAGATATTATAATTTTAATGTGTTTTTCACTGTTTCAAAAAAAATTGTATATAATAATTTGAAAATATAATTTTTTTAATAATTTGAATTATTAAAAAAATATATATTTTCAAATTATTATATGCAATTAATTCTAATATTTTCGTTTTTCAAAATTCAATTAAAACTACAGATAAGTAAATAATTTCAATAATCACATATAAAAAAGTATTCATTCAATTTGGAAAAAAATATCCTTAGTCATAGTATGTATGTTAAATACAACTAAAGAAATATTGTGAATATATTTTAATGATTATTGATGATTTTTTTTACTGTTATTTCCTTACCTCATAATAATGTTGTATTGCCGGTAAATTAATATGTGGGTCTGCCCAATCTCTAGAAAGTTCTATTTGTTCTTTTTCATTTAACCAGTTCAGTTCAGCCGTAGCCGATTGTAGGAATTCTTGTAATGCATCTAATTCTGAAATTCTGTGAAAGGATTAAAGTTTTGTTAATAATGTTAAGTAAATCTATATACTAATATGGGAAGCAAAAACTTTGGACGCCTTTTAACGAAAATAGCGCGGACGGAGGAGTATAAAATAGTAGGAGAAGTGCAGAACGCTAATATTTTTCAATAATAATGCTTGAAAAGTGCTTTAAATAAATATACATTTGACAATATAGTTAGTATAGAGATCCTTGTGAAACCGGACCCTCCGTTCTCCTCAGATATTGGAGACATTACGTATTGAGTGAAGGAATCCAATGCCATACTTTATTTTATCAAAGCGGAAAAGAAAGTGTTTATTTGAAATAAAATTTATAAAATTGTTTTATATCAAATTCTATTCAATAACTTAAAAAAATCGATTTATTATATATAAAAAAAGGATACACAAATAAATTACTCACCGTTTAGTACTAGAGGATAACAGTTCAGCGTAAAGTTTCTGCAGCTGACTTAAATGTTGGTTGTACAGATTTAGCTCCTCGCCACTGAAGTTTGATCGGTTCAAGACGCACTGTTCCACCTAATAACATAATAAAAAAAACATATTTTTAATATAGGTATTTTTTTTTATCCTCACTCTGAATCCTATATATAGCAGAGTAGGTAGACGGAATCTGCCAACTTAGAGTTAAGACACTCCGTTCTTATCGAGACACTCCCGCCTCCACTTTCCACCAGAGGGAGGGAGAAAATAAAAATATAAAATATTTCATTTCTTCCTAGTCTGAATCGAACCCACAACTGTTCTATATTTCATATAAAATATTACAGCAAGTCAAAATATTTATACTTTTACTACTATGTACTATATTTATATATGTATTTACACTCTTCTATATGTATATTTATGTAAGTAAAAAAGACATTATCAAATAACTAAATACGTAGAATATTATACCTTAGAATGGAATTGATCTATTTGTTTGTGTTCCCGCTGGTGTTTGTCTAACTCGTGCTGCACAGATGGCAGATCTGACCCGTAGTCGGCTTCGTGAAGCTTTTTCTACAAGAAATTATTAATAAGCTTATAACAATTTTAATAATAATACTTCATTTTATTGAGTGGGAATCGAACCAACAACCGTCGCGTTTACAGTCACACCCTTGTGCCGCTGCGCCACGAAGGGCCCCAATGACAAACATTTTTGTTATTAAATTAATAAAGTAAAACATAAAGTTCTAATAAAATCCTTATAATTTCGCGATTTTAAATCATTTAATTTAAAATATATATTTAAAACTATTATATATAAAACTCTTGGTGTAACTAAATTAAGAATGTGATTTAACACATCAAAATTCGAAGCTAAAGAAAAAGACGTAACCTATGATTTGAAAATTTGTAACTCGTATTGGATCTGGATCGTATTGGATGTAGAACAGCTTAGTATGGTCAGTTTTTAATTAAAAATATGAATTTTCTTTATCATCGAAAAAAAAATGAAGTCCCTATACATTTTTACTACTCATTTTTCTTTTATATTCATAAATTCTGAACACGCCAAACTAAAAAATCTTAAAGTAACAACAATTTGAATAGAGCGCTTACTTAATTGTTTAAAACTTACCAATTTCTCCTTACACCACTTTACAGCTTCATGCAACTGCTGGAACTTGGGGTCGGCGTCGTGGACCCTCGTCTCTAAGACAGTGCGTGTTTCCCTTCGTACTGTAGTTTGTTGCACCGGCATTCGAACTGATGACAACCTCGGTACAAGACGTCCCGTGAACGACTGACGCGCGTTGAGCCAACGATCGTGTAGTTGTTGTACTCTGGAATATGTATGGATTGGTCAATATTACTTTATATTATTATTAAATATATATCTCTATTCAGTACTGCTTACACAGTAGCAGTTGCAGTAGTACTGCTTCGAGGCAGGGTCATATTCCTGCAGGACTGACAATACTGACACTTTTATATAACTTAACGATTCAAAAGTGCTTATAAAGGCTTAATCGAATAAATAATATTTTAATTTTGATTTACAACAGGGGAGATATGAATTAAAAATAAAAAAATTAAAAAAATGAGGCCGGTCGTGGCGCAGCGGCACGAGGTGTGACTGCAAAAGCGACTGGTTGTGGGTTCGATCCCCACTCGAGGAGATGAAATATTTACTTAAATTTATATTTCCATTTCTTCGCTCTGGTGTCGAGGTTAAGCGCGGCGTTGAGTTCTGCCACTCAACACGCAATGCCTCCAGAATTCGGTGGAAAGTGGGAACGGAGTGTCTTAACACTAGGTTCCCTCTGCCTACCCTGATGTGTGCGGGAGATATGAAAAATTAAATATTTAGACACCTCGTTCTTCATATTATTATTTTTAAATTCTTATGAAATTGTAAGATGAAAATGTGTTTTCACTTCCCAATAACATTTTCAACATAACCATAATGAATCATATAGTAATAAAAACAGCTTAACTTTAATGAGACGAACTCGCGGGATTGCGCACAATGGTTGAGGGTTCGATTTCCACTTATTCAGTTTCATGCATCTTCTGCATGTAGCCGAATAGACAAAAAACCTGGTGTCTAAAAAAAACACTCCTCCCTCCACCAAAAAAAACTCCCTCCACCAAAAAAAACTCTTAACATAAAAACAAACTTACCGTCTATGCAAATCGCTAGCTTGCGGATACCTTCCCTCCCTTAAGGCATGAGAATCCTGGAACATCTCTTGTATAGTGCTTTCCATGCTTCGTAACTCCTGCTCAATTTGCTCAGCGGCCATTTTAGCTTCTGCGGGGTGGACGCCGCGCTCAACGCGACGTAGTTCATTTTCGATGTGACGTTCTACGTTGTCGAGACCGTTTTCTGTTTGCTTTATGTCCCTGTTGGTAAAAAAGTGGGGTCGTGTAGTAAACTATAGTTGGCGATGTATTTAGGGGGTGTAGTCTGCTACGATATGTTGTGTAGAAAACTGTGATTGGTTAGGTATTGTACACTATTTAGGATGAATGACTTTACACCTTTAACACATTTCTACACGTTAGGGTTTGATTCCCAGTCGGGGTAATAAATTATTTGATATTTTAATCCTTGTTCTGGTATTAATACCACGCGCGGCGTTGTGTTCTGCCATTCAGCAATTTAAAAATAAACATACCTATGTAACTTCTCGGCCAACCGCTGTAAACGTTCAAGTCGTCGTATTTCGTCAGAGAGATCTCGTTCTCTCTCCTGCGCCGCCATCAAAAGTCTGGACCACGCTTGTTCTAAAGCTTCAGGGCGTAGTGTCGGTTCCACTTCGATCTCGCCAACTGATTCGAAGTATTTCTGTGTGGAAAAAATATTTTATTTAAAAAAAATATAATATAATAAAAAATATGACTGGAACATAAGACATTAATAACTTCACTATATTTTAATTTTAACTAAAATAATTATAAAACATGTTTTATTAAACATATTTTTAAACATACGAATTTATCTGTTAATACACATAAGTATTTATAAAAAGAACATTTCAAAAAAGAATCAGCTAAGTCCTACATTGTTGTATATGTGGAGAAACGATATTTATAGAATGACTGGCATTTTATCATTATTTTTCCCGCAATATTTAGCAATATCCGAATATTTTCCAATTTAACACAACCTCTAAGTTAATTTAATACTTTAATAATTGTATATACAATAAACTAATAATAATAATACAATAATTATCATTATACGTATATGAAACATATGTAATAATTTGTACCTCTAATTCCCGGTACTGATAAAACAGTTTCTGTTTCTCGCGTTGTCGCAGAGGCACCTCCTCGGTGCGGAATCGCGTGCTCTCGCTAAGCAACTTTTTCATTTCGATCAAAGTTGACGGGAAGGCACGGTCCTGAGAAATATAAAAATAGCATAATATTATATTAAATGTATTATGAATATACCTTTAATAATTTATATTTCCATTTCTTCGCTCTGGTGTCGAGGCAAAGCGCGGCGTTGAGTTCTGCCACTCAACACGCAACGCCTCCAGAATTCGGCAGAAAGTGGGGGACGGAGTGTGTTAACACTAGGTTCCCTCTGCCTAGCCTTCTGTGTGGGGGATACAGCGTGAAGCTGATTTTTTGATGAATATACCTTTGGCTCAATTAGGATATGTACGACAGAACGTAATAATTGTGGGTTCAAACTGCATACACTCAACTAAAATGCATCACTACGATAATATCCATTTTTTTTCAGCTTCACGCTTTATCTCGTACATAGCAGTATAGGCAGAGAGTACGTAGTATTAAGACACTTCGTTTCCCACTTTCCGTCCGTATTTGAGACATTGCGAGTCTATGAGTCGTGCCCGAGAGTGGAATAACAACAATTTGCGTGTATATTTAGAAGTAGTCCCACCAACAGACAAAAGACTTCCAACTATAAAGACTTGGAGAAAAACATATAACACCAATCCCATCACCCTTCAACCAACAAACACCCTCCATGACACCGTACAACTGACCTGCATCAGCGAGCACTTCTCGTGCAGCCAGGCGCGGTGCTGCGCCGCCTGCTCGGTGTAGGCGGCGGCGCGGCGCTGCGACTCCGCGTCGAACAGCGGGTGCACCGCGGGCGGCTCCGGGAACGTTTCGTATAGTGATGAGATGTACGTGATGAGTGATTTCTCGTCGGGCTCGTGGGTGTCGACATCTGGGGGAAAATATTTATATTAATACCAGTGGTCGACCGTCAGTTATTATTATTATTATATTAAACAAAACAAAAGACAAAACCTAACGTTTACTTGATGTCTTAAATATTATAAGAATATATTAATCCATATTGAAATTGTATCAAAACAACTATTTTCTCAACCCATCTCTATAACAAACAAAAACGCGCAAAAATAAAAAAATAAAAAAATAGCACACGAGGCGCGAGGTCAACCATTGTCTTGCCACCACGACCTCAACATAAAACCTAAAAATAAAAAAGAAAAATTGAACGAAAATTGCGACGATTACGATTCTACTTCTCTTATCGCATGCAAAGTCTTGCCGTGATTATTTACGCTAACTACGCTAAAGTAAATTATTATACGAGTTACGCTTCGCCGTTTTAGATATACACAAATGTGATAACATTTTGTCTGATTTTAAGGAGTGTGGGTTCAAATTCGTTTATCCTTTCTATACCAATAGATATTATAAGGCTGGAGAGTTTGGCTGGACATGTCAATCTTAGAAACTACTGTTCTGTTCGAATTGAAAAAAACACCTTTTTACAACGGCGGAAGACGTCGTAGGGTAAAGAAGCCAGAGTTTCGCTTTTTAAAATATAATGTAATAAATTGTATCTAATATTTCAAAATTTTTGTCAGCCTATGGCATCGTATGTGTAATAGAAAAACTCCAAAGAGTAGGAGGACTTCCAATATCTAAACAACGACATTACATCCATTGGCTGTGAGTTCCAATCTCAAACTTATAATATTTATTTTAAGTAAATAATATAATAATTAAAGAATTACAATAACTTCTTCAGCTTCACGCTGCATCCCGCACACAGCAGGGTAGGCAGAGGGAACCTAGTGTTAAGACACTCCCCACTTTCTGCCGAATTCTGAAGGCATTGCGTGTTGAGTGGCAGAAGTCAACGCCGCGCTTAACCTCGACACCAGAGCAAAGAGAATGGAAATATAAATTTAAGTAAATATTTCATCTCCTCGAGTGGGGATCGAACCCACAACCAATCGGTTTTACAGTCACATTTTGCCTTGCCGCTGCGCCACGACTGGCCTCAATATTTATTTTAAGTAAATAATATAATAATTAAAGAAATACAATAACTTCTTAAATGCGTTCTTAAAAACACGGTCTAAAAACTCAAAAAAATTACACAAACCAATAAAACTAAATTACACAAACTAAACTATCAATAAAATATCAATACAAAATAATTGGCACGTCCCAAATATATGACTGACATCACACGTCTATAACCTGGCGAATAATGAATCGTAAACCATATAGTGTCTGTGACCTGACTGACTGTAGCAATTGAATAGAATCAAGTGCAATCGGTTCTGATGCTAAATGGTCCTGAACAGTTTAGTTAATATTTACATTAGAATATTATATTATATCAAAATCATATAAATATATAAAACGTATCAGTAAAATGTAGATAGATCTTCGTGACGCAGCGGCACAGCGTCTGCCTTTAAACTTAAGGTTTGTAGGCTCAGTACCCACTTAAGAGAATTTTCATTTCCTATCTCTGGTTATAAGATAAAAAGCGGCGGTGAGCTCCGTGAAAAATATGGACGATACGTGGGTAACGTAACCCAAGGTTCTATCTAATTATGCCTCAAAAAAATATTTTAAATATTTTTATTTCATTAATTTTGTTAAAAAAAAACAGAAAACTATCCAAACCAAAAAATCAAATTACCACCACAAATTTTGTATCAAAATAAATAACTAAACAAAAAAAAACAGATTAACATTAAGATACAGATTACATTACCAGTCAAAAAAAAACTAAGCTAATGATATAAAACCTCCAATAGAACTGTCCGTCCGTCGGTCACGCGTTATAAATCTCTATAATACCCGCGTACCCGATACGTTAGCTAAACAAAGCGTCTTAAACGCGGAACGGGCATTAGTCTGTGGGAATTGAGAGGAGTTATTTCTATGCGAAATTTTATCGATATTCTTGTAAGCAGAGGGAACCTAGTGTGAAGACAGTAGGTTCCCGTTCCTCACCCAACACCAATTTTTCATGACATTGCGTGTTGACTAGCGGAACTCAGCGCCGCGCTTTGTCTTGTTACTAGAGCGAGAAAATAGTTCATTCCCCCGAATGGGAACCGAACCCACAACCGCTGCATTTACTGTGCTGAGCCACGACAAGCTCATTCAGCGGCCTATTGCAATTGCATTAATAAGAAGTGAAAGTATAAACTGCATTTTTGTGTAAATTGGCTAAAAGGTATCAGTAAAAGTTTTTTTGGATGTTTTTAACGAGAAACTATAAAATGGCATATCAAAATATGGTAGAAAGTAAAAGAGACAGCCACATTGATTTTTTTAATTATTGTTGTATTTATGACTTAAGACGACATTAAACGTAACATTTTCGGGAACCGTAGTTGTATTGAATTGAGTAGCGGAACTCAACTTCGCTGTTGGTGTACCAGAGCGAAGAAATCTCGATATTTGCAAAATTTTCTTAAAAGTTGTACCTTGCATCAGTTGACATCAATTTGACAGTTGACAATCATTCAATGTAAATTCTTAACATATGTATAATAATGGTGACCAACCTTCAGGGTCCAATAACCTAGTGACTCCATACTCCTTTTCGACCACGTGGAAAGCTGTCTCTAAGCGCTCGCGAACCTGTCTTGATCTGTAAAACAATATTTAGTATTATAAATTTGATACAATACATTTTTTATCCTCTAATAATTTTATTTTTTCAGCTTCACGCTTTATCCCGCCTATAGCAGGGTAGTTAGAGGGAACCTAGAGTGAGTACACTCTCTTCCCCACTTCCCGATCAATTTTTAAGATATAGTGCGGTAAGTGGCGGAACTCAACACCGCGTTTTTTGTTATCAGAGGGAGAAAATGAAAATAATTACTAGGTGGGAATTGTACCCACAACCGCCAGTACAGTCAAAATTTTATGCTCTTGGCGAAAGTGACACCACGCAAACTTCGAAGAAAAATAAAATAGTTTTCAATCATTAAAAACTATCTTAATTTGACATTATAATAACGTACTGCCAAGAAGCGCCACATGTATCGTGCATGGCAGTAGGTAGGTACCTACTTGAATTACTGTTTACATTATTTTCATAAATATTCTTTACAAATAAATCTTTTCTAAAAACTTGCCTTGAAATCTTAAGAAAAAATTTAAACCAGTTGAAAATATATTTATTAAATGAGATGAAGTTAATGTATTGAACTCATTTAGATATAACTTAGTCTAAGTTTTAGAGAATAAATATAAAAAAATCTCGATTAGATTCTGTAGATATAAGATTTAAATCGAAAAAATATTTATTGTTTATAAACTTTTCTAGACTATGATAACTAACAAAAACCGTATTGCAACATAAACAAAACCCTCATCTTACCTGATATTACGCCAGTCTATCAAATCAGGACGGTTTCTATGTATGAGCGCGTTGAAGGCGAGTCCGTCTCGCCACGAGGATGTGAAGTCAGACACCCTGACCCCTGGATACTTGGCTGTGGAACGTCTCGCCCAGCTGAGGAGGGCTTCGCGGGCAGTTACGTTTGGCTCTTGGCCTACTACTATGTCTGATATCTGCAAAGAATGAGAAACTTTTAGTTATTGATAATATTATTACCATTACTACTGACCCAGTAACAACATTCTCCAAATACATAATTTTCGTAAGAATATGATAAGATAGGTTACGGTAATAAGTTGTTTTATCCAAAGCGTAAAGTGACTCTTATAAATATCGCTTATATTTTTTTTCCTTCTAAGTTCATAAATATGTGAAATCAAGAATAGGAATTTAAAGTATTTTTTCTCTACATAAGTTATAGCTTCCCGATAGAAAAAAAAATGAGAAAAAAATAATCAATTACCAGTCCCGGCCGAGCTACAAGCAGTTAAATTTAAACTAACTATCTCACGCTCCTCGATTGAACTCTGAACAAAAAAGGTCTCGGACCATTCTTGTGATACACTACACTTACGATTCTCATACAACAATTACATGCCAATACTCTATAGAGTAACAGCTCCATCGAACGATTTACATATAAACAATACGTATTAGTTAAGGAGATACCGTCTGAGAAAGATGCCAATTAAGGTGTCTCGTTACAGCGCTGATGGACATTGGTGGGTAAACACGATAGTTAGTATTGTGAAAATATACAGTAAAATATATTGAATAAGATAGAAATTTCAAGAATGTAGTTTTAACTAAGCCCGGAACCGGAAATCAGTGGTGGCGGCGGTGGACGGCTAAAAGTATTTTTTTGTCCTCAGTGTGGAAAACATAAATAAATATTATAATTCAAAGACACCATTGAAAATAAAAATAAATACATTTAAAATTTTAAAAAATCTACATACAATTGCAATATTTCTAGCAATTAACAAAAGCAATGCTATCCAAAGAGAGATCGCTTCAAGTGACGCCCTCCTACCATCAATCTATCTATATTTGTCGACTAACTGTGAATCACAGATCAAAATATGCCCGGCCTGGATATCTGTCTGTGAAATATCGGTCGAAACCAAAACTGCATCCGTTAGAAACATTTGACAAAAGGAAAGCGGAAATGAACGATTTGGTAATAGTATTGATATTTTTTTTAGTTTTTCTACATTTTGTATGTATGCCATATTACTGTAAACATATTTTTTTTGACATGACAGCCGTATTCGGAAAAATCTCGTTGCTGTTAGATGTATCACAAACAGAAACAATGGCTTTGTTTTGTTTTTTTTTAGATTTACATGTATCCCGAATATAGCACGGTAGTCACAGGGGTGATGTCTGTTCCTTTCTGTTCCGTTCCACAATTTGAGTGTTGAATAGCATTACTGTACACCGCGTTGTATTCTTAACAGAATAATTATTTTTTTCCAAGTGGGAATCGAACCCATAATTGTACCGTTTACAGTCAGACGAGACGAAACTGCCGACATAGCTTTTTTTAAAATTTAAAGTAGAGTTATAAAATATATAGACGAACGGAGCGGCGTTAAAGAAAACATAAGAAAAATATAAGTTTAAAAATTAGAGAAACACACAAAGCAAAATGTTTAACTAAGTCACACCCGCAAGCAACAAATTAAGAGTTTTAGATTTTCTGAAATATAATACAAATATCAATAGTATAGATTCTAAATAATATCCTGAAATACTAGCTCTTGGACCACGTCCAACTACAAATTTAACTAAAGCATGAGGAAGTGACATCTAAGCACTTACTAGTCACAAACGTGTGTCAATTTAATATACCAAAGACAACGCTATTAGGATATGTTCAAATATTACTTTATTAAACGAGATGGTTGTGAGTTCAAATTTAATCTTATTATATTATCTTTTAAGAATAATATATACTTTCTTATCAGTCACGTCATTTAATACATAATATATGTAGAATTGTAGATGTAATTTTTAACTGATTCCATAGGTATATCCGACCTTTTACTATAAAAAACGTATATAAAAATAGAATAGATATACATAAAAGTGGAATAATATGCATACTACTGTACTTTTAAAACATCAATAGTATATTGCAGCGTAATTTAACACTCACCTACATACGTACTTATTGATATAATTTATATTCCAATTTTTTTTAGCTTCACGCTGTAGCACGATAGGTAAAGAGCCCAGTGTTGAGACACTCTGCTATCCACTTTCCGGCGAATTCTGAAGGCAGTGCGTGTTAAGTATATGCCAATTAAATCAAAATTAGCTTCACGCTGTATCCCGCACACAGCAGGGTAGGCAGAAGGTACCTAGTGTTAAGACACTCCGTTCCCCACTTTCTGCCGGATTCTGGAGGTATTGCGTGTTGAGAGGCAGAACTCAACGCCGCGCTTAGCCTCGACACCAGAGCGAAGAAATGTAAAATATAAATTTAAGAAAATATTTCGTGTCCTCGAGTGGGGATCGAACCCACAACCAGTCGGTTTTACAGTCACACTTCGTGCCGCTGCGCCACAACATGCCAATTATTAAAGCACAAAACAGAATGAATCAATTAATGCAAATTGAATGTTTCAATAAAATAATTTAATGAGTTCTATAGACATAAACGGTAATATTAAAAGGGCATTATGCTGTCTTTGCGTATATTAATCTTCGTATCTTCTATATAATTATCGCATTAATGTCCTGTCTGTTTTAATTATTCGCTGGATTGCTTTTAAAGAAAACAATTATGCTATGAGGTAATGAATTTAGTAATTTGTTCTTAAATGTACATTTATTCTAAATAACTTGATTGCAAATTAAGGTTTGCAAATTTGTATAAAAAAACAGAGTAGGCAGAGGGAACCTACTGTGAGGGAACTTACTGTACATTGCGTGTTGAGTGGCGGAACTCAACGCCGCGCTTTGCCTCGACACCAGAGCGAAGAAATGAAAATTGAAAATATAAATAAATATTTCATTTCCTCGAGTGGGGATCGAACCCACAACCAGTCGATTTTACAGGCACACTTTGTGCCATTCGGACACGACTGGCCTCAAATTATAAAATTACATTTTTATAAGTGGTCTAAAATTATCATATTTGACCTTTTTTTTTTCCAGTAACGGACTCTTATTCCGAACAATGTTTTTAAAAAAACATAAATAGATTTAACCGTCTATTTTTCTTTTTATACATTTAGATCTCAACTGGAATAAATACATGAAAAAATGGATAAGGAAAAACAAGAACTGACAATGAAAAAGGTTAAATGAAATTTGGATGACAGTTACGTAGCTAAAATCAATTTTATAAGAAGTTATATCAACAAGATTGTATAAGTTGGTCGCGGACCATTGCGTCTATCGCTTCAATTTCCTAGAACAGCTAAAAATAGTCCCATTTAATATTTCTCGAACATAAATAATAAAAAAATATAAAAAAAAATGAAATGACGCTCCCCACGCATCGCCCAATTTTTTCAGTTATACTTATTGGATGGCGGAACTCAACGTCGCGTTTGTGTACCAAAGCGGAGAAATGGAAATAATTTATATTATTCCTCCGCATAAGGATTGAAACCACAACTATCACATTTATAGTCAAAAACTGTTCTACTGAGCAGTAGTCTTTCGTGTGATGGCTGACTGGCTGATTTACAATACTTACAGGATAATATTATAGGTAAATGGATCATTTGAAAAGCACGCGGGTGGTCTCAAAGAGATATACAAAAACTATTTTTTATATCAATATTGATAATATCTTTAAATTGTTTTTGAAATATTTAAAAAAACCTCTCGCGCTAAATTTATTCATCCTAGGTGGTAGTGAACAAAAAATATATAGTATTAGGCCTTATTTTTTTAAATATCCCTAAGAAAAGTAAAAAATAACAATACAAGAAATAAAAACACCATTTCTTTATTAATTATTTCTATAGTTAAGTTATTATAATTTCCATGAATTAAAAAGAAGAGACATCACTAATCTAGATCAATCACGAGATATTCCTTAGTCGAGCGAACGAAAGTAACGTTCATGCTTCATAAGACAAAGAATAGTCCAAGAAAGTGTTGATTGTATAATTTCTACTTTCCTATTTTTCTTTGAATTTTTACATTAGTAGCACTTAGTTAAGATTCTAGAACAAATGTATATCGGATATTTTTTAAGGAAAAAAAAAGAAAAAAAATCCGGAATATATCTCAAAACAGGATATTAGAAATATCTTGTGAGATGATACGTCCCTATATTTTAAGCTGCAATATATTATGCACATTATATTATAAAGATAAATAATATGTATTATATGTCCAGAATTATTTAAAATAACTAACAAATCCTATACAAAAAATATGACAGAATAAAGTATACAATTTATTAGTATTCTAATGAAATATTTATTTATATTTATATTTCCATTTCTTCGCTTTGGTGTCGAGTCAAATCGTGGCATTGAGTTCCGCCACTAAACTGGTAAGTGGGGAATGAAGTGACTTAACACTAGGTTCCCTCTGCCTACCTTGGTGTGTTCAGGACACAGTGTGAAACTGATTAGTATTCTAAATTAATAGTAGAGTAAAAAAGAGATGAATTTAGTGCCAAGCGGTACGATCCCCATGACCTACTGTCATCAATCAAACATTTCGTTCAAACATAACCTAAATAACTTTGATTACACTTTGAAAACTAACTTTTAGTAAATAAAATAAAGAAGAAGTTGTTAATTCCATTCCCATTTGGGGGATTGAAATATTTCATATTTTCATTTTCCACCTTCTGGTAACAAAAAAAATTGGTGGAAAATTGACAACGGAAGTCTTTTATTGGGAACGGAGTGTTAACATTAGTGTTTCCAGGATCTCCCTGCCTGTCTTGATATGTATATTTAGCATCAAGTTATAAAAAAAAGATAAATTTCGAATTAGCGGGGAAAGCAAGGAAACCATTTTTTGTCCCTATGTTGTCTAAGAAAGAAGTAGGTATGTGTCCGTATCTTCGATTTTTTTTTGATCTTAGTACGTAAAAAAATAACGCTAAAAAAACAGCCAGAAAGAGAAAGAACGTTTTCGATATTTTAAGAAAAGATGCGATATTCTTAGCAAATATTAACGTTATAAGGTTTATCTGTAGATAGGTAGCGTGCGTGGGCGAACAGCCAAAGCAAGAATCAATGATGTCATCGTCGGAGCGCCGGGGCCTTTGCTTAGTTCTAACTTGCTCCACTTTTATTACGAGTTTTGTTTAAGGTCACCCGTAAGTTAAATTTACAATTTTCATAACACATCCACCTTTGAAGTGAACTTTTGTATATGCAAGACATATATGTTCTTAAATACTTCACTTTTCTGAAAATCTCTTAAGCACATAACCAAAAATGTAAAAATGTATAATTCATAAAACAAAAGTAACGACAAGTTTCTCGTAGATAAATTTGAAATAATCCACCAAAAATCTTGGTTTGTTGGCAAAAATGCACCGCTATCATTGTTTTATTATTAAAAATTACATAAACCTTCGAAAACCGTCTTGCTTTAGCAATTTCGATTATTCTACTCCAAACTTACAAGCAGATAAAGATCAAAATCCTTTGAATATTCCAACAAACTACTTTGCGAAGTCGTGAAGCAAAACCGCAGACAATAGGTAGAAACAACGTCGGGTCGTGAAATATGGATCGGACATCCTTTTTTGTTTGTAACTATTAAACTTTTTGCACTAATCTTGTAACAAATTATACAGCGGGAGTCTATTCTCATTTGTATGATATAATCTATACGAGATTAATATCTTGATGAGTTGTATTTCTTTTTCTTTAGCTTCACACTGTATCTCGTAAATGACATGATAGCCAGAGGGAACCTGGGAATGTAGTGGTAAGACGTTCCGTTCCCATTAAGACATTCCCGTTAAAACCTTAAACCTGAAGGCATTTCTTTACCCGAATTTAGGGTTCGATTCCTAACTTAAAATAGTCGTAGGCTAGTGCCCCTGTTATGTGCCACGACGGCCGAAGATGTATTTCGATTAACGTAACATGATTAGTTGTGATAGTAACGCT
>JAAIXJ010001882.1:462312-693821 GCA_013403705.1 Heliconius hermathena
CAGCTTAGCTGATCGAATCCGCAATGAAGAGGTACACAGAATGGCAGGTACTAGCGAGGATGTCACGGTGAGAATGAAGAAGAACGTGCTCAGCTGGTTTGGGCACGTCGAACGAATGAGTGATGAAAGAATGGCAAAAAAGATTTATGATGGAAAAGTGAGCGGTAAGAGAGGTAGGGGGAGACCTCGGTTGACCTTCGAAAACACAGTATCAAAGATACTGGAGGAAGGTCACGTAAAAAGCATGAGGACCCCCCGAAGGGCATGTATGAAGAGGTTGATGACAGTGGACGAGGCGAAAGAGGTATGTAGAGACCGTAGCGTTTGGCGCTCCGTTCTCTCTGACTACCCCGCAAGGGATAAAGCGTGAAGCTAAGTTAAGTTAAGTTAAGTCTCATACTATAATAACTAAAAACATGAAACTAATATTATTTTTTTAGCTTCCCGCACATGGCAAGGTAGGCAGAAGTAACCTCGGAACCTAGTGTTAAGACCGTTAAGGTTAAGACTCTTCTGTTAGCCATTTTCCGTCAAGTTCTGGAAGCATTGCATATTTAGTGGCGAAATTCAACGCCCAGTCTTTGCCTCGTTACCAGAACAAAGAAATGAGAATATTAAATATTTCATTTCTTCGAATAGGAATCGAACCCACAACCGTATCACGTTTACAGTCACAAGCTTGTGCCTGCTTCACGTCTGGCCTCAAATAATTGATTTATGCGCTAGTGTAAAGTGATGAACGGAGTACCTTACTCTAGTATATACTAATAAGTATAGTAAAGTAAAAAAAATCTAGATCAAAATTATGATATCATCATATCGTTAAACGGCGTGGCTTCAGACCGTTGAAAGTAGTTATCGATTTACCAAAATATGAATCTTGTAGACATTAGGCGCCAGATTGATAGCGGATCTTATATATGATTATATACTAAATAAGAAATTTTACATCTTATTAATATGTTTGACATGATAAAAGAAACCTATTTTCCACTGTGGTATGTAAACGATAGTTGTAAGTTCATATCAGTTAATTAAATCCGGCAAAGAATAAAGAAGTCACTCCGGAAAAATAATCTTCTAGTTATCTTCTTATATCACAAAATGGAAGATATAAATTAATATAAAATCTTAACTCAGAAAGAATATTTTTGCAGATTATTGCTGTATTCTAATTACGATAGAGGATAACGTAGAAAAAAAAAAGATTCTTTATCTAAAGCTGTATATAATATGTATATAATTAGATTTTGTTTGTTATTTTTGAAGTCTAATAATTTCTTAAGTATACACCTGAAATTATGCACTAATTTACTTACAAGAAAATGCCAATATGTGTAAGGAATGGTCATACATATAGTAAAATGCAGTTTAATTTCAGCATTCGATACTGCTTCATTTGGGCAGATAGCGACATGTAACGAGGTAATTACACAAATATCCAGCTATAACGATTTTAAATGAACTTTTTTTTTGTTTCATGCTATCCTGCTGAATAATGGGAGGAAACTTAATATTAAATTAACTAAGCACATATATAAAAAAATATATATGGGTTGTCAGTTTAAATATTCTACAATACCAGGTGCGATTCTTGTCTATTATACATTTCATTAAATATTTCCTAATTTTGTAATTTCTTTTGCATACATTACAGGGAAAACATGGTGATTCCTCACTAATATCTTCATTTTTTCTCTTCTTTACGTCAATTAATTACAAAATAAAAGCCAAGATAAACAATAACCCTCTCAATTTCCCAACAAAGGACATTGATATGTCAACATATAAATTATTCCTTATCAGATGAGATCGAGATAGTGAAAACAATTGGTTTTTCTCTTTCCCACTGCACCGTCGACAATCATATAGCGATCTGACTGTCTTTGTACATTTAATTGGTATTTCGAATGGGCGACGATTCGTGGACTCGTGGACTCGTGGAAACTCACAAACGTGACTTACTAAACGAAATTGTGATAATATTTTACTTTTATGGTGTAGTCAGTCAAAATATTTGTATTATTTATATTATAAAACAATATATACTTATATAAAATAAAATTCAGCAAAATGGTGAATTTAACAATATTTTTTTGACAGTAAATAAATAAGTAAATATATTATACTCAATAAAATGAGAATATGAAAATAGTCTACTAATTTTACACGCAAGTATAAAAATTAAATGAAACAGTATTGCAACGGTAAGGGCTATCGGTGTCAAATATATTATTTCCAGTTTCGATTATATTCGCACATTTGGATTTTGGAAATAAAAGAAAAAGTTTACATTATAAACGAGACATGATGCAATAAAATTTTGTTTAATCTTATAGAATATTAGATAGAAAAGACCTATTCCCAATACAACCAACGAAAATTTAAAAAGTTAAAAAGTTCAGTCTACACTTCTATACAATTCATTTCTCTACACTTCTAGAGTACTACTACTACTTCTTTTGAGTAGTCACAGGAAATGAATGAAATGATGAATGTTAAAAAATTTATGTTGAAAAGCTATATACTCGCTTATGGATAATTTTTAAATTTATTTTTACATTTCTTCGCTATGGTGTCGAGTCAAAACGCGGCGTAGAGTTCCGCCACTCAACACGCAATGCCTTTAAAATTCAGCGGTAAGTGGAGAACGGAGTGTTTTAACACTAAGTTCCCTCTGCCTATGGTAGGCAGAGGGAATATAGTGTTAAAACACTGTGTGTGGGATCAAAGGAGGCGATCACAGCACGTCTCATTAGATCGTCGTGTAGCTATCAGATGTACTGAAAAGCCACGATTGTAATAACTCCACGAGGTTTCGTGGGTCCATTGTGGAGAAAGCGGTTTAGTTTACTTAGGGAGTAAAGTTATGGCTCCGAAAGGGACTTGTTTCGTGACTATAGAACCATTAATAGTACTTTATTATGTCTCGGAGTCGACAGGATGGTTGCGAGTTCGAATACGGTTTAGAGTAATGTTAAAATCTTAAGACTATTATTTCAACATGGTGTAACATAGCAGCATATTTTGCTTCTCAATAATCTTTAAATACATAGTTTATCTAAAATAATTCCTGTTATATGTTATAATATTTTTTAATAATATATACGTTAAAACACTGTAGTCATTTATCCATAAGTAAATGAATATTAATAATTAAGTTACGAGGCCGTCCTGGCCCAGTGGCAGAAGAATGAGACTGTAAACGAAAAAGTTCGAAGATGAAGAAGGCATATGACATCACGTAGAAGACTCCAATGTAATTCATAATTTTTCGATATTGTCATTGGACCATGCAGGCAAAGCTGCAGGTAAAATCTAATTTATATAACTAAAAAGACTAAGCAAACTAATAACGTACAAAATTAATCGAACCTGCGAACCATGTAATGACAGGTATTTAACATGCGTCACATGCTAACTGAATAAAAAACCGCATATTTCAATATGCCTCTAAGAATTCGGACGATGAAGTCATACAATATTGACATCATGGCATTCGCTCATCGAGGTAATACAAACATTTATATATTAATGTAGTAGTATATCCACATATATAATAACTGTGTTTAATAAATAACTATTTGTCGTTGTAGTTTTGTATGTAATCATAATTAATTCGTGATGAAAACTTCCTTAACTACTATTATAAATGTGAATGTTTGTAAGGATGTATGTTTATTCCAATTTCAAAAACAAAAGCAAAAACTGCTGAACTGATTTAGATGAAACTTAATAGTAATATAGTAAATACATGAGAATAGCACATACGCTACAATGACATAAATTGTATAGTTTGGCTATAATATCATAAAACTTTAGTAATCTATAAAATTGTTAACTTCCGTCAGTATTTCACTATGTTTATAATAACTAAAATTGCTAAGCTGATTTTAATTAAATGAAATAAGGAAGAAGCACACCACCAAAAGAATTTATATTTTATCTTTATAAAACCTTAAATATAGAGTAATTTAATGATTTTTTTGACAAAGAATATATAATATAAAACTAAAACGGTAACTGGCAGGATAACACATATACGAAACAGCAACATATATCCGATATCCGGTCAAAAAACTCGTTTCGGTTTCATTTACAATTTTACTACTTAACAACTATTAACCGGTCCACCGGATGAGATTGACAATCCCAAAGGAAGTCTTAGTCTAAAGTGAATAAGATTAATAGAGATACTGAGAAAAAAAACTCTATAACATCTTATAATTAAATATCAAGTAGCAATTGGGGCCATCGTGGCGCAGTGAATAAGCGTATGGCTGTAAATGAGATGGTTGTGGGTTCGATTATCATTAGTCAATTATTTTTATTGTTCCATTCTGGAAAGATAAAGCCCGGTGTTGAATTCCGCCACTCAACATGCAATGTCTTGAAAACTTGCGGAAAGCGGATGACTGAGTGCGTTTACACTCTGACAATTCCTATATATTGTTTCTAATTATATTTCTGCTACCCTACGACACTATAATCTAAAAAATACTACTATTAAATTTACACAAAAAAAATCACACTTGTGATAATTTTTTCTACAAAATAGAACTTTAATCAAACAGTTAGTTTCTACATCAGCCACGCACGACGACAGTCTTAACGTATGGTTTAAAAGTCATATAAGGCACCTGCAAGACGAGTGCGTTTCTAGGAAGCCCCGTGATTTTGCAGGCATTCCTTATATAGCTGAACAACGCCATATACAGTAGCATAACGGTATGGAGAGACAGAATGTTTTGTGACTCAAATGTATACGTGAGTTTTTTTTAAATAAAATTGCCATTTAAACTTTGGGAAAGTATGTTCGTGGTGTTTCGTAAGAGAGGGTCGGGGATTCAGTTTCATAATAATCATAATCCTTACATTTTTAAATATTTTGTTAGTCGTTACCTAATTCGTTTCTTGATTACTTTATAGACAATGTGGAAATGAAAGTGATACGTCACTAGTTTTTAAATAAAGTCGATATTAATTCGACTAATTAAACATGTTCTTCGAATTCTGAAGGAATTGCGTGTTGAGTGGCGGAACTCAACGCGTTTTTGCCTGAATTGATAACCACCTCCTTATGGAAGTCGGTTAAAAAATAAGATATTTTTAAAAAAAAGTTTAGAAAGCAAGTGGCCTTATGACCTGCAACGGACTTCAGTAATACTAATTTATTATGCAGAAATTTATGTATTCTATAAAAATAGAATAACATTAACCTAATTCCAAGTTATTATTTATTTACATTTCTACTCTTCACACAGTTCATTTTAATAATTTATTATTTATTTCTAGCAAAAGCCAAATATGAAACTTGGCACTTTTGTGAAAAATTGTTTAACTTTATTAGCAAAATCTTCTCTCTCTCTCTCACACTGACTAGTAACAAAATATTTGTTGAGCATTGAGTTCCGCCATTCGACTCGCATGTCGGGAATATTGGGTGGGCCGTATTCTCTGCCCACTGTACTATATGCGGGACATTATCGTGAAACAGCCATAAAAAGTCAGACAAAAAGAAAACCAATACTTTCTGTATTCGATATCTTTAAAATATTATTTTCTCTTTATCCACTTGTAATAATGGCATCCTCATGAAACATATCAGTTACACATAGCCTAGTAGTCAATACAATATGGTATCAACGAGCTGGTCTCATGATGGAGCCAGGACCTGAATATTGGAACTCTTTAGAGGTTACTAGTAAACCATTAGAATTTAAGCCCGTGCAATGTATAGCTCCGAGCACTTTTTATAAGACTTACATCACTCGCTTGAGAAAAGAGTCATTTTTAGTTTTTTTTTGTTAAGCCATATATTATTATTTATATACTTACAAGAACTTTATAGCATCACACAAACAACACAAATGCCAATACATACTATATAAGATAATAACCTGACGCGATCATCATCGCACATCATGTCAACTATATAGGCATATCAGGTGAGATTAGACGATCAGCGGACAAGTGGAGATCGTATATCACTTTCACGATCGCCCTTTGCTTTCCCCTTCGAGGTTATTAGGATGGAACACTTTCAATACTATGCAGTAGCATGTAGTGGATTGATGTATATACATACATAATTTTAAAAAAATGCATAACAATATATTAGAACAGAGAATTTGCAATTCCTTAACTAGTATTAACGTAACAGATTTTCTTTTCAATACTATTACAATAAAGTTTATCTAATTTATAAATATAATAAGTTAATAAAAAATTAAAACGTAGAACTATGTGTATGTATGTTTTTATGTGTATTTTAGTATTTTATTGTCACGTATTATTGACTAATTATTGTAAGATCTTGATACTCGTATATTGTATCAAAATAGACAACTACAACAATCGCAATCCATTATTTAGTTTTAAATAAAAAACTAAACTTTAATTTTTATTTAAATTAAATTCTAAAAATATCTTATTATAAAGCATTTTTAGGATATCAAAAGAAAAACATAAATCTAATATAATTTACAATTTGTCCCCAAACCGAGTGCGCACGTAAGTTTCAACGCACGGCTGCGTCGCGCGTCGCTCTGCGCCGGCGCACCTGCACGCTTCCTGTCTCCCACAGGTCACATGTTATTATATCATTATGTTTTGTTACCATATTGTTCTTTTGATGAGACTTGTATAGTTTATGTCTTTATAATCGAAACAAGAGTATTGATATATAACTAAGTCTATGTAAAATATATATTTAATTTCATTTATCCGCTTTGCTGATACAAAACACAGGGTTGATTTTCGCCAATCAATTTAAGCGTAAAATAGAAAATAAAGTGATAAATTCGATTTCCATCGAGAAAGAGAAATGAGGGGGTAATGCTCGGATAGTTCCAGAACGAACTTCTTTTAAAAAATAAGTTGATATTTCCACCAACAAAAATTTTGTATTTTATCAGTTCTTCGCTCCACTCTCAAGAACTGAGTAAGTTAATTTAAACCCCTTCTCCCCCTCTCGGTCCTTTCTGTCCGAATCCAAATCAAATTAACCGAACTAAAAAATCATTAAAAAACGTAAAATCTCAAAAATATAATCCAACAAAGAGCCTTAATAGCATCCAGATACAGACAACAAAGGCTCGATACAAACGGTACAACAGTACAATACAAAACTACGTGCGAAATTTCAACGATTGCGGTCAACGGCGCGCATCTCCGCCTCGACTTCTCCGAGTGACTTATGACGGCTACCGAAGAGAATAGAATTACAAGATATTATAAGAATAATGATCTATATTTGTGATTATTACTTGATTTTTATGTAAATGGTAAGATTTTGAATTGGTGGTAAAATTAGAATGGTTGCGGGTTTGAGTCCCACTCAGGGAAATAAGGGAATAGAGTAATGCGTTTGTTGTTTTTTTTAGCTTCGCATTTTCTTTCGCATAGCACGGCAGGGGAAGAAACCTCTAGTAAACGTACCAAGTTGAAGGAAACATGAATGTGTAAAAATATTATGTATAATTTCGATATAAGTAGTGCATATATATAGCTTTATGGCAAGGTTACAATATTAATGAGAACTATACGACGGACAAACAGCAAAAAATCACAATTATGTACCCAGTTATAGCAAAGTTATATATAAGATATTTACTCGTATAAATAAAAAGAAAAACTCGTATTGAAATTTAATATAAGAAAAAATGTAAGCTGTATAGCACTAATTATCCTTATAAAACATTGCATAAGTATTTTTAAATACCACTTTAGTTACACGCGTGTAATACATGAATACACCAACGTGTTGTCAATACAGTCCGTTCTCCACCTTCTGTTTGAATTTATATATAGTCGTTCCGGTTCCCCCAAATGGGAATCTAACGCACACCCGTCGTGTTTACAGTAAGATGCTGTCCCACTGCGCCACGATGGCCATCCCTTAATAAATTTTGTATAAGTAACTTAAGCGCAAATATAATAATTATAAAAAAAATCTTCATATTTTCTCTTACTACAATTTAAAAAACTAAATTCTTTCTCAAGTAACAATTTTCTTGCCGTTTAGTCGTAACACATTAGAATGGTCACTGGACCATGTTATCATCTCACATCACTCAGATCTGATAAAATATTTACAATAGTGTACGAATGAACAAAAAATGATGTTTTTAATTTCACGCTGTATCCCGCATATAGCAAGTTATGCATAGGGTAGTGTTAGGACACTCCGTTTTCCACGCACCCCACACACATGGTTAAAGTCTAAATAAATTTATTTCAATTTAGGAAGTTTTACTTAGGTATATATCTTTTATTTAAATTGTGTTGTAAATGTTGTTAAGATTCCATTTCTTTATTTTTATTAGCAATTAACAGTAAAGTAGTAGTAGTAGTAGTAGTAGTGTAGTTGAGGCCGGTCGTGGCGCAGCGGCACGAGGTGTGACTGCAAAACCGACTGGTTGTGGGTTCGATCCCCACTCGAGGAGATGAAATATTTACTTAAATTTATATTTCCATTTCTTCGCTCTGGTGTCGAGGTTAAGGGCGGCGTTGAGTTCTGCCACTCAACACGCAATGCCTCCAGATTTCGGCAGAAAGTGGAGAACGGAGTGTCTTAACACTAGGTTCCCTCTGCCTACCCTGCTGTGTGTAGGATACAGCGTAGATCAACTGACTACCCAATTAAAAGAAAACTCTTTAATACTAATTAACGTCTCTAAGTATGAAAAAAAAACTTGCCTGCTAAAGGGTAGCTAGTGGTTTCTCACAAAAAATGTTAATGTCAATTCTACCATCGGCCGCACAATATACTGTACAATGTAATTTCACATCAATTATCATCATCTCGATGACGCGTGAGATCTCAGAGTGCGGAACTATTTGCTCCTATGAATATGATAAATCTTTATTAAATGAGGCAATATAATGCTGTATAAATGGTAAATATTACTATGTGTTGTATATTTATTTAAATACCTTTTAGATATTTGTTCTTTTTCATGTTTCTGATAAAATATGGAACAAAACCATAGGACAATAATCTGTATAAAGAAATATATTATTTTCTAAATCTATAGTGCAAGTTTTGTAGATATAGGGAAAAGTAACAAATGGATAATTTAATAATGTCATGAATGTCTCTATAATTTAGTGTGTAAATAACATTTTAAAACATAAAAAATATTTATAAAATCGAATCTGGTAAGTACACAGCACGGACAAACATCTAAAACAAATAGTTTTACACAGTTTTGCAAGTATAATGAAGTAAAAAATCTATGTGCAATGAAAACGTGTTAAAAAGATAAATGTGTGTTGGTCAGTGAAATGGCATGTCTTACAAACAATTGATCACGCAAATAGCTTATATCTGGAATATCCATCTTCCTATTAATTTGTAATTAAGAGAAATTATAAAGCAAAACACTAAGTATTGTCTTGAGTTTCACGCTTTATCCCGTGAGCAACAGAGAGGTAGAAAGAAAGAACATGTGTCAAGACACTCCGTTTTTCGTGACGCTGCGTGTTGAATGAGAATCGAACCCCCAACAATCACGTGATATACCTACATTTATAATAGAGCCCCGCAGTGCGCCACATCGGTATAATATATTTAAAAAGCAATTTGTATAATAATTTTATGTTATAAAATTATTATACAATTAAGTATTCAAATTATAAAGATAAGTATAAGCATTTCTATGCCTCTAACATTAGTACTGTAATAATGATAGTAATCATTATGAATAGTAGTAATAGTAATAAATTACGTAGTTACGTGTTGAGTGGCGGAACTCAACGACGGGCTTTGTCTATTTATTATAGAGCGGGATAGTGAAAATAAATCAAATAAAGTAGGAATCGAACCCACAACCGTCGCGTTTACAAGCAGAGGGTTTACGATCACAATTTAATGACATTTAATAATAAATAACATAATATATGGCGTTAGAAATACAATAAGAGAATACATCACAACGTCCGTCCGTAACACTAATGGATTGCAGCAGCTTTACACAGATTATTTTGAGATTTGAACTTTAACGTTCGAAGAATGTCTTCCCGTCTATTGTTCTTGAATACAGTTCTAGAGTGCATTCTATTCATAGATAGACTCTATGATAGACCTAATGTTTTTGATGTAGAGTGCAACGGACTGTGTCGGAGGTAGCAAGTTTGATATTCGCAACAAATCTAAGCTAAATACTTTTTTAGAAAACGTACTGACTTTATGATTAAAGTTCGTGAACGGTTTCCAAGAACAACAAATTCAAATTCCACTATGTTAATTTTTTTATAGAATTCTAAAAAAATATTTTTCGCAATCATTATTTCAATATTTTTGAAACATCATTATTTAAACTTAACCCAATTATCTATCGCATTTTCAACTTCGTTAAATATGTATATCTACAAAAGTTGGATATTACACTACTTTAGAAAGATTCCTATTAATATCTAAAGACATAATTACAATATCTTCTACTATAATATGTACCTATCTATACCTAGTTCTATGAGCAACAAGATCACGACAGTCACGATTTGGTCGCGTCGGCATTACTCTTACATCAAAATTCGCAACAGGGGTTTGTTTAAACTTTAAATACCAAACTAATATCGTGTTTCTTATAAATAGCTCTTGAGTTTACATAGTTTTATATGTAGAATGTAAGGTGTTTTTATTATTTTAATATATTTCTGACAATGTGTGGACAGAAAGAACTAGTGATAATCATCTATACTGTAATAATTTTATAAATTAAAAATGTACTGTATTTTTTAATTATGTATTAAATAACTGTGTAAATAGCCCATCCGTCGTCCATCATCTATTTATTTATAAATTGTAAAAAATCATATTCTACTATAACTCACGAACAAAAAATCGAAACATTCTTCACTTGTTACTAGTTCCTAAATGGCTTTGAATTCTCAAATATCAGTAGAGTCAGTCCTATAGGATAGTCACCACCGGCTCGAAAGTGTAGTTCTGTTGAGTAAAGCTGGAAATTGTTTTTACTGTTTCGAAAATCAATATACTTATAATACAATATTTTTCTATTATACTTTAAAGGCACAACGCTACTTAATTCACATTCAAGTGGAGGTCCTGACGTATGACAACTATAAAAATGTCGATGACGTCATTTGGCAGTGGTGGACACGGGGCATTTGCATAGAAATATAGTAATGCTGTGCATCTGGTTTTACCCACGGCGGTATGTTAAATACAGTTTGATTTTTAAACGACCAAAACTACGAAGCACGATTAAGAAAACTTTAACTTAACTTTTTAATAATAAAAAAAAATTAACTTTAACTTAACTTTTTAATAATATTAGATAAGTGAAATAAAAATCTTTTTTAAATTAAGGAGCTAATACCTAAGCCATTATACAAATCAATCATACGAATAATGTACTGAGATAAACAAACAATAAAGCCCACAAAATCTATCGAAAGTTGTTACACAACAAACTATATAAGAGATACGCTATAGAATACAATTCGAATGAACCATAAATGATAAACACAATACTATCATTTATAAGCAGATGGTCAAGATGAAGTATAAATAAAGGAATGCTAAAATGGATAGTGCACGAATGGTGCATAATAGTCTTTACAAATTGATTTGTGTCTTTCATTTAAGTGGGTTACTAAGATGATTTATCTTAGATTTACTTTAACAAAGACAGTTGCAAGTTATTGTTTAGAAATGTAATCACTCAACTAAATCAATTGTACAATTTTACTTTAACTACCTTAAAGGTAATTCTCAACGCAATTTTCAATGTTTTAGTAGTTACTTAATAATAAATTATAAGAAATTAAAAAATCAAGAATAATTATATATAATTTTAATAATCAGAATTCTTTAAATAATACTCAAATTGACAAAGAAAATCAACAAAAAAGTATCTGTACTACTTATAAATAAGATAGATAGATCATCTAAAATGCGGACGAATATAAACGAATGATAAATGTTAACTGCAGTAACCGTATTTTAAAGCAACTCGTTTAAGAGTTAAGCTAAATATATTTCAAGTGCTTCAACTTATTCTTAGTCATACTTAACTGGATAAAGGGATTGGAGCATCTATATTAATAGAACAGTTAAGAAGATCAAATGATATAGGATGAATCAGTGTCGGGATAGCGTCACATAAGGGAGGTAATTTTATGTTTCTGAAGATTACTCGGTTATGTAAATAGCCTGTATCTTATTACTTTATTTCTATTTTCTACTTAAGCCCGCAATAAATTAGATAAAAATAAAACTAATTTGGACTTTTGTTTAGTTTGTCCAGAAAAATTACTACGGGGAATTAAGTTATTAATTCTTTTATATTCTAGTAAGTCCTAAAGGACAAGGACACCGTCAGGTATTATATTCTAAAAGTTGATTAAACTAAATGTAACGAATAAACCTATGAATATTTACTAAACTTATAATAGGAATTCCTCTGTAAGACAAAATAACAAAGCAGGTGTACCTACAACCTATATCTTGTTACAACTACAACATTCCTACATAGAAAGAAATATTTACGGTAAAATTGTTTACGATATGGTTGATTCGCTTTTACCTTTACTTTCCTTGGAGACGCCGATTCCGTTTCCACGTGCCTGTAGTGCTCGGCTGATCTGTGTACTTCTCGTCCTCTGACGTCCTCCATCGAGGATTTCTCTTCACCGCGGGTTAACGTGGTCACTTTCCTCACGATCCTGGTCGTGATGCGTCGCTGCCCACTCATCTCGTCTTTCTTCGAGATCTTCGTAGACTCCAAGGAAGAGCCCAGGACCTCGGTCGACATGCGCTTGTTCGTATGAATCGCCTGCAGTTCCGATACTCCTTGCCCACCGGCCGACAGAGGCACGGCCAGAGCGCTATCACCATCATACTCGAAATGCGTCTGGTTACCGTCGTGTATTATCCTCCCATTGTAACTTTCCTCTCGATATGACCCTGAGCGATAGCTCGACCTCTCCAATCCGGGATAATTTCCATCATATACTGTCTCATGTCTCGTCAAACTGTCTCTAAGACTTCTCGGTACAGAAGCGAGGTTTAGACTCGTCGTGATGGGTGACCCCACGGGCGAGGGCGTAGATTTCTTCAAGCTAGACTTCAAAGGCTTGGAGTCATCGTTTTCGAGAGTTCCTTGCACGAAGAGGCGCTTACTGCTGCCCTCTTTAACAAATCTGTACATCGACATTCTCGATTCGTTTCTCTCAGGCCGTCGCGGGCCGGTACATAATACTGCTCAGGCTTGCGCTGCCGTAGCAATGTTCTCAACTTATTACGGATTCGACGCGCGCGCTCTCGCTACACCGTTATGTGACAATACTTGCAAATAGATTACTTTAAAGGCTAAGATGATAAATTGACTATTTACTATGTTTAGAGAATATCAGTCGCAGGTGCATTGTGGATTTCAATTGAATGTAGCTCTGACGTAAATTAAAGAAATTTATTCAGTTCCACTCGTGTATGTATGTGCATAAATCTTTATAATTAATTAAATACAATTATTTCTTATTTATTTTAAAATAAAACATATTATTTAAATAATTATTACTACTCAGCAGACGAATAAAGTTGTGAAACAGAAGGAAAGTGAACGTGAAGTTGGCAAAGCTGCGTGTCAACCATGTTTCAGATTAAGCAAGTTTCCAAGCCATGTAAGGATCACCGCTAATATGGCGCCCTTCCGCCGGACGGCGTCAAAATGTCGAGGAAACGAATACTCACAGTATATATTCTACAATAAATATTGTATTTTGCTTAAATAATCTAAAACAAATCCTGCCCCAAACTCGCCAAAAATATTTTAAAGATAATAAATATTAGCATTGGCTGTTTCAGTATATTCGAGGGCATAATATATGCGTATTTCAAGAAGTATATACAAAATTTATTTACAGTTCAACATATGAAGGTTTCGTTAACAATTCATTAAGCTTGTGGGCCTTGACCTAGGAGGTTGCGTAAGAATTATTATATAAAATCATATAACTGTACAGGTGACGTCATTTTACTTATAAATAAAACGTTTAAATTGGTTTTTTAAATATTTTAAGAAATATCGAAAATTACACCTGTTTCTATTTAAATATTTAAAATTAAGACACTCACGGATTTAGACAATTAATTCCTCTTTTTTTTAATTGATTATATATTATAAATGCATTATATTATTTATGAACATTGTGGATCATGACTTTAGTAAAGCCGTTATAATAAATCAAAATTGATAATATAAATAAATGGATATAAAGGACGTAAAGTGAAGTCATTGATCCTTGATGACGGAATAAAAAAAATAGACATATGTAAAGCTTAAAGCTCAAGAAAAAGAGAGAGATCCTCAAAATGAAGCTGAAAAAGAGAGCTCTCCCTCTCTCTCTCTCTCTCTCTCTCTCTCTCTACCATCCGTAGGAAACTATGAGACACGCTCGAATATAAATAAACACAATTCTTTACACATTCTTCATATATTATTTTTAACTATATATTTTTTATTTTATTATCGAATTTCAAGCTTTTCTGGGCATAATCGATTATTTAAGAATTAGTAACCTCATATATTTTTTAATCATTTTGATATTAAAATAATACAATAAGGTGTGTTAAGTGTAAATTTAACTAGTCATATCTAAGCCAGATAGTCTCGTTTCTTGTATATATTAAACATTAATTTACCTCGATTTATTCAAATAAATTAAAATGATTTAAGATAATGGAAATAATCAAGTAATAATATACAATAACAAGTAAGAAATAACCTCTTAATACTATAAAAAAGTAAAAGATTTACAAAATATATTCAATTTACAAAATATCATAGGTCACTCTTGTATGGCGTAATAAAGGCTCTGCCGATAACGTAGTCGATATTACCAGTTTTTTTGGGCCAAGTCAATCAGTGTACTTTAATAATCTAAAGAATGAATAAAGAATGTGAGGGCTTTATATATATTATGTATTTGTAACACATAAACATGTTAAATTATTTTTTTAAATTAATTTTACTTTGCTAAAATGTCCAAAACTACTGAACCAAACTTACACTAATATGCCATATTAAGTTANTCTTCATTTATAAACATTATCGAATTTCAAGCTTATCTGAGCATAATCGATCATTTAAGAATTAGTAACCTTATATATTATTTAATCATTTTGATGTTAAAATAATACAATAAGGTGTGTTAAGTGTAAATTTAACTAGTTATATCTAAGCCAGATAATCTCGTTTCTTGTATATATTAAAATTAATTTACCTCGATTTATTCAAATAAATTAAAATGATTTAAAATAATGAAAATAATCAAGTAATAATATACAATAACAAGTAAGAAATAACCTCTTAATACCATAAAAAAGTAAAAGATTTACAAAATATATTCAATTTACAAAATATCATAGGTCACTCTTGTATGGCGTAATAAAGGCTCTGCCGATAACGTAGTCGATATTACCAGTTTTTTTGGGCCAAGTCAATCAGTGTACTTTAATAATCTAAAGAATGAATAAAGAATGTGAGGGCTTTATATATATTATGTATTTGTAACACATAAACATGTTAAATTATTTTTTTTAATTAATTTTACTTTGCTAAATTGTCCAAAACTACTGAACCAAACTTACACTAATATGCCATATCAAGTTATATTTCCGATTAATTATATATGATACTTAAATCGCTTAAAAAAATTATACATAAATTAAAATCAGCTTCACGCTGTATCCCGCACACAGTAACCCTGCTGTGTGCGGGAGGTTTTTTAGAGGCAGGGGGAACCTAGTGTTAAAACGCTTAGTTCCCCACATTCCGCCGAGTTCTGGAGGCATTGCGTGTTGAGTTGCGGAACTCAACGCCGCTTTATATATGTATATAACATAAAAAATGCAAGCCTGTGCGGAGGTGTAACGACATTTTTTGCGGGGGACATAACTCAATGGTAGACACCTACACAGCGGAGCCTTGGATTTTCTTTATAAGGAACCTGTAAGTGTCGGTTCGATTTTAATATCGCATGAATTAAAACTGATTTGATATTTTGTAATTGTATTGATATTCAAAAATGGAAGTACACGAACATTTATGATAATATGATTTATTGTCGATACATTATGAATATGAGGCCAGTCGTGGGACAGGGGGACAAGCGTGTGACTGTAAGCCCGACAGGTTGTGGGTTCGATTCCCACCTGCGGAAATGAAATATTTAATATTTTAATTTTCTCACTCTGGTAACGAGAAACGAACGAGCGCGGTGTTAATTTCGGCCACTCAATACGCCTTCAGAATTCGGCGGAAAGTGGGGACACTAGGTTCCCATGTTTCCTCTGTCAACCCTGCTATTTGCCAGATACAGTATGAGGCAAAAAAACATCAATACGTATTGTCTAAATAATTACGATCAGCAAAATAGTTCTTAGATAAAAATTATAATATTTTTAATCCAAAATTTACTTTGTCTTACATACTCATACATTTTCTCGTATAATTTTTGTATGCTCTAAGTAGCGCTTAAACAAGTACAAACTAATATAAACTTTACGACAGTAACTAAATGAATACCTACGTACAGATATATAAATACAAATAAATCAGCTTCACACTGTATCCCGCGCACAGCAGGGTAGGCGGAGGGAACGTAGTGTTCAGACACTCCGTTTCCCACTTTCCGCCGAATTTTGTAGGCATTGCGTGTTGAGTGGCGCAACTCAACACCGCTCTTCGCCTCCAGGGCGAAGAAATTAAATATAAATTAAAATAAATATTTCATTTTCTCGAGTAGAGGTCGAACCCACAACTGTCGCGTTACAGTCACGACCTTGTGCCACGGGGCCACGACGGCCTCGTATACAGAAGGAAATAAAGTCTCTTTCAAACAATAAAAAGTTTTTTTTAAATAATGATATTAACGTGGGAACTTTGCAACCTAACAAACACATAAATATGCCTAAGGCACGCAAACAATATTCATTATACAAAAAAAGCAAATAATTTATTAAAGCTTTTTTTACATAGTGAAGCCGGACTGAGCTTAGTGTCAAAATACTTTGTTCTCTACTCTCCGCTTAAGTATATAAGACACTGACAATAACCATCGCGTTTCAGACAGACGGTGTGTCACTGAACTCATTTATTTATAGCATTAAAGAAGGAGAAATTGATTTGCGTACATAGAGATACAACACTAGTGCGATATCCCGGTGTGCCTAGTTTATATATATTGTATGTTTTAATAATTTTAGCTGTAATAGAGATAATTTTAAAAATTAAATTAAATTAGCTTCACGCTGTATTCCGCACACAGCAGGGTAGGCAGAGGGAACCTAGTGTTAAGACACTCCGTTCCCCACTTTCTGCCGAATTCTGGAGGCATTGCGTGTTGAGTGGCAGAACTCAACGCCGCGCTTAACCTCGACACCAGAGCGAAGAAATGGAAATATAAATTTAAGTAAATATTTCATCTCCTCGAGTGGGGATCGAACCCACAACCAATCGGTTATGCAGCCACACCTCGTGCCGCTGCGCCACGACCGGCCTCTATATATAGATAAATTTTAATATATATGATACTAGCTATTTATATATTATCATATTCTTAAAGTAATATGAATAATAAGATATATCATAGGTACTTATACAAAAACTGCTCCAAAATGGTTGTTTAGAAAGGGCATGCCAATTATCTAACCACGTTATAAAAGAAGCCATAAATACACAAATTTAGTAAAACATATTCAATTTCACAAACAAGATTATTTTTATCGATAAAATTTAATACTAAAGTACCTACTTTGTGTAAGTATTGAGTTGTTTTTCTTGTGTCTTAAAAAGACTAAAAAAAATCGATGAAATATTTTTAGAAAATGCACAAAAATTTAAACGTAGCGGGACTCAAACCTGCGCCTCTGCGATACTATCTGTTATTTTATTATTTTTAAAAAATAAATAAATCACGCTGTATCCCACACACACAACAGGGTAGGCAGAGCGAACCTAGTGTTAAGACACTCTGTTACATTTTCCGCCGAATTTTGAGAGCATTGCGTGTTGAATGGCAGAACTCAACGCCGCGCTTTGCCTCGATACCAAAGCGAAGAAATGAAAATATAAATAAATATTTCATTTGCTCAAGTGGGATCGAACCCATAACCTTTTACTGTCGCGATATAAACGATTTATAAATAAATCGTTTAAAGAGAGTAAAATAATATTTAAAAAGATATTAAAAAACATCAATTTTGCATTGAAATAGCGCATTAAGAGTAAGTAACCTGCTTAACTATTTAAGCGAGTCATATAATACAATAAATCTATATTTAGAATTTGCGCTTCACTTTGTTTCGTTGTAAATACTAAAATGTTTAGTTTATTCACGAAAAAAAAATAGAATATAGGAGAGTAGTGTCTTCGTTTTCCTATTTTTGTCTATAAAGTTCTCTAGTTACTAGTTCGTTGACAATGGGATTTGAACCCAAGACAGTAGTAGCCTACTATGACTGCCATAAATCGTGATTGCATCTCTATAAAAAATATTATTATAATATAATCTTACTTAATAATTGTTTAACTGAATCTATTTGATATAAAGTTAACTAACTCTACAAACTCTACAACCTACGTACATACAAGTGTAGAGTAAAAATAAAAAAAAATACACCAACTTTAATCAAGTTTCAATTAATTCAATAAGAAATATTAATTTAAAGTTCAATTATATTAAAAAAAAAGAAGAAAAACTAAAATAAATAACTTAATAATTCCGATATTGACCTTGGCTTCGTACATTTTGTGTTAATTGCGTTGTTTTCTTGAGTCATGTTAATTAAGTTTAATACTTGAAATGCTTCAACTAAAGAATTATGAGAAGATATAAAACATTTAAGTATACGGCCTTTAACTACTAATCGTAGCCCCCTACTTTTTGTTGTTGTGTTGTTTGCGTGGGTTTTAAGACGTGAAATTGAAAATAAGATTTTCTCTATTTTTTATACGAATTTCCAGAAATTGCTTTAATAATTAAGAAAAGCTTGGTGCTCCCTTACACTCCCTATCCTACATGCCAAAAATATCTACTTCCTAAGTCCAGTAGTCTGTGCTTTGTG
Source organism: Heliconius hermathena (assembly GCA_013403705.1). NCBI lineage: Eukaryota > Metazoa > Arthropoda > Insecta > Lepidoptera > Nymphalidae > Heliconius > Heliconius hermathena. The sequence goes on from JAAIXJ010001882.1 coordinate 481,412, forward strand.
TTTGTCACATATATTTCAATATAATTGCAATAAAAAGTATGAAAAAATGATGTTATCAACTTTCCAATGTAAAAACCTCTTGAAATTATGTTTTATCTTCGAAAACAATATATTTTGATAAATGATAGTGTCAATAAATTTTGACATTTTGCATATTTATCAAATGATATAAATGCACCTAATAGTATTTCTAGATTTCTCTTTTGTTAGACTTTAGTTTCATCTTTTTTACATGGTTTCATATTTTTAAGCCATTTTCCAATATTTATGTTTAATTGTTTATATTGTATAAACAATATATAATAAACATTAAAATATTTTAAGGTTTTGCATTACATATGCAGTACTGGCACTGTTCTCAGTATAATAATGTATATAAAATTATATTTAACTATAAACTCAATTAATTAAAGAGCCAAAATATGAAACTGTTAAACACAAACACTACAAAAATAGAAAAAAATAAAAAATATAAATCAAAATAACCACAAAAAAGGAAGATACAATCTTCTCATAGATCACAAAACAATGCACTCCCTTTAAACCTGCACTACCAACAATTAGTGTACTTAAGCGAGCTATTGAAATCGTATTGCACATTTCACCTAACATGAAATCATATTATATAAAACAAAACGTGTCGAATCCGTAATAAAATTGTAAAAAAAAAACCAGAAAATTATATAAAAAAACACACCACGTTATATTAGTTTTCGTTATTTTATATGTTATTTCGTATCGGAGTTAGAAATGCGCGCGCGCCTCTCGGGCTCTGACAGGTGACTGGCGCGGCTACGAGCCGTGACGGTGCAGCGGATCGTGGGTTCTTTTGACTTGAATTATCATTCGTTATTGTATTCTATGGTAATTTTATAGTATAGAATAAAGTACGGAGAACATAATATTGAGTCACTATTTTATATCTTTAAGATAAAACACAAAATAAGCTTCATGAAACATATCTACGAGTTAATTTTTTTAACTTCTCACACAGTAGCAGGGTACAGATACAGAGGAAACCTAGTTAAGACAATCTGGGACTTTATACACACTGGGACAGGATTTTTTAGTATTGAATGGCTGAAATCAACGTCAAAAATCATCTTGTTACCAGAACGTGAAAACGAAAAAAAATCATAACCACGAGTGGAAGTCGAACCCACAGCAGTCGCGTTTATACTCAGAAGCTGTGTCCCTGGGCCACAACCGCGTCATCTAAAGATTTATATATTATTATATATCTTGAATATGAAGAAAAATAACTAAGTACTTGATAATAGTTACTTTAACAATGTGTAAGTAAGATTTTAATGCTACATTATTAAGTAAAATAATAAAATGTTATTCATTTTTTTCTCACATTTAATACTTTCATTGAAAATATTCTCTTTTTTGCTTTCTGAATTCGAAATAAACTTTCAGAGAGCGTTCAAATTAACGTTTAATAATAAATTCTTTTAAACTATTCTTAAAAAAAATCGAAACAAATAGTTTTTTTTTTCAATATATCCAAAAAAATAAAAAAGGCATTTTTTTTTCAATATAGATAAAGTTAGGTCAAACAACTAGTTAGCGAGAGCCAAGTTAAAGTTTTAGATCGTTACGAACGAACGAGCACGAGGAAGGAACGGCTAGATAAAAGGATATAAGATATCAGATTCATAACTATGTAAGGCTTCATAAAAACAGCTGACACTATGTTCCGTATGAAATAACGCGGCGGATGTTTACCAAAATTTCAATGAAATAATACATGTTTTTAAGGCATTTTGTATATGCGGGATAGATAAAAAGAAATTGGTGTAGAGACACTACGTTCTCCGCCAACTTTAAGAAAATTTACGTTTTGAATAGTGGAAATCAATTTTAAGGACATAACATTTTTTACTTTTAACAATAATGATCGACATAATCAAGTTATTTATATAATTTTAATTTAAGTAAATAGAGTAAAAGTCAAATAATTTTACAAGCTTAATTTTTTGAACTTCAAATATTTTATATATTTTATATTTACCAACAATATTAACAAGGTAAAAAATATATATCCTCAAAGAAGAGAAAATCAATTTAAAAAAATCATTTAAAGCACTCCATCCCAACAGCTGGTAACTGGTTTCAGTCAAAAAGTAGAAATTTACGAGCGCTTTTGTTTAAACAAGTTAGTAATTATTTAAAGTGAACCTAAGAATACACCTACATAAGAATATTAAAGTAGTTTTAATGTGAGATTGATGGAAAGGAACCAGTGTTCCATTCTTTGGTTCTTTTTCAAAGAGAACTTAGCAAAAACATTTTGACTAACTTGTTATTTTTTAGCATTACAATTGTTTTTTAAAGCAATTTCAGCAAGTTAGGATAATTCAGTTTCACACTTTACACTGCATAAAGGATATCGTTCTAAAACTTATTAGGCTATAAACCTTAGGTTCTTATAAATATAAGAATAAGGTTCTTTTATCTCTCGTATAAGAACGAAAGAAGAAAGAAGTGTAGTGATAGTATCTTAAGAAGTGATATAAGTTATATCACTATTTAAGATACTTTGCATATAACACGGATACCTTTCTGCCTAAATTCGTGACACTGCGTGTCGATTGCTGAGTAGTGTAACTCAAAGTTGTACTAGGAAAGTGAACCCACAATCATCTTTCATAGTTAACAGCCAGACACTGTGCCACTACGGCACGCTGACTGTAAATTATATTTAAAATAAATGTATAATAAAAAAAAACATTTTAAAAATGTGCTTTCTACATTATTTTAAAGTGTACTGTATTTTATAAACCAAGTCCTTTCATTTGTGTGGGTTGATCAAAAAATTTCGATTAAAGTCGTACACTGCGGAGGAAGAGCTTGCAATGTTTCATATGCAGTACACACATACTATGTAATAAAAATAACTTCTCTGCACCTGATTTGAACTCACAATCACCGAACAACATTCAAAAGACAATCTTAGTTAGACATCTAGGCGGTTTTTAAAAACAAAACATGATCTATATTCATATCGACACCCACACGTTACATAAAATAATTAAATTAATTATTATAATTTTAAAATCAACGAAAAGTGTGGGATGACAAATTGGTAAGACAACATTCTGTACATTTGTTAATATTTTTTACATGTAATTGTCCTTTTTAATATATGTTTCGAGACACAACATTTAAAATTGAAATCTGTATGTATGATATTTTTATATATTTATAAAACTCTTCCGGAGTGATTGGTAGATAAAGATACCAAACTACTGCGCATTGATAGATGAAATATCGCATGTGGTTACATGCCTTGGGGTTGGGAGGAAAGAAAAAAAATAAAAGGGGAACTAAGATAGGATTTCCCGAAATTCCTTCAAGAAAAAGAAGAAATATAAATCCCAAACAAATCCATAATACAATACATATAATGCAACGATCAAGCTCCTATTTCATTAAAATATCTTTATCCTATATATAAAGCGATGAAATTTAATCATAAATGATTTTCGTAAATGTCTCAGATGAAATGATAAAGCCTGAGTACCGCCATCTATCGGCCAGTGGCGTAAGCTTAGCCAAGCTTAGTCTTACAAAGGTATATATATAATAAGATCAACGCCATCTAGCGTCGTTGTATGCAAGCGAGGCACTTTAGCGATATATCCACTGACGACTTACCATAATCGTCTGCTAGTTTGCGTGGACAAATAAAATTTATATGTAATTAGTATTATAATTTTGTAATACATGACGATTTTTTGTATTTTTTTGTGGTCATGTTTCTTTAGAAGGTGTAAAGATGGCGCCACAATCAGGGGCATATATTTTTTATTTTAAAAGTTATAACATATTTATACAAAAAACTGATTAAGTATATATAATGCATAATTAATAATATTGAAAACAAACTCGTACTCCTGACAAAAATAAAAAAAAATAAAAAATATTGGTTATTTAAAAATTGAAACCACCGTACCTGCTCTATACAGGTATGTACATTTAATTCACTAAACCAATTATAAATATAAGACGTAAGACGCATGTTATAGATCATTTATAGAGAGATCTATAGATCATTAATCTATAATTATTGACATAAACGTATATAACTTGGTCGTTTGACATTGGAATGTTTAGCGTTACGACGACGTGATGTTATATTACGTATTAAATAAACTATTTAAGGATACTGGCTCGATGGTTTAAAAGGTCATATTATAATTTTTAATGTAAACGTGAACTTTTCAATGTCAAGTTAAAAGTTATTTTAACCGGAGAAGAAACCATGATGATGAGAACCTAGTATTAAGACACTTCGATCATTTCATTTCTTCGAATAAGAATCGAACCTACAGCCGTCGTGTTTAAAGTCACACACTGTAAAAATGAGTCGCGACTACCTCAGAACTAATTCCATAAGTAAAAATGTAAGGTTCGTATAGAAAGTTTCAAAATAAGCGAGGGTGTCAGTGCGTTGTGGGCGTAACATCTGTTGCGTGGCCTTGCTCACACCCCCGACTTGAAAAAGGTCGGTTATTTCCGAGTTATGACGAAAGTTTGTACAGTAAAATCGATATCGATTATCGAAATGACAATCGAATATAAATTCAATATCATTAACTATGCTAAAAAAAATTATAAGAATTTAACGATTGTCAGCTATTTTGTTGAACCATTAGATTATAAAGTACAGAAGTTATAGAACTACACAAATAATGTTAGTCTGCCTTTTAATTTTATTTTTTCATATTTTATAGGCACAATATGATTTTTTTTAGCTTTGACTTTTCTATTTGGTAGGTATTAGGTTCTAGGTTTTGCCTGCTACGAAGCAGCATGATATGTTCCCACATATAAACCTAGAACCTAATACCTACACCTAGAACCTAATATAAAACTCCTTTCTTCACTCTGCACTTACTATAAGATATTTCACAATGAGACATTTCCTTTTGAGTATCAGAACTCAACGCCACACTTAGTCGGTATTGCAGTTAAATTATAATAAATTTATTCCCTCAAGTAGAGATCAAACGGACAACCATCGCACTAACAGTCGCAAACTGTCCCACCGCGACACGATAGCATTCCCTTTTTCTTTCAAAATATAATAAGATATTAAAAAAATAAAGAAAACTTTAACTTGGCTACATAATTATTACACTCAGAGATAAAAATAAAAGCTCATTAAGCAGAACGAGCACATCAAACATGTACCAACACCAATAGAGCGTTTAATGCGCAGGTGGTATTGTTACAGCAAACACTGCGCACGCGCAACGACCATTTTATTGTAATAACGGATTATTAATAGTTAATAATAGTAAGTCATTATTGGACTTGTTAAACAAATGTATTAAGTTAATAGTAATTATATATACGACCAACGATATTCTATGGAACATAATATTTAAATAACGATTGTATTAATAACTTCAGATACTTAAGCTTAAAATTAAAAATATTAAAAAAGCAGAAATTAAGCTTTATTAATATTTTTATTGTTAATTTAATTTAAAATTTCTTTATTTGTTCATTTATGAAAATACTTATTTATTTGAACTACGACGACGACCGACGACGCGATAATATAGATTTCATAATATGAAAAAATCTAATGATGTTTTAATTATCAAATTACAATCATCGTGACGTTTCATGTATACGTTTTCTTCCGCAGAACTCAACGCCGTTTACAGACGTTGTATTTACAGACATTTTGTGAAATGTATTGAATAGAAACGTTATAACAACAAAATATTCTAAAAACGTTCAAATGCATTTAATAAGAGCCTTAACCAAATAATTCCTTATTTTTCTCTCTGGTTTGAATAAAATAAAATTCTAAAAACTATTTTGCCAAATTACGACATTAATTGTGAAGTCTACCTAACTGGCTATGATATAATATCTAAAAATCTAAAACAAAGTTTTCCTAGCAAATATTTGCAAGCACTCGACTCATAGACCGTAATCCGCCGTATTGTTTCAGCAAATAGCTGCGCACGCGCAACGGCCATCGAACTGCGACCTGCGTAAGGCTTTGAACTACCGTATCTAACTATGCGCTTATAGAAAATAAGAGAAAACCTTCGATGATATCTTATATTATTTATTTTTTTAAGTACATATATAAATAAATAATCAAACCATAGGTAAAAGAAGCGTAGGTCATTTATAGAAAAGTCTTAGAATGTGTCAAAAAAATAACCTCCTTTTTAAAGTCGGTAAATACTAATATAAGAGTTGTGTGCATTTAAGACAACATCGCAATATAATATTGCTGAAACGGTCACAAATAACATATGAATAAACATATCACTATTATTTTATATGACATCATTGCAGACAGAGTTAAGTTTATTGATAAGTAGAATGTTGCTTTTTAATTGACTTATTTAAAAACAATCAGTCAAAAATGTATTTTCTATATGTAATCGAAAATTATTCTAATTGGTAGTTCAAAAGAGCAATAAATTATTTTTTTCACTTTTGATACTTTACCTACTGACCGTCGTTTTTATGATACATTTCTCACATTTTAAAGGATAATCAAAAATAACCTTCCGTTTCCTATTCTCTGTCCATATACATATATGGTATTTACAGCAGAATTTCGCATATTTTCATACAAACACAACATTAAACAATTAATAAACAGATGTTTATCTTCAACATAAAATCTATTTGAAAACCAAACGCTAAACTAACCTGTACAAGAACAACATTATATAACTATTTAAATCAGCATCAATTAGAGAAGTAAGTATGCCGGGACATACGTCGAAGACATAAATTTGCTAGTTAGCAATAAATATTATAATTTCAACGCTTTGCATTTAAAATTCACTTTAAAAGATGCACTTGGAATCTTAAGTTAGTGTTACTGAGCCAAGAGGGACAAGGTTAAAAACTTGAATCTGTACCAAATTTCCCTAGAAATTACTTAAGTACCTACTCTAGAATATTGTTATTCTTTGATTATAATAGAAAATGTAAAAAAAATACAAAGTGATTGTTTTTAAAATGCGGAGAAATTTTAATTTACGGAGCGAGGTCTTTATTATTTACTTCTAACGTATTAATGCAATAACAATAATTGACAGTAACTATTTTTTAATTTAAAATTTTTATATTCGAATTGCATATTATATAAGCATGTGAAAAAAAACAGTTTCGCGTTTTTTCCCAACATAGTATGCAGAATGTACCTAATGCTAAGACACTCCGGAACAGTTTTCGAGAAATTGCATACTGAATCAAGGTGCGGAAGTCAACACCGTGTTTTGTCTTGTTACCAGACCTAGGAAATGAAAGTAATTGATTCGCCCGAGTGAGAATCGAATCCACAAGTTCTTCATTATAAATAAAAATAGTAAATTCCAGTTTCATTGCCCAAATTGCATATTATATGCATATTATGCAACTATAATCATCAAACATTAACCTTTACACCCCGTTACATGGCCTTGCAGTGATTAAATATCACGTCCCGAGAACACGCTGTATATGTCCATATAAGGCAACAGTAAGTGTGCCAGGCAGGCAGCCAGGCAGCCAGCCCACGCCAATACCATATTAATAGATCGTAATTTTTTATACTGTAACTCGCCGGCTAATTGCGAAAACTGTTACAAATATGCTATAGTAAGTATCTTTTAAGGATAATCGATCAAGATCTTGCTTAGTTATTAGCTGATTTTTTTTTCTTTTTTTCTTTTGCATCGGATTCATTTTTATTTACCAAATATTTTATATTTATATCTATCGTTGAGGTCGTGGTGGCGCAGGGGCGGAAGCGTGCAAATTTAAGTGCAACAGGTTGTAGGTTTTAGTCCCACTCGAAATTATTGAAATATTTAATATTTTCATTTTCTCGTTCTAGTGACGAGGCAAAGTGTTTGGGTTAAGTTCCGCCACTCAACAAATAACGCCAGCAAAAAAAAATATATATAAATATAGAAATTTAAAAAAAAGTAGTCATCTCACAGATAAAATAAGCATAAGCAGTATATCATGTTCTAAATACGTTAATCAAAATGTGTACACAGGAAACCAGTAGCCCTACTTTTTTAAATAAGAAAATATAAAACTTAAAAAACGAAATTTTATACTTGAGAATGTCAAGACGATATCCATAATTAAACCAATTACCTAACTTAATTAGAAACATAATCCAATTATTAGCCACGCTATTACAATAAGCTATATTTTTGTTATTATCTATGCGATTGTCGTGGATTCGATCCTGAAATGGGGAACTAAATATTGACATTTTCCCGCTCTGACAGAATGGACTGCGCGCAATGTCTCGAATTTGGTTGGAAAACTGAGAATGAAATGTCTTAATACTGGGTTCTCTACCTACCTTGCTATATGAAAATGAAACGTGAAGTTGTATATTATCTGGGACTATGTAATAAAAAAAATACTTCGAATCTATCAAAATACAGACAAACAAACCCTTACCGATAAGCCTAAGTACTCGTAATTATTAGAACAATGCACTGGCGCCGGCCAGCTGACTCATTTGTGTGTAGAGATATTAGATTTGTAAACGCAACTTGGATATCTTTTAAGGTCGTGGATTGCTTTAAATAAATCAATTTATATTCTAGTTTAGATTGTATTTTATGACATTTGTGAGTGATTTATGCTGGAATAGATAATTTCAAATGATTATGAAAAGTTCTTTGTTGCAGTTTCATACTGTATCTTGGATATATTTCGTTGCGGAACTAGACGCCGTAAACTTTTATATTTATAACATTTTTAAAGTCTTAATCCACACTTAGGAAAAAAATAAAAAAAAAAATTTGAAAGAAATAATCGATCAGCGTCAATTAACCGACTGTATTGACTTTACCACCTACATACACCAGTTCTCAAGAACAAAACAATAATGTGATAATATGAACAATTATTGTATATAGATTTCATTCTTTATAAATGAAGTATGAATGGAAGCAACGCTAGTGGGTGTTGTGCAACCCTACCTAAGTATAATTATTTTTGTCTGTATCATTTATGTTTTAATTTTATTATAAGGTGTCGGACCGTGGGTTCAATTCCCCGGGCGAACAATTTTTTTTTTATTTTCGTCGCTTTAGTAACACGCGGAGTTAAATTTCGCTACTCTACACGTGGTATTTCGAAAGAGAGTGCGTGTAGATTGGAGTGTCTTGAGGCTAAATTTCCTCTGCCTAGCCTGTTATAAACGGTATATAGCGTGAAACTAAAAAAACATCTAATTTTATTATAATTCTAACCTTCTCTACATGAACAATAGTGATGTACCACTAAATCACTATTTAACAAAAATACCTTACATTTTCTGTAACGAACAAAAAATAACCAACATAAGTGAAAAAAAGAACTATAAACTGGCATAAACTATACCTACAGCAATATAAATACATACATCTATTATCAACTTCCCGGTAGCGAGACACATTTTCTAGTGAAAGATTGAACAACAATAGGTACACGCGAGTTCAGTACCGAGAACAGGTTCCCAACCTTCCTCATTACAATTCTACAGACATCCGATTGACTTGCACCGGAACGATACCGGAGTGGCGTTCGAAAGAGATAGTATGGGCTTTTAGTTATGTAATATAAACTTATTGTTATAAGAAAAAAAGTGTCTGTACGTACTTTACTAGATGCGTGTAAATAAACATAGTGTAGGAGTAGTTTTAAACTATCTAAGTGAAGTTTAGGGGTCGAATCTCGACAGGGGATTTTTTTATATTTATTGTGGTACCTTTTTCTTCTACTTTTCGTCCTTGCGTTTTGCCATTGATCGTCTAATACTTATTGCGGTTATTCAATTTTTAAATGATAATAAATATATGACTGAAATATAGTTTAATATCTTTATACAATACTATCGACGAAACAAAATACCTATCATATATAATATAGAAATAAAGAAATAAACTCGAGCAGCGTCACGTGTAAAACTTATTGCAATCTGTTACAGAATACAGAGAAAGTGAACTTTGATTGAATGATGTATGACATTTTATGTAACCTGACATTTTTGGTTGTCCGTCTGAACGAGAGTAAAATATGCATTACTAATAGTATTGTAAGGATAGTTCTGACGTCAATGTTATCACGGAACTTGTATTTTGAAATTATTAGAAAAGACAACTATACATAAAATATATAGTTGGTTTTTGGAGAGAGAACGTAGTGATATATTTCTCTGATTATTTCCAATGTAAAATATAACAATTTGTTTTTTGAGTGTTGCAATACTTTGCTTCACGTTGTATCCTGCATATAGCAGAGTAGGCAGAGGAACTTGAGAACCTATTGTTAAGACACTCCGCTCACATTAGGACACTTTCATTTCTTACATTCCGTCAATTTCTGGGGGCATTGCGTGTCGCGTGGCAGAACTCAAAGCCGCGCTTTGCTCGTTACTAGAGCAAAGCGCGGCTTTGAGAAATGAAAATATTAAATTTCCTCGAGCGGGGACCGAACCCACAACCTGCCGCACCTAAAGTCGCACTCTTGTGCCCCTGCGCCACGGCTGACCTGGTCTCCTATAAATATTTATTCAACAATTTACCTGTTCGCAATACGAATATGAATATTTCATCACGAAAACTTGCGGTTCTTAAAAGCTGAACCAAATTCGAGTTTTGAATACAAATAAAATACTTACGTAGATCACTCAAAGATAGAACGTATAAACCATGATGTAAGAAATCAAATAAGTCAACACATCACCATCACACGCGCGACAGATTTTGTATGACATAATTATATAAATATAATTATTAATTAATAATATTTTTAAAAACACGTTAATATACACGTATAGCAGGGTCGGCAAAAATAACTTAGTACTTTTAACCTTTATTAGGCTTGTCTTTTCATCTTATTTCGAATTATTATGTTTAAAGAAAAGAATAAGAAGAAGGAATGCACAACAATCAAATCAAACTTATATAGTATATATGTCGAGCTATAACTTATAGAGTATATATGTCGTACTTAGTATATAGTGTCGTATTGCACCACGAAAGCCTTAAGTATTTAATGTAAAATATTTATCAATTGACCATTTTTATTTAATAATTTATTTTATATATCCAGTTAGTTCAAAATTAACCAAATAAATTAAATATTACGATATTTGGCACAACAAAACCACTAGCTTCCATTAAATATTAGCCAGATCGACACCAAATACTAAAGACATTATACATAGATAAGAACCAGCAAGGTCCCATTACGCGTAGTTTAGCGTATTAATATGGTGTTTTCACAACCGATGCATGTATGTCACGGCAGCACGCTTAATTCATTCATAATGTATTATATATGTGATCAGAGAGAGAGAGAGAGAAAAAACCGTTTTTATATGGCAATATGAAAAATTCATTAAAGTTTTGTGCGACCCATACAAAATATATTTTAAATAACATTAAGAAAATAATTCAATTTACTGGATAAATACTGTTTTTTCCGAAAAAATTGAGTTTATTAATTTTAGAATTCTAGAATAAATATATATTTTTTAATAACTAACAATTTAATTATTTCCCTGAATGGGAATCGAATCCACAATACGTGCTACTGCGCCACCACGGCCTCAAGGTAAAGGTAACCAGGTGAATCGTGTACATAGCATTTAGTAAGAACTACAAGGTGTAACAGTTAAAAAAATGCTAACTTTATCCTCATACGGTTATTATTATAAGTTAATATTCCATTCGCGACTTCGCCCGCGTTTACTAAGGATTTCTGGGCTTTAATATAATACAAGTATATTATACATGTAACTTATATACAATAAACCTTCTATTAATGAAAACCTCAATAAAATTCATTGAGTGAAAATAAATATATTTAATTTCCCTAGTGGGAATCGAACCCACAATCGTCGCGTTTACAATCCTCTACATATGGTGTAATATATAACTATATACTTTGAAGTTCTTAGAAAAGAGCAGGAATGTAAAGCACGTTTTTATTTAAGACAAAAAGAGAACGGATTTTAAGGAGCACTCGATTTTTAAGGAGCTACGGCAAAATTTCTTATAATAATATATTCAAAGTATGTCGTGTTTACCTAAATTTAAGTAGTTTTTAATATTTGGTTATTTAAAACGTTGCTTTTGTTTTTTTAATGTGAGCACGTTAGAAGACGTGCGCGCAGTCGTAACTAGTATACCCATAAAAGGTTATATTTTGTATGTACCTATAATGACTAAATCTAAGAAACAATAAAGATTAGATATTTGTAAGTTGCAGATTATTCACAAAAGGTTGGTAGAAACATAGAAGCATTTTGATCATGGAATTATTTTTTTTTATAACACACTATAAATATAAATATATCCTACAGTAGATTTGAATTTCTATACATTTAAATGTCATGCGATCAATATCTTAACTGTGACACAATAGTGAGTGTAGTGTTATAGTCGCTCTATATTAATGATCATGCAAAATTAAGTGAGAAAGAGAGACCCTAGCAAACTTCGGGACACATCAAAGGGTCCAATATATAATAATTAAATATAATTTATAATATAACTTGCTAAAGATAAACCACTAAAAGTACAGAAATCAGAATAAACAATTACGTTGACGTTTACGCAACTACTGCGTCGACAGTTTTTGAACAGAGTAGTGGGTCAGACGCGGATTAACTTGTACAAGCGATTGCAGTTTAAATAGACAGTGATGATATGACAAAATATTAGGTAATTTTAATAATAGCTTAGGATATAGAAGATTTTTTTAATATTTAGTTTTAATTTTTTATACTATTTCATTAGTAAGTTAAATATTCTTCTTTAGGTTTTGAACTCTCTCTCTCTCTCTCTCTAGCTTTATAGTGACTGCGAGATAGTCTCGGAACTTTTATAGTAAAAACTATCATCGGTAGGTATAAACTCGCTGACAGTAAATACATATCAATTGCGACATAACGGCAAAAAATAACATATCGACATTTTAAAATAATTCTAAAAACGCTAATAAATAAAGAGTAACCGTAAAAAAATAAAACGATTGTAACAACAAAACTGAACTTAGATCCGCGTATAACAGAAAATAAATATATAATCCCTAGATTTCGTCACAAAACATCCTAAAGAACAAAACAATTAGATTCAAACCAGCACTAACCTGGAAGTGCAGAATGATGGTCCATATAAGTCCTAGGGTAAGTTTCGGGTTGCCATCCACTATATCCTCAGCCCGAATGTTGACAAGCTTGATCTTCTTGTATCGAAGGAAGTCCAACGCCATTTGGACATTTTGCAGCATGTGGAAACGCATACGACCTCGTTCGCGCGGCTGGAATAAAGAGAAAAAAATATTTTTAATTATGTGTTATTAAATTGCTTTTTTTTATAATCGATATTTTCTAAAGCTTCACGCATATAGCATGGTATATAGGCACTTAGTGTTAAGTACCTTTCGGTTTTTTAATTTCTACCTAATTTCCAATCTAGGTACGAGTACGTGTTGAGTGACGGAAATTGGTTTACTAGGATGGGGAAGTGTATTTTATAATGAAAATTTAATAAATACGATTAGATGAAAAGAAAAACTAAACAATCCAATTATCACAGAGTGGAGAACGGAATGATTCAACACTTACTTTTCCCTACCCTGCTATATGCCTCAGATGTACAATAAAGAGCGAAAACGAAAAAAAAAAACATAAACCATATGAGAACAGATCAACTTTTGTTTCGCAATATTTTTTGTAAATAGAAAATTAATTATGACATGAGTTGTAAATTATAATGTGAGTGAAATTTATAGGCCGTGTAATAGTGTAGTAGATTGTAATGAGCACGCCATGTTTCAATTATAAATATAAAACCTAATTGTCCGTTGTGCGTATTTACGGTGTACGGTCTGGACAGACGGACAAAAAAAATATCCTATAATTTTTTAACATTTCTGGTTAGTTACCCAACCCTAAAAAATATCTTATTTTCGCTTAAATAAATTGATTAATACAACCAATATTGATGTATTGTTTCTAATAAATTCATAGGAACCTTAGTACCTAAGTCTATATTGTATTTGCTTTGTCACTGATATATGCATGTCATATGCATTATTTTTTATAGCTTTATACTATATCCCGCTAACAGCAGTATACTGAGGGAACCGGAACCTTCACTAGGCTCCCTCAGCATAGATACTACTGAAGACACTTCTCCAGACGTTCCCCATTTGAAGCCTAATTATTAAGATATGCGTGACGAGTGGCGGAACTCAACGCCTACTTTGTCTCGTTACCAGTGCAAGGAAATTAACAAACTGCCGCGTCCACAATATTAAACATCATTACATATGTAAGTATTTAAAATAACTTGAACGAGAATGTATAGAAAAATTTAAATCGAAATTGTCTAATGATACATCTCATGATACATACAATTTCGTTATTACTTCTACCCAATTTATTATAATATCTCAAGATCTAGACGAAATGTAAAAGATTAAGTAATTAAAACTTAACAATCAAAGGAAATTAACTTTAACCCAAACAACTTTTTAGTTTTATCAGATGCAATTAAACGCCCTCGACCTACATCTACCCCGATACAATGTTTACGTAACTTACGAGGGTGAGACAGCGTTAGGTGTTAGCTTCCGCTGCCTCACCTTTTTTAATTTATTACCAACATATGTCTAATGCAGGCGCCAGGTGTATTTTTAAATGGTATTTATATTAATTACCAATAGTAGACTATTAAGGTCAGTCATGGCGCAGGGGCACAAAGTGTGACTGTAAAACCGACTGGCTGTGGGTTCGATCCCCACTCGAAGAGATGAATTATTTATTTAAATTTATATTTCCATTTCTTCGCTCTGGTGTCGAGCCAAAAGCGCGGCGTTGAGTTCTGCCACTCAATACGCAATGCCTTCAGAATTCGGCAGAAAGTGGGGAATGGAGTGTCTTAACACTAGGTTCCCTCTGCCTACCCTGCTGTGTACAGGATACAGCGTGAACCTAGTTTATATTAATTAAAACATAGTGAATTATCGTTATATAGAACAAGTATTATTTTTTTTTTGCTATATTCAAACTTTTTTAAATGGTTAACATCTCTATACCTATTCCTATATATTTAAAATATATTTAATATTAAATTTAGGAAAACGGAACGTAAGACTGTCAGGTAGTTCACAGATCCAAGATCAAAATTAAAGTACCGTAAAATTGGTTAATTTACTTTACGTTCACGTTTGTACGTCAGAAAATGTCTCCAACACCCCATGCCTCAATCACTTTGATATTACGGTACTCTTCACAACAATTAGATGAAATAAACAGATGAACATCCCCCTAATACAAAATTAAGCAAAAAATTACATTCAACCCTGCTATATAGAGTGAAGCTAAAAAATATATTTGTATTTTTGTTCATCTCTCACAGAATAGGCATATGAAACATACAGGTTAAATCACTTCGTTCTATATTCGCTCATTTAATAACATCGTGGTATATGGCGTAATTCAATACATACCTACTACACTCATACTTATCAGATCAACTACTTTATAATGTATCAATAAAAATATATCCCAGAAAAGGATTCGAACCCACTACAGCAATCTTAGTGTATAAATATTAAATACCAAATGCCATTAATAGACAATTCTTTTGCACATTTTATCTCCTAAGGATTTTGCGTTTTAACTAATCGAGCGCTCTAGCAAAATATCCCATTATAATAAAACAGCCTGAATTAATTCAATGCAATATCCACTTCATTTAAAATGTAGAATAGTAGTCTGTAAGAACTTGTATCAAGGATGTCGACATGGCTTTCCGGATTGCTTATTTAAACTGGCTTTAGTTTATAACGTTAAAAACTTTGATCTATTATCGAATAAATTCATGTCATTAAATCAAAAATTCTATTTATACTGATTTATTAATAAATATATTATTTTTAGAGTTCCATACAAAAAAAGGAAAAATGGGACCCCTATTACTAAGACTTCGTCTTCGTCACCAGGCTACTTCATGGATCATGATAGCTCGACGGTTAAAGCATTTGTAAAGAACAAATACTAAAATTCAGAATAAAATAAATATTTAAGGGGAATAAATGTCGAAAACACAGTATCGAAGATACTGGAGGAAGGTCACGTAAAAAGCATGAGGACCCCCCGAAGGGCATGTATGAAGAGGTTGATGACGGTGGACGAGACGAAAGAGATATGTAGAGACCGTAGCGTTTTGCGCTCCGTTCTCTCCGACTACCCCGCTAGGGAAACAGCGTGAGGCTAAGTTAAGTTAAATGTATCTCATATGAAGTGACGTAAGTACTCATATACAGATTTTTGTTTTATCGACGATACTACAAATAGATTTTTCGAAATCCATTCCTAATAATATGTTTTTTAGACAAAGCAATAAATAGATAGTGGAAAAGTTGATACAGGCTTCTTTATATCAAAACTTAATTCCTTATTATATTATACGCAGGTAGTATACAAACATATTTATTTTATTTTTAGTATACAAAGCTCTACGATCAAAGGTATATATAACAAAGATAACACTTACGAGGTGTTCGCCAGATAGCACCTCCAGCAGCGATATGAGGTTGAGTCCATCGCGTAGATCCTCGAACAAATCGTTCACATGTCTGTTCACCTGCAAATATAATCACGTTATTTTAACATTAAAAATAATTAATAAGTTTAATTACGATACAATGATAACTTGATTAGGTTTCTGATTGATTTTAACAGGAAAATCTCCAGCAAGGTTTAATAAGGTCCTTTAGACATGTAAAAACTAAAGATGAATTATATTTTGTTATTGAAGAAACTGTACATCATCAATCAAAAACAAGGTCTATTGATATAAATTTTAAAACGGATTCATTCAAAATTTGTTTACTTCATCAAATTATTAATTACGACTTCCTTCATGAAAAAATATTTTAAGAAGACCAAACAAAGCCTTATATAATAGCTATAGAAATATTATTTCTACGTATCGGTGATCAAATCGTGCATGTTATTTCAAAACAACTAAAATCAATTAAATTTTATTGCCAAAAATGTTCATTCAAGGTTATATCCATAGTATTTAAACGCCAAACGACTATTTTGGAATATTCTGTTCAAATACTAAGACTATTCTGTACTATGCTGTAAAAATAATGAATAAAATAACAAACAACAACAACAATAAAAACAACAAAAAATGTACTTCAATACACGAACTGCAAAATAAAAAGAACTATACAACGAATAATTTACATGAAATATAGAATCAAAATTCATGCTAATTAAGACTAATATCCTTGTCAAGTCAAAAGAAAAAGCAGGAATTAAACACAACAAAAAAAACGACAAAATCTTCAAAGATTAATAAATTATCCGATTAAAACACAACAAAATAGATGACATTCGCCATCAAACTCATCATGCCAAACTTACTTGCTGTGGCGGACAACACGGTTGGTTGTTGACTATCTCACACACGTGTAACCGTGTGTAAGTCTGTCCGAGCAGCGTGAAATATGCAAAAACCTGGATAAATTGTGCCGATGTAATATATTTGTATACCTAATATTTTTAAACCGCGATTACTAAGATACGGTTAGTGGATAAATTTTAACCATTTTTATGCTATTTCCAATAATTTTAATCAAAACAAATCAAAAGTCAAAAACATGAAAATAACTCAAACTATTTACTAAAATATAAACAATATAATAAGTATAAGTTAAACTTAAAATTTATATAGTCAACTAAATACATGACATACTATCAAGCAAACTAAAATATACCATATAGGAACCAAAAATAAGAAATTGTCCTATTAAGATGTTTTTTTGTAATTCCACAACATAAACATAGTACGAATATTCTAAATCTAACTATAGGAATACTAGTAATAAAAACCTATTTATTTACATATAACAGTAAATAAATTAAATGAAGTACAAATCTAAAAGGAAACTAACATACACACGTATATGTAAATCAATACGGACAATACTATTATTATTAATCATAAAATGTGAGATCATTTCTAAAACCCATAAGTTTTGATGATGCATACAACTGACTATTGAATGTTAAGCTATTCAACTAAGCACTCTTATTTGCCCCAAAAATGAAGAAGAAACTATTAGGCACAATTTAATTTAAAATATAATATAATGACAATATAATAAATAAATAATATGAACAAATCTAATATCTACAAATCATCTACTAAAAACGTGAGTACACACCTTCAGATACTTCCAATGCTGATTGATCCACGTCCGAATGAAATATGTTAGCAATCAAAGAAATATAACTTATATTAGTTTTTTAAAAAAAAAATTAAAACTAGGTTCACTATTTAATTGTTTATGGTTCTATAAGGTAACAATTGTTCTTCAATATAAGAAATTTAAAAGTTCAATATATATTGAGTTGACATAAAGTTGACGTCACTTGCCTTTATAATAAAACAAAACAAATCATCTTAGCTTTTATACTTTTTAAAATATTGTGCCAACGACTCATCACGACTTCCGTTTCGTATTTAATATCTGTTTCTCTTTAAGCGCTGTTTGGTAGTTCTAGTTGGTAGGTATCCGTCACTCAATAATAAATATCTCTTGTTCGGATCCTACTACAAAAAAATGGTATCCTACAAATTCCTAGTCTTACACTATTTACTAAAATATTTAGGAATTTCTTTAATATTGGTTGCGGTTTCATCGCCACTCAAGGAAGTTAAATATTTATTTACATTTATATTTTCAATTCTTCGCTTTGGTGTCGAGGCAAAAGTACGGCGCTGTCCCGCACTCAACACGCAATGCCTCCAGAACTCGGCGGAAAGTGGAGACGGGTGTCTTAACACTAGGTTCCCTCTGCCTACCCTGCTGTGTGCGGGATACAGCGTGAAGTTGATTTATTTTATTTATTTCCTTAATACTACTATAAGTTCTTATACTCTCCTTAGGAATCAAGACGCATTGCTCCGTTCCGTTTATCTAACGGTCAAAGAACAGGATTACAGTAAAGGAATGCTTGTGACTCATTGCATATGATTAATAACATCTATTAGTGAGTGATATACAAAAAAGGCTCATTCAAATTTGAGTTTAATTTCCAACATCATAAGGGTGACAAAGGGGTGGATGTATTTGGATGTTGATCACCGTACAAATCTCATCAGACACGCTTAACATTAAGTCCATGATTAATTTGAACCTTTGAATCATATCACGATGCCTTGAAGAGGGCCTTAATCTTTGTTTATCGAAAATTCAAATAAGTTGTTTTCGATGTTTTGTTTATTGCAGTATGTTGTATGTACCAGTATGTAAAAAAACCAACAACAATACCATGTAAAAAAACAGATATGTATATATCTGTTTTTTTAAGACAAGAATAATTATAAAACTTATCATTTTTCTTGTGTCTTTAAAACATATTAATAAGCAAAAATAAATAGATGTAAAACGAAAGATTGTCAGTGGAACAAAAAAAAACATTTTTAATTAAATTTATAAAGTGAAAAAATATATCACGTAAAAATCTTATGTAATTTTTTTGTCGCATACCACAATTTGGTTATAGTTTCCGTGTCTAATTCCAATTATTTATATTAAATTATATCTATCGGTGTTTTTTTAAAATTGTATACTAGAACTCACACCACGATTTGTTCGCTGTCGAAATCAAATAATACAACATTTTGAAATATACTTTTTATTTGCAAGCATGTAGTTTTTAAAAAATTAAAAATTAAATTAGCTTCACGCTGTATCCCGCACACAGCAGGGTAGGCAGAGGGAACCTAGTGTTAAGACACTCCGTTCCCCACTTTCTGCCGAATTCTGGAGGCATTGCGTGTTGAGTGGCAGAACTCAACGCCGCGCTTAACCTCGACACCAGAGCGAAGAAATGGAAATATAAATTTAAGTAAATATTTCATCTCCTCGAGTGGGGATCGAACCCACAACCAGTCGGTTTTGCAGTCACACCTCGTGCCGCTGCGCCACGACCGGCCTCGTTGTATGTAGTTTTTAGCCAAAGAGAAAGGACCCAGTGACTCTGGGTCTGGGTTTTACTTAGAAAACAGAGAGATCTAGAGTAAGGAGGGACATTGAAACTATTTGAAAAGAAATAAGGGACTTCGAGTAAAATATATGAAATTATTTACACAATCACCAACCAATCGTGTCGTCACCAACAATCGTGCAAGTGTTAACGCGACAGGTCGTGGGTTCGATTCCCATTCTACTAACAGAAATATTTAATATTCTTAGTTCCTCGCTCAGAACGTAGTAAAGCGCTGCGTCGAGTTTCGCCACTAAACACGCAATGCGTTCAGATGTGGCCGAAAGTGGAGAACGATTGTTTTCATGGGAACGGAGTCTTAATACTAGGTTCCCAGGTTCCTCTGTCTGCTCTGCTATGTGGGGTAGGAAACAGACATACCTATACAATATAAGATTACCGTGTGGCGCCAATAGGTACATATATTACATTTCTGCCATATATAGATTTAGCTTACGCATTAATTTACATAGTAGATTATAAATAAACTGGATAAAAAAGTGTAATTAAGCTACGATATTCTTCCTTGAGCCTTCCTTCCTAAGACCTATAAAATTAAACTCTTATATAAGAATTCGGAAGCATTTTTTATTTTATGATCGTTTAATTACATCATATAGTAATAGAATAAGAATTTTCCTTGAATGTATATTTTTCGAACATTTAGGAAATGTTGAAATTAACAATCATATAAGAGTTTCAATCTCTAGACCAACATTCACTTCTAATAACATAAAAGTAACAAAAATTGGAACGAAGTTTTAGAGGAATACAAAAAAAATTATCTAGGTAGGTTTACCAAAAAAAAAAAACTTAATACAACAATAATCTCTCAACTAAAAAAAAAACTAAAGATGATTTATTTCTTAAAATACCATATTCTTCATACTTAAGTAGTATTGGCTAATAGCCGTAGGTGGGATCATGTCATGGCGATAACTTACCAGATATGGACCCGTACAATACGTGGCCCATCGTAAATTAAAACGACACCCACAGTAAAAAAAAAATATTACGTCATACGAGATGTTATTTGATGAAATCATAATTATTTTCCAGTGTTTGCCCGTAAAGGTTGGATTTCTATATGGTAAATATTTAACGAATACAATACTGTTTGTACTGTAGTTAACAATGATTACATCAAAATCTATTTTAGAATTGTAATATTTATCTATTTATCATAGAAGTTATTTTACAAAATAACTTTTCTTCTTCACGCTGTATCCCGTATATAGCTGGGTAGGCAGAGGGAACCTGGGAACCCAGTGCTAAGACACTCCGTTGCACATTAAGACACTCATGTTCCTCACTTTCCGCCGGATAGAAGAATTTATGACAACTGCCTCGCCTTCCTGCCTATAAGTGCGAAGTTTGTGGGTTCGATCCCCAGTTAGGGGATATCTATAAATTATGTCCGTCCCAGCTCTAATACACAGAACGTGGCCTTAAATTATGCGGTGCCTCAAAAATCGGTTGGATATAATATATTTTTGTTTATATAACTTATACGTTTAAGAACCGTTCAGCTTTCCACCTAATTAACAGATCTTCACCATGACTATTAAACTTTTACTACATTTTGAAACTAACAAATCCAATCTTTACCGAATAAAAAGCACCCAACATCATCATATCCCGATTCACATCGAAACAAAGATGTATTTAATTCAATTTGCATGTCCTAAAATGGCGTGGTTATATAAACCGTAAGGCCGTATCGTTTCTCTTTCACAAAGCGACCCATTATAGTTTATCTGAGCAAGCTAAGCAAAACATCCTGGGATGTCTACAGCGTGCGTCATGCTGGCTGTGCCTCCGTCATCCTTTGTGCTTGTGCAATGGTGGTATGGGAATCTGATTTTGCAGGCGTTCAGTTTTCAAGGCTTAGTCATTCAGGGCATATTGTGTCCTATAGGTTTCTCTCGAGAATTTTTTTTTAAATAATATTTTCAATTCTTAGCTCTGGCATCGAGGCAAGAGCCCGGCGTTGAGTTCCGCTACTTAACACGCAATACATCGAAAAATTCGGCGGAAAGTGAGGAACAGAGTGTCTTATTTTGTTCAAGATAACGTAATATAAAAATCATTATAATTCAGCAACAATTTTTAGGTGACGTTTAAAAAAATATATTATCTACCAATTTTTTTATTATTTCTAGTTTCCACTTGCACAAAGCATCCTTAAGGGCACCCTTGTATTCTGAGATATTTTTAATGTAAAGGAAGTGGTGAGCTTGTGGTCAGATGCGTCATTTTTTATGAATGAAATTTAAAATAATATTTTAATATGTATTGAGACACCAAAGTGACGAAGGTAAGGACGTATGTGACAGCACGTGCGGTATGATTTGCTATACAACTAGTCGTCTAAGACGTAAAATGGAAAATCCCGTTTCTTCCTCACCTATGTACTGTAAAGTTACGTCTAAATC
This sequence comes from Heliconius hermathena, assembly GCA_013403705.1. Taxonomy (NCBI): domain Eukaryota; kingdom Metazoa; phylum Arthropoda; class Insecta; order Lepidoptera; family Nymphalidae; genus Heliconius; species Heliconius hermathena. The sequence goes on from JAAIXJ010001882.1 coordinate 503,918, forward strand.
CATTAATTCGTTTTTGCGTGAAAGTGCAACAAACATCTGAGTAGTCTGTCTTACTGTAAACACGGGTGTGGGTTCCGTACCGTTCGGAAGAATATAATTATTTTCTTTTCCTCGTTCTAGTGACAAAACAAAGCGCGACATTAAGTTCCGCCACCCTTAAGTCTCGAAAAATAATCTATTAAGGGGGAGGAACAGATTCCCTTTATCTACACTGCTCCATGCGGGATATAGCGTGAAGCAAACAAAAACTATATACACAAAATACCAGTATAATATAAGCACCGAAATGTTGCATTTTATCTTTTACGAACAGGTTTATACAATATGAGATCGAAAGTAATTGCTGTATCAAAAAAAGTCCTGACTAACGTATTGAAAAGTTGCCGAAGCTTAGCTAAAAGACATAAAGAACTCTAATTAGAAATAAGAAATGCACGCAGTTTTACGTGTAAAATAATAACCTTTGTTTTTATATCCAAAAACCTATTTAGAAAAAAAAAATCCCTGAACTAGTACTACCTGTAGACGCTAAATGCCAAATTTTATAATTCGTGGTTAGCTAGAAGTACCTATCATATGAATTTCAATTCCCTTGATAATATCGAAATACGCGTTTTTTTGCGATATATACGGCCATATCTTTTTTTTTAAATAAATGTAGGATTTTTTTTCAGGATATCACGGGGCCGTAGATCCGAGTATATGGTTTGAATTTCAACTCGATATTGAGATATGATATGCGTTCCTGAGAACGCTTGGAGATATCGAATTGAAAGCTTTTATCTCAGATAAAGGCTCTTGACAGACAGACAGACAGACAGATAGACGGACAACAAAGTGATCTTATAAGGGTTCCTTTTTTCCTTAAAAGGTACGGAAGTCTAAAAAGAAATTAATACAACAATGAACACTTGCGATCAGATATATTCAAACTATTACGATCTACGTAATAAAAACAAAGATTAAAAGTAAGTTAGATTTTCATCTCATTATTATTCTGAGGCAATCTCGGTGGTGGCGTCAAGGCGCTTTTCACGTTTTACTTGTCACAATCATACATCAAGGAAGAATATCGTATCAGGAATCGAACGTGCGACCTTCATTAATCATATTCAATATCTGTCACTATAACAGTCCCTACTTATATAAAGCTTTAACCTAGTATTAAGACAATTCCCACTCTCCGCCCAACTTTTGAGATATTGTGTATTGAGTGGCGGAGCTGAACACCGCGCTTTATTTTTTACCTACCAGAGCAAACAATACATTCAATTTAGTGAAAATAAATTATTTTCAAAGATATAAAAACCACATCATATTGTAAATCTTAATCGAAGAACTCAGTTACTTAAAAGTACAATTATTTTACGTACGCCAAGGCGCCAGACGAATATGGAACATTTAAATATTTATTCTCATACAGAATGTATGGGTCATGTACAACAGCTTTCCCTTGTTCTGTAAACATAAATTGTTCTCGAAATTTCACTGAATCACTGATACAGAGTGTGTGAAGAATTAACATGATGCACAAAATGTTTATGTGTTTCGAAACGATCGAACACAAAGGCATTGCAAAACATTACTTATAAATTATAAACAATAATATTAACTTCTGTTATTTTTAAACGATATTTCTCGAATTTTATATATTTATTTATAATTTTAACTTTCAATTATATTCCTAGTCACTGGGAATCGATAGTAGCGAGTAAAAGTGTGAATTATAACTCACTATCTTAACTTATCGATATTATCTGTTTACTAATATTTTATATTATCATCTTGTTGTTATGTATATATGATATGGGAAACATCTTACGATTTCTACAGAAACTATCTGCCCATTTCAAGACATTGCGTTAAATTGAGTGGTGGAACTCAACACCGCACTTCGTCTACAGTACGGGGAAATAAACATAATTCGTTCCCTCAAATGAGGATCGAACCCACAGCCGTGGAATTTGCAGTGTAACGCCATAACAATCCAGAACATTTATATATTCAAATCGGGAGAACATCTATAAAATAAATATAAACATTTATTTCGATAAGTTCCAACTGCGCCAACAGACAGTGAAATCTTTACATAATGTAATATAAAACAATGTCGCTTCTCACTGATGTACGAAGATCAAACTGCGCAACAGGTAATAATTTGTGGTAATACTAATAGACAGTATTATTCAAGAAAAGAAAGAAGAACCTAGCATTAAGACACTCCTTTCTCCACTTTCCTCCAAATTTTCGAAATATTGCATCTTGAACACTAAATGTTGAGCGAAGTTAGCCAAAATGCAATAGTGAAAACTGCGTTTAAATCCATTACCGAGATTAGTGTGCATAAACGCACAGACAAAGAGATGGTTCGTTTGAGCGACAAACAGATAAAATTTTAAATTAATGAATACCTCCATTAACAGACTTTCTCAAATATCTTCCATGTACAAGCAGCCAGCAGTTACAATTTTGTTATAATTATGTATAGAGAAGTCACGAGAATGACGTTTGTCTAATATATAGTAATATATAGTGGGGAACGGAGTGTCTTAACACTAGGTTCCCTCTGCCTACCCTGCTATGTGCGGGATACAGCGTGAAGCTGATTTATTTTTATTTTATCTTACGGAACATACAATCACGTCCAATTTCATCTCACGATAAGAAACCTGATAATAAATTAAATTGAGGAAAGTTTAGGGTAGGACTCGCACATTTTATTACCAATATAATTACAGTTGGACAGCGTATGGACTTCAATAAGTATAGCTTTCTAGTAGAAATGCCTACTAAATACTTGACGATTTCTCTTTTCAACAACAATTAATATATGGAATTAAATTTAAACCCGTACTGAAAAGTCTTTAGTTTTGTGTTATTAGTTTTTTTTATTGATAGTTTACAAATATTTTCCTAACTTAGATTAGAATTGGTTTTGATCGATAGGCGTCTTTATTAAAATACATTACATTTACACTTAATTTATAATTTTGTATAATAGTATTATCGACAGTTTAGTAATTGGTCTATCTATAGAAGGCAAGTGACGATCGAAGGAAAGCAGAAACCAGAGAGATTTGTCACTGTATTTTTTGAATTAGGACGTAACTATTATTCTTATTAAACCATAAGCAATTAATATGTCTTGAAAATTTTCAAATAATATAATGTTAAAATTTTGTGAAATTACCTTTTTAAGATGTTTGTTGACCCATTTCGTGAACGTCTTCTTCTGTATCGCGTCCCGCTCATCTGAAAAAGAAAATGAAACTATTATGGATATATTTTTCACATTTTGAAAGTGTCCAAACGAAGGAATAGTGTAATCTTTTTTCATAAAAATATTTTTTATCATTCATATGTTCAGTAAAAGCTCCTCTTACTTGATACCAATCATATATCTTATTTGAAGATAAATTTTAAGCCAATTTCAGCTGATGTTGTTAGCATCAGCTAAAATTGACTTACACTTTAATAGGTATATCAAAGAATGAAAATAAGCAATATATTTTCTTTTGTCACGTTACGAGAGTTTTCAATAATATTCTTGACATGTATGTAATTTGTGAAATATATAAAACTTTGCGTTGACTTTAAGACGTAAAATGGAAAAATCCCGGTTGTTCCAACCCTGACGTTCCACAACTAAACTACATACCGAATATCAATTCTGTCAGTAGTTTCGTCTGTACGTTGTCAGTCAATCAATCATTAATAGAAGTTTTATTATATTATAGAAAATAAAATACTATTTAAACTATCCTATACTACTAAACGTGTCACACGTACTCGTATATAGTACTAAGATAGGCATCATTCATGCTAAATATTTATATCACAATATAGCGCCAGTGTTGATCCATGTACATACATTATCCATTGTTAACATATTGAAAATTATATTAATCAATACATTACGAACCTGGACACGTCCCCTAAAAGCATAATTACATAGCGATGTACGCAACATGGTGATGAGATGGTCATAATTTGAATGTAATAGGGATGGTTTAAACCGTACAAGTATTTCTTTCTCTATTAAAACGTTGTTTATCCTGCACATAGCTGGGAGGACAGAGGGAACTTGGGAATTTAGTGTTAAGATACTCTGTTCCCACTAAAATATTCCCATTCCCCACTTTCCGCGGCGCGTTGCCTCCGTATCACCACAGACCAAGCAAAAAAAAAGTATTAAATATTTCATTTCCTTGAGTTAGAATCGACCTCGATACTCAAAAGTACCTATAGTATACTGAAATGACCAAAATATTGGCTTGTAGTTTAAACGTTAACGTCTTATAAGCAGCAAGGCCCTTTAAAAGCTCAATTACCCGAAAAAATTGAGATCAGTGTTTGTCTTTTACAGTACAGACTGAAAATCTAGTGACAAAATTCTCCGTTTTCGTCTAAATTGATTTATAATATATTTCAAACCCTTAGATCCCTTTAATAGTTGGACAGCTGTCAATTAACTAATGACAATTAACACTTTCATTCTTCCATTTATTTAATAATAATGTTTACTTGCAACATAAAAAAATATATGAAAAACAATATTTTTGGTAAAAGTTTAAGCTTTAACTCAGAAAAACCAACCAAAACTTTAACTTAGAAAAAAAAAGTCCCGTAAGGTGAACGAACTAACAAACAGCTGTGCTATTCTATTTATAGCAATCAGCTAAAGGTCGCTCGCTGCCAAATTATTTCTGAATCGGAAGCTCGTTGGTATTTGTCTAGGAAGTAGATGCTTGGGCGATCTAATAAAGATAACGATAAGATGTTTTAGATATTGGTAATCAAATGGTACCTACAGATAAAATCACCAATCTGTTTAATATTAATAAAAATATCATTAATAAGTATAATTTCAGGATTTTAGAAATTAGGCCGTCACCCAAGGCCAGATTAGATCGAAGATTGAAATGTATTTATATGGCGATAGTTGCTAGTTCAAATTCAACGTAATACAAAGTTTATAACAAATAAAATTAGGGCACCACAATATAGCACGCAAGTTTTTAAATGAACGGAAAGTGAAGAAAGATGTGACTGAGGACTTTCCAACATTTTTTAAAACTAAAATACTTTTCACAGAGATATATAGGCTTCGACAAAAGCATGATTTACGACGAACACGCAATATATAAAGTCATGAACATTCGCCTCTCGCTTATAGCGTCGGGTTGGTATTTTTTTTGCGTTAGCTTAATAGAGGAATAAATGCATTACTGTCTTAATAATTAAACTTTAAATTTTTCATACAAAAATTGCTAATAAAAGTCATGAATCACACAAAACAAGCATATTATAATTTAGACACGTACTGTGTTAGTACTATGACATGCGTGTCGGTCGGTCACGAACAGAATAAACACGAAAACCAAAGACAACGAGAATGAGACTTCATGCAAATAGTAAAGACTGGCCAAAGGAAAAAAATACATATTTTAAATTAAAAAAAATCAGCTTTACGCTGTATCCCCGCACACAACAGGGTAGGCAGAGGGAATCTAGTGCTAAGACACTCCGTTCCCCACTTTCTGCTGAATTCTGGAGGCATTGCGTGTTGAGTGGCAGAACTCAACGCCGCGCTTNTACAGCAATTGGTGTTTTATTTTTTCATATAGCATGGTAGGAAAATACAATCTTCAAAATGTCAAAAGACACTTTGTTCTTCTTAACGCAACAAATATATAGACGCTATATCTTGCCACACGGGGAAATGAAAATGATTCATCCCATAGAGTGTAAATCGAACCCACAACCATCGCTTTACAGCCAGATGATGTCTCTCTGCATCACGACGGCCTATTTATCGTGTATTTGAATTCGAAACCGATGAGTGCGGTAAGATGCTTCGTCCTTTTGGCGCCACGATGGAAATATCTCAATAAATACAACATAAATTATAATAATAAAAAAAGTAACAAAAAAAAACTTATGTCTTCTATATTTCAAGAAAGCACTAGATTTCAATAACGTTTTGGAGATTCAAAATTATTCACTCCATATTAATAACGCATAAACTTCACACAAAAACACTTTAAAAGAAAGTTCAAAACCACATTTTACAATATATTAACACTGAATTACTTTCAGTTCAACACATAATGGAGTTTTCAATAAAAGTAAAATGTTTTACGATTGCCGTAAGTAAACACCGCCGTAAATAAGCACTAAACGTATGAACGTTTCAAAATGAAAGCGCATCTTTAATGCAACCGATTTTTTTATGTTATCTTTGTTCTGTTCCTTTGAAAGGTTTTTTTTTTTCATTTGACAAACAATATAACTGAGATAACAGTAGAATTAGAACCAATTCTAAATTGTATTCGTATCGATCCATGAGATTTTGAATATCGGAATTCAACGCTGCCATGAAATATCACATAAAACCATATGCAACAAAACTATATGTATAGAGATATTACACGGCGTTGAGTTCCAAAATCCAAAATAACTATTATCTAGGAATCACAAAAAATATGAAAAGACAAGAATTCCAATGAACTTCCAGATCTGACCTAACCTAACAAGATAAACGCAACAACACTTTCTTTGTGCACTTCATAATTTTCGCACTGACTGCACTCAAGTGGAGGACTCAATTGCGTTGATTGAATCGATCACGCGTCAACGGTTCACACGATGTTTAGACGCGTCTGCTGTGTACGACTACACTGTACAACGTATAACCTATATTTGATTAAGCTATAGATATTAGGTATATAATATGGTGTCGAGACGAAGCGCGGCGTTGAGTTCCGCCATTTAACACGCAATGCCTCCAGAATTCGGCGGCAAATGGGAAACGGAGTTTCTTAACACTAGACCAACCCTGCTGTGTGCATACAAAAGTGTCCATACAACGTGAAGCTTATTTTTTTGTATAGATATAGCTAAACTAGAGAACGTATTGACGCGTACAAAATGCTTTGCCTTAGCTACGTGTATGTCACTTTATACAAATATATATATTTTTTAAGATAAGGACGTCGTGGCACAGTGGCACAAGCGTGTGACTGAAAACACGACGATGTTGGATTCCGCCGGGTAATCACGTAGAAACAGTTGCTGTGAAATGCTGTTTGTATTCGTAAAACCTTAAAATAGATCATGATTTTTTTTGTAAGTATATTTAAATAAATATATATTTTGTTAATTGTTTTTTACTTCACTCCGTCCCCCAATTTCCGCCTAGTTTTCCAGATATTAGGTGTCAATTGGAGGAACTAAATACCGCTTTTTGTCGTTACCAGAACGAGAAAATAAAAATAATAATCTCATGAGTGAGGGTCGAACCCGCAACCGTCGCGTTTTCATGCAGGTCCCTTGCAAAAAAATGCAACATATAGTTCCCCATTTCAGCAAGCTTAGTGCTTCATCCTGCAGAGCAGGGTGAGCCGACAAAATTTAGAATCAGAACATTTTGTTGTCCACTCTCCGCCATTTAGTAACAGTTAGTTCTACATGAGCGGAAAGCCTCCGGAGAGTCACTACACTCTCAACCTAGTCACTATTTCACATAACACTGATTGTACGATCTTATCATAAAATGCTGATGGCCCGCGATTGTTTCCTACAGTAATATGATATACGACCTAGCTACGGATCTCGGTCCACCCACACATTGCAATGAATGCATCATTCGTCACTTAGAATGACTTTAAAAACGATTCCAGTAGATAAATATACACTAACATTTAAATTAAAAATAGAGTGTTTTGTCACTAATGAATAACTTATTTGCTTTTCGCGAGATTTACTACGATGATAATATAATATGTATTTATTAACTACATACGAGTGTAATATAAATATAGAGTATATTTTTTCCCATTTAAATGATGTTTTAGTTACACGCTGTATACCGCTTAAAAAAGGTAGGCAAAGGGAACCTAGTGTTAATATATTGCCCTGTTACCAGAGCGAGAAATTGAAAACAATTCCGACAGGAGATCGAACCCATAGAAGTCGCTTTTACCATAACAAACGAAATAAAGCTTTTTTGAAGATGTTGAAATTAATAACCAATAAATAAAACATTGAAAGCAAACAATATATTATACAATCAAGAATTTTGAACAAGACAAAGTCACAGGACAAAATCAGTATTAAGTAATATGAAACAAATCATTATACAAGAGTAGGTATCTTGATTCACTTCCTTCTGCCCACATATTAAGATGAATGGTGCATAAATGGGTTCACACTTTATTGTGCACCTCTTGATTACTGCTGGCGCTTTATGATTGTGATTTTGAATGGCATTGTTTTAATTAGATAGATATAGTTGTATATGTAATTGAGTGTTAAAATCCTTGAGTGTATAACACGTTCGATGCCTATGAAAAATACTGTCGCAATTAAGAATTAATATTTTTAGTAACACCAAGTTTTCTCCCGTAAATGTCGAGGTTTTTACAACAAAAGACTGCCATTTTCCGATTTCGCTGGTAAGAGTGTTCTATTTAACCAGAAAAGAAAAATTTAAATAACATAATTTATATTGCCTTGAAATAAATAGAAAAAAAAATATAAAGCGCCAATGTGTCCAAGTCCAAGACTCTTAAGTATTTTTGTAACGATCGAAGAATTTATGAATAGAATAGGTATGTCTATTGTCTTTGATATTGACAATAAAGTGGAATAGTAATAATATTTTGTTTTATACAGCCTTATATTAACATCGTAAGGACATGGCTGACTACAAACTTTGTGAGATCAAATTACAATCGGAGTAAGTACCTCATAGCATGGTAAGAAGAAAGAACCTAGTCTCAAGACACTGCTGCCCACTTTTCATCCAAATGTGAGACATTGAGCCTTGAGTGGCGGATGTTAACGCCAAAACAAAAAAAATGCAAATTTTTAATTTTAAAAAATCCCCCGACCAAAAATATCACTACCTCATTTTGGCAAAGTGCTTGTAGTTTCTAAACGACTAATCCGATTTTCATAAATTATACAGGCATAGGCTAAGAACCACTGCGATGAACAAGGCTTTCAATTTAAAAAAATTGCATTCAAATCGGTCCATAATTCAGAAGATACAGTGTCACAGACAGACACACAAGTCAAACTTATAACAACCCCCTTCTTGTATCGGGGTTAAAAGCCTTGAACATTGTTATCGTTCACCGACGACGACCATTTAAACACGAGGTAGCTTGAATTTTGCTTCATAGTGCACTAAATTTAAAAGTTCAAATGCCTTGAAATGTCAGAATAAATCTCCATACAAATTAGTATTCTTGATCTCTATCATCCGTTAACTATGCAAATTGCATCTAACATAAGTCAAGTGGAGTAAACGGTAAAATAATTACCTACTCGAAAATAGTTCACACTACTATTTATGTCAGTAGGCCAGTCGTGGCGCAGGGGCATAAAGTGTGACTGTAAAACCGACTGGTTGTGGGTTCGATCCCCACTCGAGGAGATGAAATATTTACTCAAATTTATATTTCCATTTCTTCACTCTGGTGTCGAAGCAAAGCGCGGCGTTGAGTTCTGCCACTCAACACGCAATGCCTTCAGAATTCGGCGGAAAGTGGGGAACGCAGTGTCTTAACACTAGGTTCCCTCTGCCTACCCTGCTGTGTGCGGGATAATTTTTGATTTTTTTTTACTACTTATATATTACAATTTCATTTTCACGCAAAGCAGTGCAGAGGGAACCCAGTCTCAAGGCATTTCGTTCGGTCGTTCCCCGCGCACCGTGCAATCTTCGAGACAATGTATGTTTAGTGGCGAAACTCGATGTTGCGGGAATACGGGAGCAGGATTCCAAATAATTTAAATATGGATTATATTGATTTCCCCCCAGTGAGAACCTAACCCAATACCTTAAAATTCCACTTATAACATATATATATCTTCTCGATCAAAATGGACTAGCACGGCATTAAGATCTGCCAGTATCAAAGAATACTTTTTAAAGGAAAAAAAATCTATATTTTTACTAGTTTCATCTTATTTGTTCAAAAAAAATGGACAAAATGTGTATGCGGACTATGAAAGAAAAATAGATTACACAAATCACCACAACAATTAAAACTATTTTAAATAAACTGTCATAATCAAGCTGTCAGTGAAAGTAAAAATACACATATAACTAAACAAATCACGGCTTCACTGTGTTTAAAGAATTTGCTTAAAAATTAAACATATATATATATGTATATACTTTCAGATGAAAAAAATAAGAACCTAGCCTAGTTTTAGCGTATTAAATTGATTTTATATTGTAAAATAATCTAAATATCTCGCCGCTTCAAGCTCGTTCTGAAAAAAACTTAATAAGTAGTGTTAAGACGTTCTCCACTTCACGCTTTGCTGTATTGCTTTTTAAATGGCGGAACTCAACGCCGCGTTTTAGCCCTTAGAACTCACGCTCTGGAAATTAGTTCATAAATAATTCCCCCAATTGAAATAAAACGAGTAAAACTCCACCATAGTAGCTTCAAAACAAACTAGCTAAAAATTAATTCAAAATCACGTAACCACTTTGCATGTACTACGTTAAAATCAGACAGATAAGCGTAATCTAACACTAACCGTCTAACACTAAGCCAAGTCTGGAATCCAGTTAACCAACTTAGCAACAATGTAAAGCACCTTTCACCTAACCTAGCCCTAAATGTTTAAGGTCGAATAAATGTTTAGAGAATTGCAATTGCGGTTTTTGTTCTGTTTTTTTTGGAGCGATGGCACAACGCTTTGACTGACATTGTTTGTTAGTCAGAGGTCGCAGGTTCGATCAGTCACGCTGAAATATTATATATATTACCTAAATTGATTAATATTTATTTAAATGTATTAAATGAAAATATTTAAACGTTTAAAAGCATAAGACCGTAAGCATATTACATCACAGGTCTTACAATATTGTAAAATGAATACTAGATATAAGCTCTAAATACAATTTCACGTTAATACTATAGTCATAGTACATTAGTGGCGACACTTAATGTGGTCTATTACTAAAGTGTCGAGTTATTATTGAATATACCAATATTAGGAAACCACAACTAAATAATATTAAACAAGCAACTATTCCGACTTTGCTTAGTAGCAGAAATATAGTTTTATTATATTTATATATTTATTTTTAACCGACTTCGTTAAGAAGAAGGTTCTCAATTATTAAACTTAGTATTAATACAAAAAAATAAATAATTTAAATTTAAAAAAGTTCCAGTTTCCACCTAAATTTCTTTTTTATTAGTGTATATTAAATAGCTATCAAACCTTCGTAGATATTTATAACGAATATATCTAGGTATATTCTTTATAAATCCCCTAAGAGGTATATGAACCCACAACCGCCACGTCCAGTGAGACCCAATACAACGACACCACAATGGACAACCAATTGTATTTAATTGCTCTAATAAAGCAGTGTCCGATCCGTTCTGAGGTCGAATGCGTTAATATACACTAAATTAATATTATATTAGATCAAACGCACCGCGTGTAGTGTTATAGAAAATAACAAAGGTTTTTTTTATAATGTATCATATGACAAACTTTGATTATCTCATTGATATTAAACTACAAACAGTCTATATCTGTCGTTTATAAATACAGTAAAAATATATCTATAATATAAATCTATTAATTTCTCATAGAATATTCATAAAGATTAAGAAAATGTCATATTTGCCGAGTTGTTGAGTGACGAAATTAAAACTGGCTTTTCTTGCACGTTGAGTGTTGAAATGAAATTAAAGTATAATGATTTCCCTCAGTGGAGATCGAACCCACGACCATCGCTATTACAGCTAAACGTTGCTGTACCACAACGGCCACGACGGCTAAAAAATGGAGTATATGTTACGAAAAAGCACTACGAGTAGTATATGGTCAGAGTAAAGACTTAATTATTTTTAAGCTCGAATCTGTACTTGCTTTAATACTATAGCAGTTTCATAGAAGGTTGATGAACCGGGCCAGGCGGAAGCGAACAAAAAAACCTATAGGTTCACGTTATCAGTGAAACAAAACACATCATAATCTTCATATCTTATCAACGGCTTATAGTTGATAAATGATAACATTCCCTTGACTAAATAATGTAACAAATATGTGTATGAAAATTATAGTGTCCCAATGATTTAATAACATATATGTGGAGTACTGTACGGCTGAAATGTGAAAATAATAAAAAGTTAGAAAAAACCCTAAAACCGAATATAATATGCAGTCATATATAACTAAGTTTATGGCGGCCACAACTTGTTGACCGTACTATACAGACCACCTAGAATGACATACGTAAGTATATTGATAAAAGTACGTATCACATACGAAAGAGTAACGGTAGAGTTCTCGCCGGCTAATATTCCTAACTGGAACTGGAACTATTGCTAACTGGAAGTAGCTTCCTTAGGGACTGAAACTACTGACATTTTATGATTGAAAAGTATTTATAAGGCTCTAATTTAGAAAAGATTATATAATTTTTGATACAGGTATACATGTCTATTATAAAATATTTAAATTTATTTCCAATTATAATAGTTTCTTTAGTTATCATTTTGCACCTGTTGTAACATGCGCAGGTGGACCAAATACATATACTTAAAATTTTTTGTTTTTTTTTTTTATTTTAAAACCATTTTCTTTTTTATCTTAAGGATAATAAATAAAATCAAAAAGTTTTAAGAGTTATACGGTATCCAAAAAAACTATTCCTAAAAAGAATTCTGCCATAACTTATTATATTAACACTCAAATATACTAAAACTTGAACTAAATATTCTAATTGGCAATAAATTTAAAATATCATTCGAACAATTTTAACGAACTTTGAGATGATTTTTTTTAAATATCGGCTTTTAGACATAAACAACTAAAACGGTTACATTGAAATGCTAATGTAGTGCCGCCAAAACTTAAGCAATATCGATATATTTCTCACAGAACCCCTCTATCGAGTTGGTTTGAAAAACATCTCGTAATTTTTAAAGGGTAACGATTTTAGCATACGTTACTATAATATGAAACGGCTAAAACATTTTTTAGCTTACTATGTTCCCATACCATACTAACATATTTACTATGTTCATATGGCTGATTTAGGGGATAGTAGAGAATACCATTTTATATAGGAGAAGCATTTACATCTGAAACGTTTTCGTTTCTATTACAAATCTTTTTAAACAATGTGCAGCGTTGAGTTCCGCAACCTGGTACGCTTGAATACTCTGTACACAGTAATATTTGCGAAGAATTTAGACGTGTAACTGTCACATTTCATTTGTTTAAATTAAATTATAGCCTTTGACATGCTCTCAATGAATACAATTCTATTGGCGCTTCATTTATCAATATCTTCTTACAGAACAAACGTATCAATTGAACATATTAAAATATCTACAGCTATTGCTTTAATATTTAAAATATAATTATAATATAATGTACGTAATGCATGAGAAATAATATATTTTTTATCAATAAGCGATTTAAATATTTACATTATATAATATATCTTTCTGCATAGTTATTTTCTGGTAATAACTATTCATCTAGTACTAAAAATTTTAGATATCTTCAAAGTACGTGGCTCTTATATTTAAAGTATCAAGAGTTATAATCAAGTTAAAGCACAAAACACATTACTATGTTATTAAACTATCAACTCAACAGAACGTAACGTAGTAGACAACGTGAAGGTATTAATTATCACACCATAAAATCTATTAAGTCAAAACAAACCAAGGTTAGTGGGTTCCACACAGTACATCAAACCACGCGCATTCTCTATAACCCACCACCACGAACCTGACTGTCGAATAAAGAAGTCCCAACAAGTAGTACCTTTGAACTTGGTCAGATTCTCCTCGTAGACCTGGTCGTGGGACTCAGCTCGGTCGCCACGATGACGCTTCGGTTGATGGCCGTCGTAGAAGCCACCGTTGACGCCTTCCTGTACTTCCTGGGGGTCGAACCCCAGACGCTCCTTGTAGTAAGCTTGCGTCGACATTTTAACACTTCATATCACTCAAATTTCACGTTTTGACTAGGGGTCAGTCGGAACGGGCAGCCGCCGTGCACTCACGAGTTATTATGAAGGGATCCGCCAAAATCACTTCACAGACCCGCGCAGTCGAGGCCACCACGACGATACACCACTGTATATTGTCCACAAAAGGAAAGTTGCTACCCCCTTGACACACACTGTTCGTTCTTGACACAATTTTTTAAAATTTTAACCGCGATTACTCAGAAAATTAATTAAGAAAGCTTGTTATATGTTAATATGGCAACTTTATTGGTTAAGCATTAGTTAGTATGGAATGTTCTGTTACTTTTTAATTTTTTTTTATTGTTCACTTCGTATTTCGTTTCGTTTACGATCACACTCAATTTTTATATGAGTCACTCAATTGTTTTCACATAAGGCTTCGTGCACACTTGTATAAATACGAAACTATGGAAACCTGTAGACAAAGAGGTTGTAATTGAGAATTATACTTTGAATAACGAAATTACCTCACTGAGTCACTTTAAACGTTTCGAAGGCGACATCTTGAAGGTCTGAGAATTTGTATGGTTCAAATCGTTATTTAATTACTCATTAACAAATACCACGTAATGCCACTAACTATAATGATTTACTTATTAGACACAAAGAAACGAATTATTTAGAAATAATTTTATTATTAACTTTAAAAAAAATATAATAATATTATATATTAAATTTACGCGTCAGCAGCACGAGTCAATACGCATAGCGAAGTTTCGCGTAACAAACGTATAAAACCATTTTATTTTTGTTTTCAAACCTGTTTCGTTCTAACTACCTGAGTTCAAGACGGTTTGGTTCCACTTTGCTTGAAGGCGACACGGTTCAAGGGCACGAGGACAAATACACACAATTAGCACATTTATATTAAATTCGAAATATTTGTTACTTATATGTCTAATATATCTATTCGTAAAATGTAACTTCACGTTATTCTCCACATAGGGTAGGCAGAGGGAACCTCAGGGAGGGTGTTTAGATACTCCGCTCCCTACTTTCTATGTAATTTTCAAAATACTATTGACTGTTGGAGCTGAAGGTCACGTTTTATCTATAAGAGAGAGATCAAAGGTAAAAAAAATCTTTCTCCCGAGACGTCCAACCCACAGCTGTTGCGTTTACAGTCAGATAAGAAATGTGTTAGTAACAAACAAAGGTTGTCTACTTAACACCAAATTGATGCAAATTCTTTAAATATAAGTAGATTTTTATTATAAACTTTTTTTAAAACCATCTTTATCGACCATCTCACTGACATAAATAACAAAACTAAGGTCACATTCATTAACATTTTACAAAATATATTAAAAAAATAAACTATGTAAGATACAAATCTTTTAAGAACCAATTACTTGATTAATTAACTACATGCTATAATTAACAGGAAAATGTATTATTGAAATGAGGGCAAATTTCAATATGTTTAAATTCCTTTATAAAATAATACGATTTTAAAAACTTTACGTTTCGAACATTTTGCAGTAGGCCGTGGTTTGCGTTGTGTCCCGCATCTATTAGGATAGGCAAAAAAACCTAATGTTAAGACATTCTGTTCTCCACATTTCGCCGAAAACTCGATGCGTTGCGTGTCAAGTGGCGGAATTCAACGCTACGCTTTGCCTCATTACCAGGGCGGGGAAATGAAAATATTAAATAATTTATTTTCCCGAGCGAATCAAATCTATAACCGTCGCGTTTAGAACCCTTGTGCCTCTGCGCCGCGACGGCCTTATATTTTTAAACGATTAACCTACTTTTGAAGCATTATATGTTTTTAGACAGATCCTTTAAGTCAAAGGTCGCGGAGAAATAAAAAGAATAATTACTAGTATGTTAAAAAAGTTCGTTAAGTATATACATATAGTCTTTTGTCTTATACATTTTGCATGTGAAAATCTTACTGCGATCGAATCGCAGAAATTGCATCAATTTATCAATCAAATTTGCCGTTCAAACAAGTGTCTTTAATTGAAAAATTGTTTCAATTCGGTAAACGTCTTCAATTTATCTGCAGTTAAAAGTTCTCATTTTGTGTAAGTATTTAGTGAAGTGTTTGAAGCATAAAAAAACATCCTCACGTTTTCTCCCTTACAGCAGTGTTAAGTCACTCCGTCCCTCACACACCGCCCGATTTTCGAGACATTGCGTGTAAAATGGCGAAACTCAACCACAATTTTCGTCTTGGGGTACCACAGTTAGGAAATTGAATCCGAAAGTGGCAATCAAAGTTTAATATAATATGCATGTATAATACATATATTCTCTTGAATCACGCAGTCTATTAAAACTGTCGTATCTGTAGTTTGAAAAAACGAAACAAAGTATCTGGTCCGAGATTTTATTTAACACTATTTAAGATGACGATAGCCCATACAAAAAACCAAAAATAATTGGGAAAACCAAAGACAACCACACAATTTTTTATTAATAAATATAAATTACATTAAATTCCTACATTTCTAGAAATGATAAGAACATATTTACAATATGTTCTTATCATTTCTAGAAAAGAATCATCATTATTATTATGTTTCATAAATGATATCATTATTTATTAATACATGTTTTAAATTTATTTCAATATATTAATAAAATGAAATGGATTAAAAATTATCTCTAAGTGGCCGGGGTCTTTGCTATCTAAATTTTACGTCTTGACGTCAAAATATTATCAGATAAAAATAAAGATAGAAAAGGTTGCTTGGCGAACAAATGTCTGGTGTTCATACTTTAAAGACTAACACGAATATGTAGATAATAATAAAATATACTAATTGCATGTTCAAAAAGTCCGTACGTCTAACTATAAACGCGATGAAATTGGGTTCAATTCTCATTCGGGGGAATAAGTGATTTTCATTTCCTCGCACTGGTAGTAAGACAAAGACCGGCAATCAGTTCCATCACCCAACACGCAATATCTCGAAAACTAGGTAGTGCGTGGTAAACGAAGCATTAGGTTCCCTTTACCTACCCGACTTTATACATGATATACAGACTGAAACGAAAAAAGGAAAGAAATATAAATAATAATTAGTATATATTTTAGATTTATTTTTGTTAAATATATAAAAGCCACCCAAAACCACATTAAACTTAACTTCGAAATAGACAAAGTGTTGCCCAATTATTTCCGCTTACAATGAGGCTACTATAGAATACATTGTACTGTAATTCCCACGAGGTGTATTTCGAAGCGAAGGTCATGTGACCTTGAGTGACCGAAATGGAGATTTGCAAGTTTTGTTGGTCTGTCTGCGCCCGAGATATACGCGTGAACGTCAAAAAAGGTTCCTTTTATTTTAAGAACTTCAATACAAAGAACTTTAATTTATAATGTACATAATATACATGCACCAGCATGCGAGTAAAGGCGCGGGATCACCACTCGAAGAAATGGAATATTCAATACATTCATCATGCAATATAGCCGCATTAGACCTAACAAACTTATTTTTATTAGCTTCGCGCTGTATTCAGCACATAGTAGGATAGGTTGAGGGAACATTCCCATCCCATTAAGACACTTCGGTCTCCCATTTTCCGCCAAATTAGACATTGCGTGTTGAGTGGCGAAACTCAACGCTGTGCTTTGCCTCGGTACTAGCGCGAGAAAATTAAATATGAAATATTTCATTTCCTCGTGTGGGAGTTGAACTCACACTCTGTCGCGTTTACAGTCGCACGCCTTGTGCCACTACGCCACGACTGGTCCCTTTTTTTAAATATATGAAATATATAACCTTATGATATACAAACGAATGTAAAGTAGTTACAAAGAAGTATTTCTTTATCATCATTTTCGGAGAAACAAGATGTGGTGAGTCACTATCCGTTCAACTATCCAACTAAGGATAAAAAACTTGCGGATTTATATTGATGATTGTCCTTACTCCGCTTTCCGCTTGAATTAAAAACATTGCGTGTTGAGTGATGGATTTTTTTCGACCTAGAGGTTAATTCTGTTAGCCTTATTGGCCTTCACAGCGACACCCTTTGAGTAGGGAGTACTCTGTTCCTGAGACAGTGCAAGAATTACGTGGCTGCTTCAGAGCATGTCGTCGGCGGCAAGGGCGTCCCCTGCGGGACTCGAACCTAGGCTTGCAGCCGTTGATCGATAAAATTTGCGGATTTCAATATGTATCTTACCAAGGTGGGGAAATGAGAATTATTCTTACCCCCGAGTTGAGATCGAATAGTCCACCAAATGTAACGTCATAATCTATTCTCTAACGCCACGACTGCCAAAAAACTATACAATTTAAACTTCAACCAACAAACCAGTCTTATATTTGAAAACCGAATTTAACGAGTTATATTCAGAATATCAATTATATTCGTTAACAATATTTAAGTAGATTGCAAGAGCCACTTCATCTTTGTGCATTTTCAATGACTGTACTCTGAAAGGCAACAATTGGAACATGTTTCGAAAAGTAAAGCAAGGTCTTTGGGGGAATCAAATGCTACTAATTTACTGTACATTCAAAGTTGTAATAATATAAGACTAATACATAATGTCAGAAGCCGTCGTGTAGCAGCGGCGGTTGTGCGTTCGATTTCCACTGTAGGGAATTAATTATTTTTATTTCTTCGCTCTGATAAAATCCGGCGTTGAGTTACACCACTCAACATGTAGTCTCAAAAAATCGACGGTTGAAGGGGCGAGGACTATTATGTCATTAGGTTAAGTCAGCTTGCCTTGCTATATGCGGAATATAAGATTAAATATAAATAACCTTGAACACTAGTATTTATGTAATATGATTCTTATAGCATACTTTTATTTATAAAAGTTTCATACACTTTAACTACCACTTTTACTACTTTTACTTTTTATTTATAAAATAATATACAAAATGAATTTACGCTTTTAAATAAATATATTCAAGGTAAGGGAGAACACTTAAAACAATAAACCAATATTTTTTTCTAATATTAACTATTATCAGTAGTATTTGATTGTCTCAACCAAACGAACCGTTGTAATTCTATTTAAATATTTGATTTGTCACTGTCAACTTGAACTTGGAGTAATAAAACGTTGAGTGGGCTCTAAGCGACTGAGTAAAACATTTATTTAATTATTATAATGTATATAACCTTCTTTTATTACTATTATACTTCTTTTATTATTTATTTGAGGCCGGTCGTGGCGCAGAGACACAAAGTGTGACTGTAAAATCGACTGGTTGTGGGTTCGATCCCCACTCGAGGATGTGAAATATTTATTAACATTTATATTCTTTCATTTCTTCGCTCTAGTGTCGAGGCACAACGCGGCGTTGAGTTTCGCCACTCAGCACGCAATGCCACCAGAATTCGGCGGAAAGTGGGGAACAGAGTGTCTTAACACTAGGTTCCCTCTGCCTACCCAGCTGTGTGCGGGATACAGCGTGAAGCTGATATTATTAAAAAACCAACTAACACCGGATTCCATAATCACAACTCTAAGAACTCAGAACTAACTAAACTCTTTCAAACTACCCTTGAAGTGTATCTTTCAGTTTCTAATAAACAAAGAATTACACTAATCACACACTTAAAGAAAATTTAAAACTAATGTGATTTTCTCACGGACAACAATTTCAAAAATGGACTAAATTAAAATAGAACCACGTGGGAAGCTTTCAAATAAAAAAATCATCAAAGTCGGTTTCCTCAGTCATAACTTTTGAGATAATAAACAAAAGATAATAATAAAAAAATACTAGTCAAATTGACTGTATTTTTTAATGACATTTTTTAAGACATTTTTTTTATTTTAAAATGACGGTCAAATGCCCTAATTTCTAAGGATATTTAATGACACCGCATACTAGTAGTTCAGCTGTCAAATTACTATCACCTGTCACAAAATGTAACAAAAAGCAAACATGTATATACAAAAAGTATATATATAAAAGTAGGTGAGTATGTATTGGCGTATAAAAAAAGGATTTTACATAACGGTAAAAAGCATGCACAATACAAGGTAATAAGGTCGCAAAGGTCGCTTTACAGGCGACGGTTGTGGGTTCGATTTCTATTCGGAGAATGAAGTATTTAATATTTCCATTTCTTCGCTGTGCGGCCTTAATGGGAACAGATTATCTTAACACTAAGCTTCCAGGTTACCTCTGCCTACCCTGCTATGTACGAAATAGGGCATGAAATAAAAAAAAAGAGTAGAAATAATGATTGAACCCACAATAAGCTCATTTACTCTCCGTCCCTGCTCACTTTGACAATGGCCTTATTTATTTAAATATATATTTTTTATTATTTTAATCGATTACCAACTTATAACTTTAAGACGATGTGATTAGGTCAATACAATTTATCAAAAGCGTCGGGTGACCAGACGCAGGTCAACGAACCCATAAACCATTGCCTGTATGACACGCAAAAACTACCGAGTGCTTGCCGAATT
Source organism: Heliconius hermathena (assembly GCA_013403705.1). Taxonomy (NCBI): domain Eukaryota; kingdom Metazoa; phylum Arthropoda; class Insecta; order Lepidoptera; family Nymphalidae; genus Heliconius; species Heliconius hermathena. Next base: position 524,362 of record JAAIXJ010001882.1, read on the forward strand.
TACCTCTCAAATGTTTAATGTGCACGGTTAAAAATATGTATAGATTATTATGTATTTCCAATGTTTATTATATTATATTCTATAATATCGTATCTACCAAGCAGCAGCATTCTTGTATTTTCTTTGTAAAAGGGTGCTTTTAAAAAAAAAACAAGAGTGCTGCTTTAGGCAGGGAGGACCTAGTGCTGAGAACTCAGTTCCCCACTTCCCATTCAATTTTCAAGAAATTGCGTGTGAGTGGCAGAATTCAGCATCGCGTTTTTCTTCTTTTATCATGTTGCCAGAACAAAGAAACGAAAAATAACTCAATTAATAAGTGGGAACCGAACACACAACCTTCGCCTAGAAAATAAGACGCTGTGCCTCTCAGCCACGGTCCCAATATGTGTATACAGTAACATGCCTTAATACTAGTAAATATTGACATGAGCTCTGTCAAAGCTACTGACATTTGACCTCCGCGGGTCTAAGTTGTTTGCCTCTTTCATATTCTTTACTTAACCATAGTAAATTTTAACGAAAAACAGCCATTCAGTAGTCACAGTTCTTTAGATCAATAATAAAGATCTACTGTTCAAAATTAAATAAAATTTATATATTTTTTTTGTTTATTATATTTATTAATTGAGGCCAGTCGTGGCGCAGCGGCACGAGGTGTGACTGTAAAACCGACTGGTTGTGGGTTCAATCCCCACTCGAGGAGATGAAATATTTACTTAAATTTATATTTCCATTTCTTCGCTCTGGTTTCGAGGTCAAACGCGGCGCTGAGTTCTGCCACTCAACACGCAATGCCTCCAAAATTCGGCAGAAAGTGGGGAACGGAGTGTCGTAACACTAGGTTCCCTCTGCTTACCCTGCTGTGTGCGGGATACAGCGTGAAGCTGATGTGATTTGATTTTATATTTATTAAAACTAACGTTTCATATACCATCAATTAAACATCCTACTCGTTTAATTTTTCAAAAAACAAAACGTGTTGACCAAAAGTTACTAACACTACTCTAAAAAACGACGAATACGCTCCAACCTACAATTAATTTGGAAAGAACAGACAATAAGTTGAGACAATGGAAAGGAAAATATCGTGTGAATATTTTAATTTCTCAACGAGATCCCATTGTGCGTGACGATGTATGAACTTATCTAATTCATTTTGACCGTTGACCGGATTTCACCGTTATGACAACCGAAACAACGATACAATCTATTTGTAACCCGACTCGACTCGACGAACGCCAGCTGAATCTAGTTGGTTTAGTTTGATTAAGCGAAGGTGGTTCGTCTTTGGTTCAGCAATATTCCGACGAAACTCAAATGAAAAACAGTTGAATGCATAAATTAATGTCGTAGGTCTTCATATAAACCTGCCACCGATTCACAAACCTAAGCAGACTTAAAGTAAACCTGCAGAAAATTTAAAAATTTTAAACTACAACGGAGACTAACTAAATTATCAAAAGTAATGTGTCGTGGTCGTGATCGTGAACTTGTTACGGGCGATAAGGACATGTTGCAAAGTCATACTATAATTGTAAACTATAAGAATCTACTTAATAGACAAATGTCCTAACTATTACTAGAAAAGAAAAGATACAATATAAATAATTAATTAATTAGTTATTATACTAATAACGTGTTACACAAAAAATCTATAGATTATATTTTTTTATTTTCTAAAAAAAGGCAGAATATATGTCTATATACTATAATAAAATTAAATATTTTATTAATAATAAAAATATACACATATCATGTAAAAAAAAATAATACAATACTCACATCATATAGAAATATGGATATCACATTAAACAATCGCAAAACAATAGCTTTAGCTACGCATTTCATGGTATAGACAAGTTCTTTGAAATAAACAAATAAGTCTTAAATCATCCTTGAAATAAAAACACAAGTAATTTGATTCGGGTAAATACAGGAAAATTGGGGTCGAAAATCTTTTTGAACAAAAACTTTAATTTTCCATCTTCTAAATGAAAGCTAATGAAAATATTTCAAAGTTTCAAATTGTATATTGCGATATGACAGCGCAAGTAGTTAAGACACTACATTTTCCATTTACTGTCAAATTTTCGAGACAAGTTGAGTACGAAATTCAAAGTCACGCTATATCTCGAAAATGAATGAAAAAAGAAAATTAAAAAAAAAATAAATATTTAATTAATTTCCCTGAGAAAGTAATCGAACCCACAACTGTCACGTTTTACAGTCAGACGAGATACAAAGAAGTATAAGATTAATAATAAACACTTATTATTGTCCTTTTATAAGACTTAAAATGAAAGCCATTGAATATAATTATTTTAACACGAAATCATAAACTTAATAACTTCACAGGTCAAATTATTCCTAAAATTCTTAGTCTCTATAGTATTTATTAAGTAATAAATACTATAGAGACTAAATATTTGGTATGGAGGATATCTAAAGCGCATTATGCAATACAACCCCTGTCTATACAATAAATGTGGGGAAGACGGTAAACTCGTCTGCCCTTCACATGTCCTTGTCCTTCGTGTGATCGTATTCTTGAATAATAATAAAAACATGGCAACAATAGTACTAAATTAAAAGATAATTTTGTTTGGACTGTAGGGAGAAGAATTTAAAATGCTAATTTCGATGATTTATACGCATAAAGGAAAAAAAATATTAAATATAGAACTTACGAAATATAGAACTTTGTTTAATAAATAAAATTTTTCGCTTTCTTTCCATAGACAGAGAGTGTGTCAAGATGAGTAATCAGTTTTCGCCCGAACTCAACGCCGCGTTTTATCTTGCCTGAGCGGAAAACGAAAATAATCCATATCTCCGAGTGAAAATCGAATCGAAGTAGGTGGTGTCCCGTTGCGTGGTCCCATTGATTTTTGACATTACTATGATCATCTTCTATATGACCTTTATAAATTAAACATATATGAAGAAAATTTGCGCTACCAACCATCAATAAAAATCCGGCAATGTCTTATTTTAAACCTTCTACAATTTACAAGTTTTATTAATAATCATGCAAAATAATTCAAAATGGTGAAGCAAAAATAAATCAGTAAATGCAATTTAAGGACAAACAAAGCGAGCAATGCAAGGAACGCGGAGTATGCGGACCGGTTCCTAACGGGATGGCCACGCATAATGCAGACGATTTGACGCGGCAAATTGAGATGCATGTTGCTCATGAGATTTGGACGGACTAGTCAGTTTTTTTACATGATTTTACATTTAAAATGTAGGAAGTTTGTATCAACATCGTATAAAATTGATAAGAAAATATATTTCGTTTTCGAAAAATCGGAATTTTAGGTTACTAAGAATTTTTGTATTTGATATTATTTTATGGAGGCCAGTCGTGGCGCAGCGGCACGAAGTGTGACTGTAAAACCGACTGGTTGTGGGTTCGATCCCCATTCGAAGAGATGAAATATTTATTTAATATACATTATATTTCCATTTCTTCGCTCTGGTGTCGAGGCAAAGGCGCGGCGCGGCGTTGAATTGCACCACTCAACACGCAATGCCACTAGAATTCGGCGGAAAGTGGGGAACGGAGTGTTTTAACATTAGGTTCACAGGGTAGGCACCCTGCTGTGTGCGGGATACAGCGTGAAGCTGATGATATTAAAACTAAACTAACTTCACGCTTTATCCCTAGCGGGGTAGTCAGAGAGAACGGAGCGCCAAACGCTACGGTATAAAAATTGATGATATTATTTTATTTAAATCAATTATTAGATGAGGCCGAGAATTGCTTATGTTTTTCTTGAAAGGAACGCAAGCAAAATTATATTCGCGTGCAATAGACCACTAATCTACGAAACATTTTAGTTATTTGATTCGGTTATAATGCCTTATAGTTTTCTACATATTATTTGAATTTCATGCACCACTAAACTTTATAGTCTGAGCGCCCATTAGAAGAAGCCTATAGTTATTTCTGTTCTGATGTTAATAGTAGAAAGTAACTGTACACTAATTATATAAAAGACTCGATGACATCGTCCTAGATAACCTTTTTGGGAATAATTACAGCATTCTGGGTGCTGCAAGAAAATTTCTTTCCAATCATTTTAATTACTTGAGATTTAAATATTCTTTTTATTCATGATAATGTCAAAGAAAGAAGAAGAATTTACCCAAAAACAATTCTACTCTATCAAGATTCATTTAATTTTATTATTTAGAATAACACTGCTGTCATTGTATAAACTAAAACGAAACTACACAAATTAAATATAAGCAAAATAACAGAAATATCAATAATACAATATAAAGGAAGACTAAATACATCAATAGTCATACCCCTATACAACGAAAGTTCATTGCACAGTAACGGTCGAGTATAAGGCTTCAATGTTTACGAACTAAGTGCTACAACTTTAATCTCTCAGTGGAAATGAAACATGTGTTTGCAATATGTAATTTTATACTACTTTTTTCTTTCACAACGTCTGGGCCTTGCTTTTTCACTAATTAAAAGTGATAATAAATTAAATTTGCTTCCTTTGTATTGTTTATAGTTTTTGTCCTTCTCAGTTTTTATCTACGTAAATCTGTTATTATCATAATAAGATTTATCTTTCATAATCTATATTATTACTTATAATTTAGAGTTTTGATCTAAATATCTACTGATATTTTACTCGCTCTGGTAACAAGACCGTAATATCGTGAAAATTGGGCCAAAATGGGGAAAGGAGATATTCCTTAACGCTAAGTTCCCTCTGACTATTTAAGGGAAACAGCGTGAAGCTATAAAAAATCTCTCCTGATAATTCTGCTTGCTTTCACTTATATATCACCATTGCAGTTCAAACAGCCTCCAGCTAAGAAAGTCTTGGAACAAGCTGTTCTATTGATGTTGAGATTATTGATAACATCAATTGTTGTCCCATTAAAAGCGTATTGTAGAATTTTAATCAGCTTATAAAAGTGTCCATTTTTTGTCAACTCTGTATATTGGTCTAGTTTATTATGTATGTTAGTCTACTTAGGAATACTTGATTGCTTTTGAATGTCAACGGCATTAAAAATATGGGACCAATCAAACAAGATTTCGTGTACGATTTATACGTATAAAATTATTTTTTTTTTTATAAATTGTATCATTATGGAGAAAATAAAGATTTCTTATTGTATTGAGATTTGAATTTAATTACTAAAGAAGCTCTTATTTATAGATTTTTTTGTTTAGCAAACATTTTAGGATAAAGTTTTTTTTTAGTTTTTTTACGCGAAGAATTTCTGAATTCTTGAAGCATTGCATGTTAAATGGCAGAACTCAACGCCGCGCTTTGCCTCGTCGCCAGAGCGCGGAAATGCACCTGTACCACACCATATTTTTCAGTATATGTATATACATATACTGAAAAATATTTATTGTATTTATTATAAATATTGTTATTAACATTTGCAAGCCACATCACCTGCAACAACTGTTTACATTTCACTTCTCGTGCTGACTGTAGCATGTTTTGTTATTAAATCGCTCGACTAAGTGTGTCATTACTCATTGCGTTAACTATTTGTTCAGAGAATTGCTAACATTATTCTTTAAAATGATTATTGAATCGAAATCCGAGACGTTTGGTACAGTCGTAAAATTTTATAATCTGCAACGTATTGTAGTTAAAAATTAAATTAAATCAGCTTCACGGTGTATCCCGCACACAGCAGGGTAGGCAGAGGGAACCTAGTGTTAAGACACTCCGTTCCCCACTTTCTGCCGAATTCTGGAGGGATTGCGTGTTGAGCGGCAGAACTCAACGCCGCCCTTAACCTCGACACCAAAGCGAAGAAATGGAAATATAAATTTAAGTAAATATTTCATCTCCTCGATTGGGGATCGAACCCACAACCAGTCGGTTTTACAGTCACACCTCGTGCCACTGCGCCACGACTGGCCTCAACTGGCCTGGTACGTATTGTAGTACTTAACTAAATTATATTTTTTTCAGCTTCATGCTGTATCCCGAATATAGCAGGGTCAGCAAAGGGTACCTAGTGTTAAGTTCTCTTCGTTCTCCAGTTTCCGTGTCTTTGCTTGTGAGTGTCGTAATTCACCGCCGCTCTTGTTACCAGAGCATAGAAATGAAAATTATTTATGCCCCAAGGGGGAACGAACCCACAATCGTAGCGTTTACAGACAGGCGCTGTGTCGCTGCGCCACGACGGTCTAATTTAAATAAATATATTAACAAGTGACTGAATCAACGCTTGTGTAAATTTAGCCTTAGATACAAATAACAAATTAAATCAATATTTTAGTACACATTGCAAATAGTTCACCACTCTTAATAAATTGCATAAGAAGTTCTTATTATCATAATAAAATATTATATAAAATCTCAAGAAACAAAACAATATAATAAATATAAATCGTGAAGTGTTAGTCCCTTATTTCAATAATAAAAATCGAAACTGTTTCTATAACAATAAGTTTTCAATGATAATAAAAACTGTCAGCTGTGATATTATTAATAAGCGTTGAATATTTTACGACAACTACTTAACGAAGGTTGTCTTGTTAAGACTAACTTGTAATAACAATGTGATTTTGCATACAATTTACGATTGAGAAAGTTTTATGCTGTTGCCTTTAAGGGGTAGATTAAGGTCATATCTGTGCTGTACTTTTAATGTATGAGATGGTGTAAAAGGTAAGTGGGCCAGGACGAAATATATATGTAAATATGGTTTGCAATCGAGATATCGCCTATATAGCTTATGCTGGTATTTTTAGAATATACAATATTATTGTATATTTGAATCAAGCAGGACTCAAACTTGCAACTCTTGGCGTTTTCTATTATTCGGAAGTATAGATAGAAATGACTAAAAGATTTGCTCCTGAGAAAAAATGTTAAAAATGGATTTCAACTCGTTAGCATTGTTCATTAAATCAACTTCTTCATACATGCTTTCTATTCATATATGATTTTATTTTAACTTGAAGTTAACTTCTAGCCCACCATAACACCGGAACACTTTACATATAGGTAGTACTGGATGTGAACGGATACTGGGGACACAGTAAACCCTACATCCTGGTATTGTTTAACTTAACTATATTATAATGCATCACCACTTCACTTAATTAGAATATCTTGGAGATTACGAAATATATATTCTAATTTTACTTGTATAATTCTCTAATATACGTATATTATATGCAATTTCACTTTCATGTTATTAGTTCCGTTTCTATGGACAGCCAATTAGACGGTCTCAAAAGATTTTTTTCGACATTTCTTTAAAAACAACGATCTCAACTCTGCGCTTTGCCTCGTTGCATGGAAATTAAAATAATAAATATTTTATTGCCCCGATTAGAACCCACAACGGTCGGCTTGCACCCTTATAGCACGACTGCCCCTATAACTTATGTATTATTGTACAATATCACTTAGACTATCACTGAGTCTAAAGGCATAATAACTCAAAACACTTTAGATTACGAGCAAGTCGTTTACCCAAACGTTTAGCGTTATACAATACTGAGCATATATTATAATATTTCATATTTTCTAAGTAATAAAGTTCAATTTGTCATCGTTTCCTGACGTTACGTCGGTATGACGTTATCTGTGGACTGTGAGTCAAGCAAAATGAGGTATTTTTATGTTGTAAAGAAGTTTTTTGATGTAACTTATTACACTTGTTGTATACGGGTACAAAAAGTATGGAAATATGGATATAATAATTTTGTCGGTGACTTCTCTGTGTTTTTGATTGATTACAAACATGATTTTTAATACAGATAATATACATTTATTATTCAGGAGCTGTACAAAGTTTTTTTTTTTAACTTCATAAATATATAACTTTTAAAAGACATTTCCTATTAAAAGAATAAAAATTTGCATTTTAGAATACTTCTCAAATTTAAGATATATCTTAACTTTTTATAGCGATGTCAGAAAAATAAGCTATCGAAACTGATGTTTCAGAATACTATTAAAAATATTTTCTAACATCTATTGAATTAAAAAATAGTTGAATTGAATTATATAAAGTAACTAAAAGTATTATCGATAATAATAATAATCGGTACTTCACGAGTGATTGCTAACAATGCTAATTTGTCATTACGGCCTCCTTTGGTACAGGATAATAAAACGTAATGTTAGAATAAAGATAAAATATAAAAACTTCAAATCGTATTTACTAAGTCGGTTAATCAAGAAATGAGGAAATTTAAAAAACTGAGAAATGTGCGTATAAAATTAACTACTTCATAAATAATTAATTTTAAAAAACTTATATTATTCAGCACGAAGAAAAAAAACAACTTAAAACTTTTTTTATATAATAAAGAATGTACCAATAAGAGATTCATCGGAATCCAACAAAAAATATATAAAATACTCTTATCTATTGCAACTATTTCATGAAAAACATTATGTCACTGTTATAAATATATCGGAATGTGTCAACCGTTTTATATAAATGTGCTAATTTATAACATATCCTCAATAAATATAATAAAATGAATAAACATATTAATCTATATTAAATAAAATAGTATCATAGCGGCATTCTGCAATCTCAACCATGACAATTGAAAGTACCATAGAAATATCTTCCACTTCAATATCAACAGTTATTATAAATAAACAACACGTTAGTTGAGCAGTTTTCGTTGAAGTCTTTAGTTAACCCAAATACGTTCGGAACGTTGACCGTAACCTATATGCTATAAAAATAGTTGAAAACACAATACTCCCTGCAAAAAATACCGAAAAAAACGTATAAACTTCGCAAATTCTAGCATTACGTGGTAAAAGCATGGCTTTGGAAACACCGCAAATATTTTGTAACCTCAAATTTCATCTATAACCAATCTTAACATATATAAAAAAAAATAACAAATTCTCAATATTTGTCACCGCAAAACGTTTAAAGTACACAAAAAAAAACACTGGCACATACGTTTTTTTTTTTAAATTCGCGTTATTTAAACAACAAGATGGCGGGCGATCGTACCGCGACGCCGTGCCTCGGCGAACTGACGTCTCACTGACACTGTAAACTGTAAACGTCAAACTGGCTTGGCTTATCTGTGTGCGTGCGCGTGTTTGTGTGTTGCCGTGTAAGGCTTGAATGGATAAAGGTTGAGCACCAGTGACTCAGTGGACAGTAGGTGTTATTTTGTAGATTTCGAAATTATGAATGTGTCATTTATTTTTTTATAAAATCAAATAGTGATTTAAAAAGAGCACAGAAAAAAATTTGTAGCTTTATTTATTATTATTGTAGTTTTAAGTTTTATTAATCAAAAATTAAATCACAAAATAACGAAGCCTCAGCACAATTAAGACATGTGTAGACAAAGGGAACCTAGTGTTAAGACACTTTATTCCCCACCTCCACTTGGTGCCAGAGCGAAGCAATGAAAATATTAATAAACAAAAATTCTTTATTCCGATTGGGGATCAAACTCACAACGGCCATAGGCTAAGTATTATAACGCCAAAGTATTATTGCTTGTAGGCTAAGTACTGAGTTTTTTTTAAGACGAAATTGACAATGGTGACAATTGTGTCCAAGACATGCAAGTATGTATGCAGGCCATCATGGCACAGTGGAATACCGTTTGCGTGTAATGTTGCGGGTTTAATTTTCAGTCAAGGAAATTAAATAATCTTTTGACCGCTCTAGCAAGACAGTGAGCAGCGTTGAGTTCCATTACTCAACACACAATCATTGCATCAGAAAGTCTGGAATTTGGACGGAAAGCGATAACAAAGAGTCTTAACACTTTGTATACTGTTATATATGGACTACTATGGAATGCGTCACTACGGGCTCTACGTACTCATTAATCAGATAGTTATGTATAGTAATTGTACAAAAGATAATTATAGTTTTAAACGTGATTACACAAAAAACAATTTACTAAGCCAACTAATGTGAATATTAATAACATCAATATTTTGTATCGGAAATACTTTCGCTTTAACTATCATTTGTTGTTAACTAATGAGCGGGGCAATCTCAAATGGTTTATTGATTGAAAACGTCGTTAGACGAAATAACTATTTATTAGACTATTCTAGAGAAGAGGGAGTAGATTTATGTTAAATGTTATTAACATTTTAAAAATATTATTCCACATTTAAGAAAAAGATACTTGTTTTTAGAAAAAGTACAATAACAGAAACGTAGCGGGAATTGAATTGGCGCCTCTAGAAAATCTTTCAAGCGTTCTGACTATTTAAGCTATTATTAATAAGTTATAATCAAGCTACATCAAAATATATATAGCTATGCATGTACCTATATTAATTTTGACGTAGACTTGCGGCGTTGAAATCCGCCACTCGAGAACAGTCATGAGTGCGAAAATAATTTATTCCACCGTGAGGGTATCGACACCACAAGCATTGCGTTTACCATGAAACACTTCTAAACTACTGCAATTCGGCATCTAGATTTCTTTCACCAGATTAATTCACTCACGACTTCGAACTCCCATAACCACATAACTTAACACTGTACTATAAAAATATCGAGCAACTGTGTTGAGAAGCCATATAGGTCTAAAATATTAAAAAAATAACCAAAATGGGAGATCGCGCCTTATTTTACCTCTCCGCTTCACGTGGAATGCCCCAATATAGAGATTAACAACGAATTTGCAGAATTTGCACATAATTAATAGTCACAAATCTTAATCCTAGTCCTAATCTAGAACCAAAAACCGATTTCACATGAATTTTATACATTACATGTTTTCTCATAATAATATCCTCATCACCAAGGTCACAAAGTAAATAGGTCACGATAACCTAGAATTGAAAGTAGAACAATTTAAAATAACTAAAATAAAATTTTCCTCTAATATTGTGATGATGATGTCAGAGAGTTTCGTAGAGAACAGATGTCCTTTAGCATATTGAGTCATTTCATAAACAAGTTCAAGTTATTAACAATTGCAACGTGATCCTTACTTTATGTAACTAGCATCGAATCGTGCATTAGAATTTTAAATGTTAAATAAAAGCTAAACAAAGGGGTCCTAGTGTTAAGACACTCCGTTCTCTATTTTCGACCAAAATTCGAGACGTAGTTGTATTGAAAGTGGAACTCAACGCCACATTTTGTCGTCCTAGAAAATGAAAATAATTCATATTTTCTGGAAATATTTTATCTTTTACCCATATTCAACAGTTTTGAATTCGTGAAACAGAACATTGTATAGACTTATATATTTAAAATATTCTTATTCTTGAAATTAATTTGTTATTGAATTTATATATAAATGTCATACAGTGATGTTAGAAAGTTTGCGGCATTATTTAATCTGGCCACCCATCATGCACCGCTATAATAAAACATTTGGGAGATACAACTAGATTCCCTTTGGCTGAAAAGTTCGAAGATATTAAAAAAAAGGTAGAAATGACATTGAGGAAAGTCACACTATATAAATAATTTATGGGAATAATAAGGCCGGTATGTATAAAATCGACACGTTTACCTCTTTCGTTTTGGATAATATAGTGATTATAGAATAGGCGCTTATACGGTGTTCCCTTGCACACGCTCGATATGGCCAGCTACGTGACCCAGAACTAGCAATTAATCTATAAACGACTTGAATGAACGAAGGCTTTGTTGGACATTGAAGATTCCTCTGATTATTACTCTAAGTTTATTTTTTTTTATAAAGAGTAGGTACTTGATATTTTAGTAGTCAAACTGTCGAGTAAAGTGGTATAAATGCCTGTCGTAAGTGTGAGAAGCGAAATTGGAATTACTGAAATTTATAACATGTTCAAAAATAAATTTAACCTCAGGTTCCTCTGAATATAAAACTCTTCCTTTATTGAGTGACCAACAGCACCCAGAGCGATTCTGCTTAGGACGTTGAAATTTAGTTTATAAGTTCCTTGTGGAGTGTAGGGAAGCATTACGAGAGGATCCAAGAGACACAAGTGCCAATTAAACGTGAAATAAAGTTTTTTAATCATTTTAATTATCATTGATACCACGACCCTGCTATGTAAATATGGAAATATCTTTGATGTTGCCTTCCTATAAACATATCAACGCCATCTAAGGATAAGGACATATTCATGTGAACGTAATTGCAGATTATAAAAACCAGATTTTTATAAAAAAGACGGTCAAGTGCGAGCCAGATTTGTACACAATTTTTCATAGAAAATAAACTGAAGAATTCACTATATAAATCATTTATGTGTAAACATTGTTATTTGTATAAATGTAAGCAAATATTAATACACTAAAATTGATTACTACTGGAGGTATTATTAGGTAACATTTTAGATTATACATTATCGTAATACAATTTTTTTTGGAAGTAAATAGTATGAATTTCTTGGAAGAATTTATAATAAATAATAAATTACACTTGTAAATCTGAGGGCTTCGTGGCGCAACAAAGGTGCGACTGTAAACCATCGATTGAAATATTTAAGATTTTCATTTCTTCGCTCTGATGACGAGGCAAAGCGCGGCGTTTATTACCGTTACTCAACACACAATGCTTCCAAAATACTGTGGGAAAGTGGGGAACGGTAGTAAAGAGTAGTGTCTTAACCCTGGGATCCCAGGTTTCCTCTGCCAACCCTGCTATATGGAAGCCAAGTACACTAATTAAATCACGACTTAAACATAATTTTTACAAATATTATAAAAGAGACCAACTTTATCAGTTGTTTACAAAACCTTCAAGTCAATTCGTACTCCACAATCTTTGACAATAAGTTATTATTCGATTTGTTTGTTCAAATATCCTGTCGAAGTGAGTCAGTGCGTGGGGTGCACTAATTATACTGTCATTAATTCATCGATCTCGCTACAGCCGCCGATCAGCCGGTCAGCGGTCTGATCGCGTCAGACTGGGGTATAAACTGTGAAATATTATAATATATTTCTTAATTAGCATATCTTGGAGATATAATAAATATACTAATTTAGATTTTTTTTCGTGTTCACGCTGTATCCCGCATGCAGCAGGGTAGACGCAGGGAACCTATTCTTTTACATGTGAGATAGAGCGTGAGGTTCCCACTCTCCACTTTCCGCCGAATTCTGCACGCATTCCGTGTAGTGTGGCGCAACTCAACGCCACGCTCTTCCTCATCACCAGAGCGAAGAAAAACATATATATACTTTCTTATATTTTTCATGGGAATCGAACCAGCAACCTGTCGCGTTTACAGTCACACGCATGTGCCCCTGTGTCACGATTGGCCTGCAAGGTGTGAGACACAAGACACATTTTAATTTCTGAGTGTCTTATACCTCTGTACCTCCTACTTCTGTACCTCACTCTGATAACAGGTAACTTGGGATATATTGAAACGATCAATATGATGTCATATAGCCACAGACTTATGGCCTTCCTTAATAAATGGACTAACAAACACATTGTTTTTTTTTTCAATTAGTTCCTGAGATTAGAGCGTTCAATAAAACACACTCTGTAGCTTTATAATGTTAGTATAAATTACTATTACGAAAATGTAGTTTATTTTAAATGAGAACCGGTTGTAGGTTCGATGCTTAGTATGTTAATGTGTTATTTAAATTCACGTCGCTAAATTAGTTGGTGCTGAAAATAATCTAAGGCTTAAGTCAGATATAATAAAGAATTTAATTATTGATAAATTATATACATATTAATTATTATGATAAAAGCTACGTAAATGAATATTAAATATTATTAACGAATTAATTGATCATTTGCTGAGTTTAATAAATAAAAATATAACATAAGAAAAAAAAATTATTGCAGTAAAAAAACAGTTTCACTTATTTTAATTTGAATATTTCATTTAAAAAATAAGACTAAATAAATGATTAAATAAATCAATTTTTTTTTCATATTTAACTCATATGAGAGTGTTATTAATATAATTATAAATATAATCTTTAATTTAATCTACCCCGCTAGGGATAACGCGTGAAGCTAGTTATCTTATCTCTTTTTCTGTTTGAAGTTGTTATGGCGCAACACTAGACCGGCTTACTGTAAATACGATAGCTGTGAGTTCGATTCTCACTTCGAGAATTAATTATTTTGATTAACTCTGATAACAAGATTTAACTCGCATGGCGTTGAATTCCACCACTCAACACGAAATATTGAAAAAAATTGGCAAAACGTGCAAATCAGAGTATCTTAACACTACGATTCCCTCTGCCATATGCGGGATAAAGCGTGAAATAAAAAAAAAAACTATATCAAGACTTTTATCAGCTCACTCACACACAGAGGACCACACATCGGCATTAGGTACAAAAAAGGGATTAATATTCTAGGAAACCAGTGATTCTCTGCTTATTTTTATTCACCCATTATGTCACGCGTTGCAAAGGAAGTAAATTGTGTTTTCAAATGAGTTGCGTCAACGCCCGCGCCCGCTCGTTTCAAAAGGACCCGATCTTATCATTCTGTTGCGAATACGTTTTCGTATAAATTAATATTGATTTTAGACCAGATCTAGTGTTAAATTAATTTATTAGGTAACTTTCTTGTTGGTTTTGCATTTTCTTGAATAGATTGGTGAGCCAACTCTCTTAAATATTTATATATTTAATAGAATAAGAGAATAATATAATTTGTGTATCAAGTAACGTGTAAGAAATATGAAAATCGTTTAAATTATTAAGTTATTTTAATTTTATAAGCTTAACTTATGGATAATCGCGCTAATCTCAGGAACTGCCCTATTAAATAAATCTTGTTGGGATGGATAGGTACTACATTTATCGAAGGGTAGGTATGTAGCCCACTGTACTTGCAACGTAATCCGCTCGGGATTACGTTTGCGGGAGGTCGATGCCGCTTTAGGATGTGTCATAAACAGTTCTTAATTATTTCCATTTAACCATGCAGGTATAGTCACAGGCAGAGGCTACTATATTATATTTACCTATTATTTCAAATTAAGTGACATCCGTTAACAAAAAATACGACTGCAAAGACGACAGGTTTTGGATCCGATTCCCACTAGAAAAAATGGTACGAGGCAAAGCGCAGCGTTGAATTCCGCCACTCAATGCCTCCAAAATACGGCGGAAAGTGGGGAACGGAAGTGAATTATCGGGAACCTCGTTCCCTCTGCCTACCCTGCTATGTGATGAACACAGTAAAGATAAAAAAAGTGGAAAAGTGAAACACAAATTGAAATTTCCAACTAACTTTTATACATAAATCTATTCAATATATACCAATATACCTATACGTCCATCAATCATCAAGTGGCGCTTCGTCATGGCCGCAATACTGGTGTGGGTGTATAAGAATCTCAGTTCTAACAACAAAAACCAATGCAACTTAACTAACCTACTTATTTAATCATCGATGACTGTAACTAAAAGTCAAGGAATATTTGTAAATACTAATCACTATTTATATTATTTATAATAGCAAAACAATTGTATGTACATTTTATTAACTTGGAAATAAAAATTATTCGAGAGGCCAACGTGGCGCAACTGTTGTCTGTAAACGTGGCGGTTGTGGTTTCGATTCCTACTTGGGCAAATGAATTGTTTTCATTTATTAACTCTGGTAAATAGTCAAAGCGCGGCGTTGACTTCCGTTACTCAACACACAATGTGTCTAAAATTTAGCACAAATTGAGAAACAAATTGTCTTTACACTAGTGTTCGTATCTACTTATAAACCGCTCTCAAACCGCGCTCTCTGAGATAGATCTTGAGATGGCGTTTTCATTCAATCGCCAGGTCAAAGGGCCTTAAAAAAGGGTGAAGCTAAAAAGAATAAAATATAAAATGCAACGGTGACACATTGAGAAGATAGCAGATCTTATTTTTATAATAAATACTGATCATGTAAGTATAAAAAAAACACTCGTTGATATGCAAAGTGTAATAAGTACCTAACTACCTACTACAAGGCCGTGTTCATTCATTCATGTAGGTATGTTGGCTAGCTGTAGTATTGTATACAAATAAGTAAATAAAAACGCATGTTTACAGCTTACTATTGTAAATGCGGAGTAGACATCAGCTTCACCTTTTTTCCCGCATAGATGGGTGCCAGCCAGAAGAACCTAGTGTTAAGATACTTCATTACCCAATTTTCGCCCAATTCTTGAGACATTAGGTGTTGAGTGACGGAATTCAACGCCGCACTTTGTCTAGAAATGAAAATAAATATAATCGTCCCCCTGAGTGGGGATTAAACCCACAACCATATCCCATTTACAGCCATGCTCCATCCATATAAGGTATTATGAAATGTTTTATTTATAAACTACGCTAGTAAGTAAGTGTCTAATAGTTATAAGTTCGATTTTGACATGAGAAAATATTCTTAAATTATACAATTTTTTTCTATTTTGAAAAGAAAAAAAAAGAAAAAGCGGCTTAATGTTTCGCTATTTGAACACGCATTTACACTCGATACTATATGACAATTACGTAAATAAATTATTGATTATAACTAAAATGTGGTTTAAGGCTAAGAGGAAGACATTACAAAAACAAGTGATTTATATGTTGCATATATATAAATTACAATTAACACCCATATTTGGCGAGTGAAGTACATTCGCAGAATCGATTACCGCCGTAGCTGTAGCTGACCTACTTCAATCAATTAGTTGGAATATATTAGTCGTTCCTATTTATAGTATAATTTTCATTTATTCAAGTTATTTCAATATAAATTAGTATTTCGAATAAAATAAAACTTTGTGATTCCCGATATCGAGATCGTCGAAATCGATAAGTCATCGCATCGATAGTAAATCGACAGCAAAAATAGATTTACTAACAATATGCAATGTTAAGAAATTATTAAAAATTAAAGTGAATTTAATCACTAGGGAAATAAATAGAAATACAATATCATATCTCATAACAATACATTTTATTCTAATAATAGCGTAAGACCATTCTAAGAATACCACCTAAAGCGTTCATCGTAATGACTTAAATGGTAAGTTAGTTTTCACATGAGATTAATTGGATAGAACATTTCTTTTTTTATTTTAGTTTCACGCTGTTTCGTGATACCTATAGCAGGGTAGGTAGTAGAGGGAACGTAGTGTTAACACACTCCGCACAGTTTCCGAGATATTGCGTGTTAACTGTTGTCGAGCTGTGTTCTAACCAGAACAAGGAAATTAAATTAATTGTATAATAAAATAATTCATTCTCCGGGTGAAACTATATTCCATAACGACCTCACGACGACTTCAAAAATTCTTATTTAGAAAACGTATAAAAATTTGGACGAAGCGGGACTCGAACCCGCGCCTCCTGGAAAACGACCAGGTTTCCAGGAGGCGCGGGGAGGTATTTTTGTACGTTTTCTAAATATAGATTTTTCTTTCCTAAGTGTGGATTAACACTTAAAAAATGTTAAAAAGACCTCAAAAATTACTTCATGAATCCCGCTACGTTCAAATTTTTATACGTTTTCTAAAAATGTATTTTTCTTCGAAAATGTGAAATAACACTTTAAAGTTGTAAAAAAAATAATAATAAATAGCATTCTCTCTTACCAAATGATAATTCTTATTAATTATCTTTGGTAGCGTAAATTTGTAAAAATCTCCCTTTAGGGATGCTAACAACAGTGAGTTGTAACAAGCGATAAAAAATTTCGACGTAGCTTGATGAGAACGTACGGTTGAGTGGTTAGAGTTCTTGATCGTTTCGTTTACAGGAGGCGCGAGTTCGAGTCCCGCTACGTTAAAATTTTTATACGTTTTCTAAATAATTTTTTTTTTCCTAAGTGTGGAATAACACTTTAAAATTATAAAAAAAGTTAAATCAAGACGAGAAAGCGTGTTTGTTTAAATTGAAAACAATAGAAAAAGTGAAACGCTAAGTAGTTTCTTCAAATTTGTGCAATTATTATGAAATATCAAATTATATTTGACTATAATTAAATTTATGGGTAACTGATTTTCAACAAAACAATCAGGAAGTGAATTTTTTGGTACGCAGAGAGAACCTAGAGTTAAGACACTCCGTTCTCTTCTTTCCTAAGAAATCTATACAAGACATTGCGGGTTAAGTTCCGGAGCTCTTTCTTTTTTTTTGTTATCGCCGTATTTAGTCTTGCCAAAGTGAAGAAATGCTCATGTTTACTTCTTACGAGTTATGTCAAACCCACAACCATCGCTTTTACAATAAGAAAATAATATTTCACTGTTTTCTATAAATATCTTCGAATGCACATCACTATTTTTAAATTGAGTTCATTCACTTTACTTCATATTTTACCATAAAATAGCTTAATAAGTACTGCAACTTCTTTACAGCGCACGAGGTTTACGACCTAGGAAATAGGTGTTCGGAAACAACAGAAATAGATATTGGCATTTCCTTCACTAAAGTAAGCAAGTTGAGCTAAAATTATTTTTCCTGTGAACTACAGTAGTTTGAACTTTAGACTTCAATAAGAGTTCAGGAACTATGTTCACTTTACATTCAAAATATTTATATATTCTGTGCTACATTAACCGATTCCAACAACGGTTCTGTAAATACCGGATTACAAATAGTTAATATATAATTGATAATATGTATATAAATATCAATAATTTCGTTACAAATTACCTTTATTTTTAAGTAACTAGAATATATTACTTTCTATTATTTTTTTTGTTTAAAATAAGCCACAAACAGACAAAAAATATGAACAGATAATACAATATTTATTTTATGTAATACATGTCTATTATTGCTCTAAAAATAAATATCTATATTAGGAATTTTAAAGGAATTATTGATAATCGTTTGATTATTGATAATAATCAATAATTCCTTTAAAATAGAAAATGACTTTTCATATAAAACTTAATTGGTATATGTAAAATTTTTGTGTGTTAGACTATAGACTATATTTAATATTCTGTATGTTTCCCTTAAAAAAAATCAGCCACATTTTTCTTGACAAAAATAAAAATGTTAATGATTAAAAATCATTGTCATTAGAATAAAAACTGGTGTAATACATATTTTTTGCTCTAAACATATAATATACTTTCGTAGTACAAAACCCCCGTCCTGGCCTATGATTGGAATGTTGTCAACAGCTATATCTAAATATAGTGCGGCCGCGTAGGCTTGATCGTAGGCGACGAATAGTCACAAACGAACACTGCAATAGAACCTTGTGACAGCAATCTGTTATAGCATTCAACTATTACTTATTGGTTATAGAAATGCTAAAGTTTATTTCGATAACGTTCTATCGATTTAAAAGCACGAAAGGAATCAAGATGCAGGACGTGTTTAGAGCTTATTTCTCTTAGCCGTATTAGTATCTTATCTTTGGCCATATAAAGCAACTTCCGCTGATTTATTGTGATTGTCTCATCGAAGTGATACTGTTTTGACGCTTCTTGTCGTTGAGATATAAATAAAATAACACGTATACATTTTGTTGGATATATGTGTTTATAATTTTTTCAATATAATTTTGCAAAAAAATGGCGTTTAAAATAACGCTATTTTTTTAGCTAATTTTGTAAAAAATGCAAAACAAAGATAGACTTTTGGTCTAAAACATATAAAGAAAGAGAGATATTTGAAAGTTTATATAATTTATCTCTCGTCCTTATTTTTTAACTGTAGCATGCAAAGATGTCTTGTAGATATGAAAACAAACCCAATTTATATACGTATAAAAACTGTTATTAATGAAAAAAAAATGCTAGTATTTTTTTTTGATTATCACAAACAAATACAGAGTTTATAAGAAAAGATTTATTATACAGCTGACATATAAAGTAGTTTGCTTTACGCATAGCGCAGTTTGTCGCAAGACGTAAGTTTTGGCTTTGCTACATCATTTTATACTTTAAACTTAAGGTAATAGTGTTCATTTTAAAACATGAATTCTAATTATTTCCTAGCTGTAGGCGGGGACTGGGGGTGAATCGATTAAGTGCGATATTTCATAATTTTAAATAAATTGTCTATGATTACAAAATCTGTTAAGATTTTTAAAATAATCATTTTATATTAACATAACTAATCGCACTAACGCGGCGTTGAGTTTCGCCACTCAATACGCAATTCTTCCAGAATTCGGCTTAAAGTGGGGAACGGAGTGTCTTAACACTAGTTGTCTACCACGCCGTTTGCGGTATACAGCGTGAATCTGATTTGTAATTTATTATTATATTATTATATTTATTATATTTATTATTATATTTATTATATATTAATCAACATTAATTTTATTTATCAATTATTTATTTATCAAACTGTGATTTTATTACTTTTATTATTTTTTATTAATAAAACATTTATGATATAGTTTGTATTTTTTTAAATTTATATTAGGACCTTGAATAAGTTCTAACTGTTTTTTTTTGTTTAAAAAAAATAATTTAAAATATAATGCTTACAATGACACTCAAAGTATTGTCTATCATTAGAGACCAATTTCTCCCATCTCTCTGGTAGCAATTGAATCCCTCGTCGGAAAAACGACTCATCTTTCGAGGCAATCCAGGAATCAAGCCATTTTTCGGCTTCTTCAAAAGAATGGAAGCGCTGCTCGCTTAAACCGTGCGCCATCGACCGAAACAAGTGGTAATCGGAGGGGGCTATGTCCGGTGAATACGGCGGGTGGGGTAGAACTTCCCATTGAAGTGTTTCCAGGTAAGTTTTGACTGGTTTTGCCACATGTGGCCGAGCATTATCATGTAATAAAATCACTTTGTCGTGTCTCTGCTCGTATAGTGGCCGCTTTTCTTTCAGAGCGCGACTCAAACGCATCAACTGAAGTCGATAGCGAGCTCCCGTGATAGTTTCATTAGGTTTAAGCAGCTCATAATAAATTACGCCCTGCTGATCCCACCAAATGCAGAGAAGAAGCTTAGAACCATGGATATTTGGTTTTGGCGACGATGTTGATGCGTGACCCGGCATGCCCCACGATTTTTTTCGCTTTGGATTGTCGTAGTGAATCCACTTTTCATCCCCAGTGACGATACGGTGCAGAAAACCTTTTCTCTTTTGCCGTTGAAGCAACAATTCACACATGAGAAAACGTCGTTCTACGTCTCTCGGCTTCAACTCATACGGCACCCAATGCCCTTGCTTTTGGATCATTCCTAACGCTTTTAAACGTTTTGAAACTGTTGACGCATCTACTTGTAACGTTTTCCCGAGCTCTACTAACGTCTGACATGGATCTTCTTCAAGCAATGCCTCCAATTCTGTCTTCAAATTTTGTCGGTGCTCCAGAACGCTCTTTGTCTTCAAGGTCAAAATCATTACTTTTGAAGCGCCTCAACCAGTCTCTGCACGTTGTATTCGACAAAGCATTACCTCAATGAGAATTCTGTGTGCTTCTGCTGCTTTTTTCTAAATAAAGTAGTGCAATAAAATTCCCCGCAAAAACACTTTATTTGGCACAAAAGTACACATTTTCACAAAGGGAAAATAAATATGTAGTTGACACTGTAGTAAACACTATTCTACTATAATTTGAGGTTACATATAGTACTACTTTGGTGATTCGTTACCGTACGAAATTCCATGCACAGAGTGCCGCAACGCCATCTTTCACTAACGAGAACTTATTCAAGGTCCTAAGATATTTTTTAATCGAATAGGAGTGTTTATTAATATAATGCAAGTATCTTCCCACATCTTATCACGTTATACTTGATTAGATAACACATTTACATATTAAATACCTAATGTATGCATATAAGTCTATATTTGCGACTTTATTCTAGACGCAATTTGCAAAAGGATAAGTATAGAATAGGATTTCTTTCTCTATAACTATTGACACGTTAATTCATACTTTTTTTACTCAGCTTTTCACTGTATCCCGCACACAGCAGGGTAGGCAGAGGGAACCTAGTATTAGGACACTCCGTTCCTCACTTTCTGCCGAATTATGGAGACATTGCGTGTTGAGTGGCGCTTTTGCTTCGACACCAGAGCGAAGAAATGAAAATATAAATTTGAGTAAATATTTCAAGTGAAAATCGAACCCACAACCAGTCGGTTTTACAGTCACTCTTTGTACCACTGCGCCAAGACTGGCATCACTTTATACTTTTTTCACTTCCGTTCCGTTGTGTTTGGCTTTAAGCGATTTTACGTGTAATATTAATTTATAAGTTTTCCAGGATAGTTTCAAGCAGCTCAGAACGGATTTTTTTATTGTAATTGCGAAATGCGATAGTTATAAGTTCAAATATGTTATATGGATCATGTTTATATACAATTGAATTCTACTGGTTATTACAGTGTTTCTTTCAACGAAAAATCTCTATTTCCTTTATTCGATTACACAACTACAAAACAACTTATATGATAAGCATACCAGATATATGGTCTCTTTATTTCTGACATCCATAAGTAGGTCACAGAATAAAATAAAAAGTTTATTCATCGGATACAAAATAATTTATTAATTATCCTTACACCTATATTTGTTCATACAAGTTTCTTCACTCTTAATACGAATGTCGCCCTTTAATTTATTCGCGTAATAAATTCACCGTGTAGGCGCAGCGGAGGCGACGAGGGCCATTACCAAATAACACGTAGGTTTGATTCCTGATGATGTCATCGCCGAAACTTGCCACCAGTGATAGTGCTTAGTAACAAAAACACCTTAGCTTCACGAAATATTGTATTAAATAACATATTTTTTTCCCATTGAGAAAATTTCGTTCTGTTCGTCATTCATGTTTGAAAAGCATATTATAATAATTATGATGATTTAACTACTTTTTGGAGCTGTCGTGTCCCCTCTGGGCAATGGATTATTTTCATTTGCTCGCTTTGGTAACAAGGCAAAGCGCGAAGTTGTGATCCTCCATTCAACATGGAATATCGGGAATATTGAGCGAAAAGTGGAAATCGGAGGACTTTAACACTAAGTTGCCTCTGTTTATCCTGCTATATACGAAATATATCGTGAATCTAAAAAAGATATTGACAAACGAAGACATTTATCTTTAGCAGTAAATATAAAACAAATACAGAAATTAGCTTTTTATTGATATTTTCTAAGTTCTCAGCTCGATGTAGTACAACAATTACAACTACAATTCGTTTACAATTACATTCGGTGTCAATTGTAACATAATGTACTCAAGTCGGTTACCTCACACGACGTGTCATAAAATATCTATAAAATCAATTGGCGGGACGCTCAATAGAACATGCTACTTTAAGTTACTGGTTTGAAATACAAAGTTTAGATTTTTATTGGTTTAAATTTGCGGTGATTGTGAATTGAATTTTATTATATTTATTATTTTAAAAAAAACCTTTTGTTACTATGTGAACTTGTCATATACGTTCCTTGAGGAGGATAAGTGTTCTCCTCTAAAAGTAGAAAAAAGGATTGCCCAAATATTCCTACAAATTTTGCGTTTAACATCAAAAAGTTCACGTAAACAAAGTTGCGGGTGGCAACTAGAATGTAAGTACATTTTTTTAGCATAACGCTGTATTTCGCACATACTCGAAGGTAGAGGGAACCTGGGGAACTAATGTTAAGGAAATCGTAAGATTTTTTTTAAGACACTTCCATTTTCACTTTCCGCCGAATTAAAAGAATCTTCGAACTGAAATCATTGCATATCGAGTGGCGGAACGCAACGCCGCGCTACGTTACCAGAGATAGGAAAATGAAAATATTCAATATTTAATTTCCTCGAGTGGGAATCGAACTCACAACCTGCATCTCGCATTTACAGTCGCACGCTTGTGCCCGTCCGCTACGATTGTCCTGAAATTAAATATCTATATAATAATATATTAAATAAATATTCAAACCTTTCTGCGATACGCTGCGGTATGTCACTAGTATAATAAAATGATAAGTCATCGACCGTCTCCGAATTCGTCAAAATGGCGGCGAACGTGCGTTCCCAATTAGTTCTTGATTAATGGTATCGCTTTACGCCCGTTTTACATGCGAAATCGATCTCCGAGATCCAGACAGACAGACAGATGTGGATACAGGGTATTGAAATAATTAAGATTTAGTATCAAATTTGTGTATGGAGATATCTGGTTGAACTTTGTAGTTATAGGTTCGGTTCTGACAGTTTTTAACATTTTTGTGATTCAAGTAATAAAGAAAAGCGGCTTTAAGTATGAAGAACCAAATCATGTTCAATTATATCCCGTTCGATGCAAGAGATGTGTCAAAATAAAAAAAAATCAAATTTTAAGTTCACTTAAAAGGTATCTATCTATTTAAAGTATTGGGTACAAAATAAATGTAAACCACAAGTTTCTTTTAAGTCTTATAAAAATCCCCGATACCATTATGTTCTTCCTTCAACCTTGACTCATATTTTGTATTATTTTCCTATTTAGTCTAAAAAAAGTCTTGCAGTCCTTTCGAAAGTTTTGTAAACGAAAGTAAAATATATATTAAATAGCAATCCATATTAAAATCACTATTTTCACAGTAGGTACCTATATTTAAGTAGTTTTCTATGGAATAACGAAATTTATTTATTTAACGAATTTATAACTTCTTGTTCATTCGTATTTTTCTTAGCCAGAGCGTGGACATTACATAAAACCCCCGAGTGTCAATCGAACTAGTGTTGCCGATCGATAGTGGACTATCGATCGGAATTCGATATTCTATCGATAGTAGTCCGATAGAAGGGCTATCGATATTATAATCGATAGTATCGATTAAAGAGATAGTATCGAAACTATCGATAGTTCTAAAGGGTACAATACTATCGGACAAATGCAATACTATCGATATTATCGATAGTATCGTACCTCCAAATCAGAAAGACATCGATACTATCGATAGTATCGATACTATTGAATTTCTAGGAAACGATAGTATCGACAGTATCGATAGTATCGATACTATCGATTATTGTGAACTACCGATTGCTTGCTAATTTGCGATAGTATTGATTATTATTTTCATGTGTAGTCACTAATCATTATGATATTAGAAACATCTTAGTTGAAGTACCTAACTAATTGCTTATTCATACGCCATATTAAGTATTTCTTCTTTTCACCAAAAAATCAAACAAAATAAATATAATAAAAACGAAAGAATCATACTCAATACTATCGTAAATTAGCATATAATCGATAGTGCAAAATAATCGATGGTATCGATACAATAGATTTTATCGATACTATTGTATCCTAGACATTTAATAGTATCGATACTATCGATTGTATTGATTATTTTCCGATTAGGAGATACGATACTATAGATAGTATCGATAGTATTGCACTTAGCCGATTGTATTGTATTCTTCTAAGCTATCGATAGAATCGATAGTATCGATAAGATCGATACTATCGATTGTTGTATCGATCGCATAGGCTTTTTTAGATTAAAACTATCGATGGCGAAACTATCGATAATTTGGCAACACTAAATCGAACCCACAACCATTGCGGTACAGTCAAATTCTATCCCACTGTGCCACGACAGCCTCAGTAATAAATAATACATATAAGTAAGAATGTATAACTTTAAATTTATTTAAATCAAACGTGCAAGCCTATCCAATAGCGTGGGTTATTGTAAGCTATCCTTGATCCGAATGCACTAAAGAGCACTGTGTACTGTACTATATAGTGTATAGTGTACGTATAATGTATCTTTATCAGGCGATAAACGTTTCTATAGAGTATTGTGTGAATCGTGCCTACCGCATGACATCATTTTGATTAATTTATTATGTTTTTTTTTTCTTTCTTTTTTGAAAGAAAGAAAGAAAAAAATATATATAATTATTGAGCTCCCGCTGTATCCCGCACACGGCAGAGTAGGTAAAGGGAACCTAATGTTAAAACACTCCATTTACCACTTTCCGCCGAAATGTGGAGGCATTGCGTGTTGAGTGGCACAACTCGACGCCGCGCTTTGCCTCGACACCATAGCAAAGAAATGAAAATATAAATTTAAATAAATATTTCATATACTTATTTAGTGTGGAATAACACTTTAAAAATGTTTATAAATATTTCATGTCCTCGAGTGGGGATCGAACCCACAACTAGTCGGTTTTACAGTCACACTTTGTGCCGTTGCGCCACGACTGGACTGATTTTTTTAAATATAATTTTGATTAAAATTTAATTACTCAAATTCACATAGCATTCAGGATAGCAATAAGTGTCTTCGATTAAGAAAAAAAACATACGTTAATAATTATTTATTAATATAAACTTAATAATTTATTTTTTTTATTTAATCATATAAATTGTTAAAAGCTGTTAACAGCAGCAATCTATCAGTCTACATGTCTCAAAGAAAATATAAGACGTGGCGTTTCTTTATGGCTCATTAAGACATCAAGAGTCGCACTTATAAGCTATTATTAGTCTAAGTTGTTGAAATAATGTTGCAAAATAAGAAAATAATATAACTTATTGTTTTTATAATATTTTTATAGCTTTACGCTATATCCCGTATACATCACGGTAGACAAAGGAGACCTAGTGATAAACGTCACTTAACGTCGCACTTTCGTTTGTTACAATAATATATTATACAATCGCGGGAACTTTTATGTAAAATATCACAATTTTGGGTTAAGCATTTTTGCATATAGTAACAGCTTAGATAAAACAAGCACACCTTTGCTACTAGCAAATACCCAAAAGTGGCGGCACTTAACGCTGCACATTGGTTTATTAAAACGGGAAAATAAAAAAAAATAATTATCATTTCCACGAACGAGAATCGAACTTGCCAGCCACCGTGTGACTGTCACACGCTTCGTCTTGTAGACGTTAAGTAATGACCAAATTTTCTTTTGTACAACATCAACACTTGCATTTCCTCTATAATTACATACATACGTCAGCAAACCCATAACTTACGGCTAACATATGAGGGTCTCTTGATGAAATATAAGTACAGAATAAGTTAATGTAATTGAAGAACGATATATTACAACGCTTAATGGCCACCATTTATAAGCTATTTTGATTTAATTAATATAGGGAATCAGCATTTGGTATAATAGCATTTATCTCGTAGAGCTGGAGATTTGAAGGCACCTAAATCTTAGTATGTGTAATATTTTCCACATTTTAAGGGAAAATTAAAATAATAATTTTATAGTTATTATACTAAAATTAATAGAAATTTCATTTCATTTTGCCAATTTTAGGGAGCATGTTCTAGTTTAATTTAGTTGAGCCTCTTAACTTCTGAGGGGTTCCTCTTTTCCTTAAAAGGTAAGGAACTCTAAAAGTAAATAAATTTATATTTGTTATCTATTATACTTAGTGAAGATTAGAGTATTACTAAAAATAGATGTATGATCGTAAGTATGGAGTCAAAACAAATATTACACAAGTATTTGCTTACAGTCCTACGCGTTGGATTTACTTCCGGATATTCATTGTTACTTTTTAAATCAAAACGTTACCTTTTGGGTAAGTAAGCGAAATTGCCTTCTAAGCCAGAGGTTGTGAGTTCGAACCCCAATTAATAAAATCGAACCCTAAAAGGAATTCGATTTATGTTAGATTGAGAATAGGTACACGGCTACCACTTCGGTGTTTACTACGCTGATTGATATATATCTAATATGTGGCGAATATAGATATTTACTTTATTTCTTTCCTAATACATTTTGAAGTTTAAAAACAATAAAGCTAATGCTTCACCCGAACTCGTAAAGCTCCATATTCGGTGTTCGCTAGAAAATGGCGGACATTAAACAAAAATACATAAAACTATAACAATTTCATGTGTTACCTTTACACATGCTCGACACTTTTATGTATTTTTTGTATTATTGACGGTCATATTTATTTTTAGAAGATATTTGTAAAGAAATATTATTTTCAATAATTATATATGAAAATCCTATTTATTTTTGAGTTCTATTTCAATTCCAAAATGGACGTTAAACTTTTTTTAACTTCAAGTTGTATCTTGTACATAACAGGGTGAGCAGAGGGAACCTGTAATAGATTTTATATAAATTTTGAACAATAATACATATCAATTACGTATTATTATTTCTTTATCGTCATGCGTTTAGCAATAATTCAATTGCGTGCTAAATTTAGACTTTGATTATTGTCATGATTTGAGTAGGTACCTACACAAAAGATGACTATAATTACATAACTATATATTTTTTAGAGGGAACCTGGGAACATATGACAATTTATTCCCCATTTTCTTCTGAAATCTTAAGGCGAGAGAGTGGCGGAACTCAATGTTATGGTGAGCATTGATGAATATAATATCTTATGCATTTCATAATATTTTTTTTACTTCACGCTTTATCCTACATAGTTGATAAGGCAAATGGAACCAAAAGTGACGACAAATTATTAAGACACTCTGATTTCCACTTTTCGCTCGACTGAGACATTGCGTTTTGAGCGGTGGAACTCAACGCCGCGCTTGTTTACCAGGGCGGTCATATGTGCCACTGTGCCTCTTAAGTACTACTCAACAGTTTCATTTCCGTCTAGTAATAATTTATTTGTAATTGTTTAATATATCTTTTTTTATCTTTGCTATCAATGATAAAAATAAATGTATATATTTTATTATTGCCAAAGTCTAAAAGTCGTACGTGACAACAGTGACGGATGCACTGAAATATAATATCATATTTATTTCCAGTTATTATATCTACCAGTTATCGTATTACTTAAGCAGGATAGATTTATTATTGAAAATCTTTAATTACCATTTATCTTTAAATAACATGTTAAGTACGAGGAATTAAAGGCATTCCTTGTTGAGTTGCAAAAATAAATAATTGCCTAAATATTTGTTTTGTTGTCAACAATGTCATTAAGATGAGATAACATTTTTTATAAAATTTTTCAAAGTATTAAGTAAAAACAAACTATTTAATTAAATAAATAACACACAGTGCGTATATAGACTATTTGTGTTGTTTATTTTTTAGCTTTACTTTGTACAGAATCAAAGTTGAACACATTATAATTTAAACGTTCCTTGATTGGAATTTGAACTCCTTGACATCTCAATCAAGTTCAGTAATTTATCAATTTACTTATAAGTTATGTAAATCTTACCTTTTTTATTTTAAATCTCAAATTGAAAGAAAATAATTTCGAAAATATTGTACCTGCAAACAAAAAAAATGTTTATTAGTATACACACGTACATAACGCCATCTATATTCTATACATGGAACTACGTGAAGATATTGTTTTAATCGACTATTTGAGAAAGTTCACAAACCCTGACAATAGATGTCGCTAGAAGTATTATAAATAAGAATTATAATAATTATTTTCTAACATTGGGCAATTTATGAATATTTATGATAACGTGAGTAAAATAAAAAAAATACTTAAAAAAACCGTTGGAATAGTCTTATATAACATTTTGTGATGTTATTCCACCATATTTTTTAAGAGAATTTACGACGCTTGAGAGTGTGTAAATCAATAAGAAGAGTATAGAAAAAAGAAAAAAGTAAACAAAACTAAAAAACTTGACTGCATAAACGAATGCAGTCGGGTTTGCCACAAATAGAACGCACTAATAATAAATCATTGCTAATTTATCATTGACCTATGACTTTAGATCTATTATGCGCCGTCCCTATCATTTAATGATTTTTAATTGAATTAATAAAAAACTATTTGAAATAAATAATACAAGAATATATTTCTATTATTAAGATAAGTTTTTATGATTATTATTTTTATCATTACAACGAGTTACGAGCGGATCAAGATCGCGGGTTATATATGGCCTTATATTTTTTATCACAGTGACAGACATAAATAAACAGATGAAAACTATTGGGTTTGGAATCTTGAAAAGTTATTGACATAAATTATAGTAAATTAACGAAAATGGCAATTCAATACCGCTTTCAAACTCACTCTAATAAATTTGCGGACGAGAACTGGTATTTTTCAATTATATTTACATACTAGATACAAAAACTAAGAAACATAATAAAAAGGTAACCCAAAATAATAACCAGGTTATTAGAAGGAAGGACGTCGTGAGATTTTAATAACATAATTATTCTAACGCAATAAAAACATTTAGTGTGCGAAACTTTTATTTAAATTTTATTATCTGTGTATTCAATCAAGACGTAATTTATGTTTTATTTTTAACAACTTGGAACGGTAGTTTGTTTATTGTTTTTTTGTTTTTGCCGCGGGAAAAAATATGCAATAGGCAAAAAAATATGATAAAAAGTGATTCACTCTCGTCTCTCATTCTCATGCATTTAAGGCATTAAGTATTTTTTTTGTCTATTCAGTCCAGCAACGAAAAATATTTAACTGTTTCAAATTCAAAATCAACGCATTCTAAGAGGCACGTAAGTTTTAAAAGTATTTGTTTTATTTTTTTGTCGTATTGCGTATAAAAAGATACGTTGAATCCGCTTCACGATGTAACCCGCATACAGCAGGACAGGCAGAGAGAACCTACTGTTAAGACACTCCGTTTCCCATTTTTCGCCCGAATTCTGGAGACATTGCGTGTTGAGTGGCGGAACTCAACGCCACGCTTTGCCTCGTTACCAGAGCGAAGAAATGAAAATATAAATGTTTCATTTCCTCGAGTGGGAATCGAATGCACAGCCTGTTGCGTTTATAGTCACACGCTTGTAACCTTACGCCACGACTGCCCTCTGACTGACTGGCCTGGAAAAAAAATAAGTTGAATAACTATCGAATATTGCATTATATATTAGGAGGATACTATATTAGTACTTAGTTCCACAAGTTCCGGCTTTCCCTTTGAACGTTCCCCTTGAAATTACTAAATTAGCAAAAACATCTTAAAAGTATTTCAAAAATAACTTTAAAAATTATGTTGTCGCGTGATCTGCATAAAGAAATTCTACCAAATATATATGTATATTTGGCAAAAGACCGAGATGCCTTGACCTAGAGTTTAAATGCAATTGGTATGCCAACCGCGCTGGCAACGTTTGTTTCACTCTGTTACAGTTTTAGTTTTAACTCCTGTCACGTAGATACGAAGAGAAAATAACGGCAATGGCTCGTGTAATACACTCCTTAGAGACGTGCGAAAATGACATTGAAATAGCTTTACCTATTGTAGTCAAATATAGGAGTAGGTATTTTTATACATGATATAGAGTAGGTATATACGAAAAAAATGTTAAAATAAAAAAAAGAACAATTTTGTGTAAAATTAACAAATTATTTACTTTAATTTACGTCATTATTGGTTTCGTCCCTCCAACACTAATACATCAGGCATGTTTTATAAGTTATCGTCCGTTTTCAGCCAAAATTAAGTACTTTTTAAGGTTTACATTAAAATAAACCTCAAACAGTTCTTAATTTTGGCTGTAATTTAATTTTCATTGTGTATTATCAACTATATCACATAAATATGTACGTATATACACATAGTCCAACATAACCACATATTTTGAAGTTGGTTAAAAATGGTCGTATGACAATCAAACTTGCACTTGGCCGACTCCGATCACAAAGGAAGATGATTCCGAATCGGTTACATAACAAAGAGATACTATTGTGAGATATTCTTCTTTCCTTCCTTCAATTGCTAACATCCTATACGAGGATGCAGCTACTAAATAAGTGCTTCACGTTATAATAGTCGAAAGTGATTAAAGTAATCACTATATGACCACCGCGTGTACAACGCGGTAGTTGTGGGTTCAACTAGACTTTTCTCTCCTCTCGAACTGGGAAAAATTTATATTGTCGTTGCCATCATCATTGACAAAAAAAATATTGATTCACACAATATTAAGAAAATATTCTATTGATACTTTAAAGACCTAATATTTGTACTATATTAAAAATAAATTAAATGGGAAAAGGGAATTAAAATTAAATATTTACGCAAGATAAAGAGCGGCATTGGGTTACGCCATTCTCGAATCACCTCTTAAATTGGTGAAAAATGGCAAAGAATAACGAACACAAGGAGTATCTTAACACTAGGTTTACTCTGCTTAACCTTCTATATGAGGCAGTCAAGATTAAATTACTTAAAGGTTATGATTATGTAATCAGTAGATAAAATAACCATAAGGTCACAGGTTCTAATACCGTAGTGTTAATAAATAACATACACGCATCAAATATTCACACGGTAGTTTCAACGATTAGTATTGATATGTCAATTCCGTTAGCTAAAATTAGATATACCTAAGTAGCGTAAAACTTAATTTTGAAAATAAATGTAAATATTGTGAAAATGTGTTTTATTTTGTTTCATTTCATAGTTTGATGGTTGGAGTACGTAATGTATGGTATCGAATTCTACATTCTTATTGTTATGTCCAAAAAACTATTCCTAATATCAATGAAAAAATAAAAAAAAATAGAACGAAATTGTAATATGTAGTAAATTTCAACTTAATATTTTTTTTCAGCTTCACACTGTGTCCCACTATTAATAAAATACTTTTTGGAGTAAGAATCGAACCCACAACCATCGAGTCTACAGTGACACGCTTGTGCCACTGTACCACGCCGTAACTATTAAATATCATTTTCTGGTGGTTCATTGTTCCTCATTTCACTTTAAAAAAATCTTAGATATCTAATTTCTTATCTTATGTACCTCCATCCGCTAACTAACTAATATTTTGAAATAAAATTTTAGGTCTACCAAAATTTGAACCCACAATCACTTCATTTAATCAGTTTATAGTATAGCATTTTTCATATTGAAATTCAATTCAGTGAACAACAACTGCGTGTAAAAACAACAGTAGACATAAGCAAATTATCGTAATTGTATGTCTAATAATGAGAAGCGATGTAATAATTCTAATATTTCTAGAGGAGTAATTTTTAATGTCGTTTACAATATGAATAATATGGAAAATTTATTAAAAATTATGATTTTACAAATATGGGAAATCTATTTATATTTCTATTTTTTTCCATGCTTTTTCAGGATGCAATAAACCAGCAGCTTCCAACATGGGCAAACTCAAATTTATCAAAATGTCAAAAAGCCTAATGGTTTGTTTTTATCGTATTCTTACTAGGATTTAGAAACTCGTCAACTTTGAAGCGTTATAAAATCCATAAATAAATTAATTAAGATAAGAAAATTTGTAAAGGAAATTATTTGTTGAAAAACTCCCTATAAGGTCATTTAAAAAAGTAATAGGAACAAAGTTGTGGACACTTTAGTTTGTTACAAAACAATTATTTATAACATTTTCTGTAGAGACAAGATACCGCTTGTTGCAAGGTTGGTGTTAAGCTTGAGTTTATACTGAATGTTACTTTTATTTAATATGTAGGAGATTTACATATAAAAAAAACATCCTCTAAAAAAACATCCTCTAAAAAAACATGCAAGGTCTAAAAAATTTGACATTTCAATGGACTAAAAATAAGTAGTTTTAATACATTTTAAATGAAACTATTTAACCAGATTAATTGAGCTATTGCGTTAAAAATGTATAAGTATTATACATTTTTGGAAACCCGACGTTTCGAACTCTTTGCAGTAATCCGTGGTGGTAGACTGAGCTGGCATTCGTCTGTTAGTTGACATAAATATTATATTAAACTACCCCCTACGATTTCTTAATTGTCTCGCGTAGGTACTACCCTGGATTCCTGCAGAATGAGCTGACTGTATCTTACGCTCTGGTATGGTGGGTTTCAGACTTTAAAGATTTTATGGAAGGTCCCAGGTGGTAGAAAGTTTCCAACCGTCCTCTCTGTTCAATACATGCCTATTCTTGATATCGGCGATGTGTTCCTTCACCCTAACACCAATGCTTCTCTTTGTTTGACCAATGTATGATAAACCACAGTCACAATCTAGTTTATATATACCTGCTACAGTTATCGATAAATAATCGATTAAAAAAGACTCGATTATAGAATAGTTGAATGCCACTCAACACGCAATGCCTCCAGAGTTGGGAGGAAAGTGGGGAAACGGAGTGTCGGACGGAGTGACTAGGTTCCCTCTGCCTACCCAAGCGTGTGCGGTATACATCGTGAAACTGATAATAAAAAAAACATTTTTTTATATTGTTCATGTAAATAAAAAAATCTTTTCACAAACAAAACTGAAAACAACAAGTAGTATCACACGAACATTCAAAACGAATCACTCCTTACAATCCTTAACAATAGGAAGTTCCTCTAAAATGGTTTTAAAACGTATGTTGTTAAGTCACTCATCGGTGATATGGCGTCGGATGTCGCCTATTCTGATAGCCGTATTTCATCTCGTTGTAGTTATATCATGGGGTCATTACGTGTGAAGTAGAAAATTTGTGACTGCCTACGACATGGGGGGTCAATTTGACAAGTGATTATAGCTGTGCCTGACGTGTAGAAGTACCTACGTGTGAGCGTGTGTGTGTGTGTGTGTGTGTATATATATATATATATATATATATATATGTATATGTAAATAATATAAGCATAAACAACGATTGAATCAATGGCATTTTGCAGGGTAGGCAGATACACAACCTAGTGTTAAGTAATTCACTTTCCATCTAATTTTTGAAACATTCCGCGAGGAATGGTAGAACTCTATCTTGCGCTCTATTAATAATTCTAAATGATAATAACTCATTCTCCCGAGTGGGAACCCACACCCGTCACGTTCACAATCAGTCGTTGCACCGCTAGCTGTATTATTATAATTTTTATTAATTCGAGCCAACGAAGATAAACAAAAAACAAATTATCATAACCTTCACCAAAGCTTACACAAACACAAGAGCAACATTCTCGTGGTCAAAACTCAAAACCAATTAAACATTTAATAGGACTTATTACGTAACTACTTAAACTTTAAACGTGTTATAATAGAAGCGCTAGGAGTGAATGACATCAATTTATATTACGACGTCTTGATTGTTTTAATTTAAAGCCTGGAGCAGGAGCTTGATTTGCTTTTAAGACGCTTCCGCTTACTATTTTTGATATAATTTCTTTTAGAAATAGAAATATTACGTTTATAGAAAAAAGAAATATTACGTTTTCTAAAACAAGAATTTTATAAATGTTAAAACTATTTTTATTTATTTAGGACGGGCAAAGATTTATTTAGACTTACATAGACTTAAAAAAAACTAAATATTTATTAAATTACTTATATATTTTTTTCTCAAATGGGTTTCGGATGATTGCATTCAGTTAAATCCGTCAAAGTGTTTAAAAACATTATTTGTATAAGTGGGGAACGGAGTGTCTAGGTTCCCTCTGCCTACCCTGCTGTGTGCGGGATACAGCGTGAAGCTGATTTGATTTTATTTATAACTAAATTACTGAACGTTTCAATGTAAGCAAAAAATATCCCTGAACTTAATATTTTAGTTCAGGGATATTATTATCCCTTACGATTGTGTATATTTTTATATACATAAAAATATACACAATCGTAACTTTTTGTGATTTAATAAAAAAATAATTGAAATTAGTACAAACCCAAAATAAATGTTGTCAGTTTTTTTTTATTAAAGTTAAGCAAGCCAAAAGGAAAAAGCTAGTGCTCAGATTTCAAAAGGTGTTGAAGATCACTCAGTCATTATTAATTTCCATAGAAGTCTGATGTCATCAAATGACTACACTACGTAATCACATACTAATGTCGTTATGATTACAAATTATTATTATCATTTTATTACACTTTAGTTAATAATTCTTAAATTGGTGTAATTCTTAGATTGGGGTAAAATGCAATTGCACAAGGTTCACGGAGTTCCATTTGAAAAAAATATTTTTATGAAAAAGTTATATTTTAAGTTATATAAAACGCGTCTATGGGTTTCGCATAAATAAGTTGAAAATGTGTTTCCCCATTCCCCATATTTAATTATAGAAAAAAAGATAGACAGTCGTGACGAATATTAAAAAAATCTATATTTTGAAATTCGTAAGTTTAATATATTTTGAAAACCAAAAATCATTGCAAACATTATCTTTAAAACAAACTATTCTTAATGCACAACTTTTCAAACAGGCTGAGGTGAAACACTAAACAGGCTAAACTATTTATAATATAAAAAAAACACAGTAATGTCACTTTACACTTGATACTTCATTTCGTCATTAATTCCTTTGATCTTCAATCCAAGCTGACAGAGCTATTAAATTTTTATTAAACCACCCAAATTTATTATAAAATTTGAATTTGAATAAATATACATTTAATAAGCACTTGACATTTTGGTCACTAATGAGGTTATTTGTGGTCACTTAGACGCCGCGACTTAGAAGACTGTAGAAGGTCACCGAAACGATGTAAAAACGATATTTGTATTGCATACGATGTACCAAATGAAGTTGACCTTAAAATATTAAAGTCAAATTACTTTCCTGTTATTTTTTAACTAAATTTAATTGTAAACCAAAAACCAAAAAAAAAAAAATACTGTGCCAAAAATTTAGATGGCTGGAACGAGCTTTTCTAATATCAAATCAAGAGGCCGGTCGTGGCGCAGCGGCACGAGGTGTGACTGCAAAACCGACTGGTTGTGGGTTCGATCCCCACTCGAGGAGATGAAATATTTACTTAAATTTATATTTCCATTTCTTCGCTCTGGTGTCGAGGTTAAGCGCGGCGTTGAGTTCTGCCACTCAACACGCAATGCCTCCAGAATTCGGCAGAAAGTGGGGAACGGAGTGTCTTAACACTAGGTTCCCTCTGCCTACCCTGCTGTGTGCGGGATACAGCGTGAAGTTAATTTAATTTAATCAAATCAAATTAGCTTCACGCTATATCTCGCACACAGCAGGGTAGAAAAACGGGAACCTAGTGATTCCCCACTTTCTGCTGAATTCAGGAGGCATTGCGTGTTGAGTGGCAGAACTCAACGCCGCGCTTAACCTCGACACCAGAGCGAAGAAATGGAAATATAAATTTAAGTAAATATTTCATTTCTTCGAGTGGGGATGGAACCCACAACCAGTCGGTTTTACAGTCTCACTTTGTGCCCCTGCGCCACGACTGGATACAATCTTCTAATATCTTTAAACAAATTTAAATTTCTAATCCATTTTAAAACTCAGCAAAACAACTATTTAAGGGTAGGATCAAGGAAGATAAACCACAGTGCTAATAGCCTGTTAGAAGCTTCAGATAAGGAGGCTCAAGTGTCTAAACACTTCACTAGGCGGTGTTTTGAGTGTTGTGTTCTTTCACTAAGAGTTGAGATAAAGAGATTCGTTATGGTCGCTCAAATGGGTGAATACAACACGTCATAAATAAATTTTTAAGTGGGTTTTTAGTATGATGAATTCGAGAGGAAGCTATTGTATTTTTTGGAACTATTTTTGGATATGTTTTAAATAATAGATTTCTAGTTAAAATATTATTTCCACAATATTTTATTTTCCTATTTTAAAAACTATGTAAAGATTTTAAAAGATGGAAAGACAAATAATGACGCTATCATGTAGCGTTAAGACGCTATCCTCGCGTACTGTTCAATTTTCTAAACACTGTGTGTTCAGTGGCGAAACTGAACGCCGTGCTTTTGCCTTGTTAACAAAGCGAGGAAGTGAAAATAATTCATTCCCCCAAGTGGAACTCCAACCCACAACTATCACGTTTACAGCCAGATACTGTGCCACTGCACCAGGATATCCTTTTGTAAAGAGATTCTCTATCGGTGCTCAAATAAATGGATACAATAACACGTCGTAAATCAACTTTTAAGTAGCATTGTTTATGACGGATTTGAAAGGAAGCTACATCGTTTTCTTTGGAACTATTTTTGAATATTATTAAAAAATAGATTTCATATGAAAATATTGTAGAAATTATATTTTCTTTGATGTTTTATTTTTCTATTTTAAATCAAGTAAGATTTTCAAAGATGGAAGAGAATCAAAGACGCTATCATATTATTAAATAGTGTTAAGACACTCCCTTCTCACGCACCGCTTAATTATCGATGCGCGCTGCGCTTTGCCCCGTTACCAGAAAGAGGAAATGTAAATATATTAAATATTTCATTTTCTCGAGTGGAAATCGAACCAGAATAGCCTTTTGTAAAGACATTCGTTATCGGCGCTCAAATGAATGGGTATCCATTCAATCACAAGTCGTAAATAAACTTTTAAGTAGCTTTCTTGATGAATTTAAAAGGAAGTTATATCAGTTTCTTTGCAGCTATTATTGGATGTGTATTAGTAATGGATTTCTTATGAAAATATTGTTTATACACTTAAGCTTTGAAGTTTTGTTTTTCCATTATAAGCCATGAAAGATTTTCTAAGAGAATCAAAGACGGTAAAATATTATTATTATTTAAAATTAGCTTCACGTTGTATTCCGCACACACCAGGATAGGCAGATGGAATCTAGTGTTAAGACACTTCGTTTCCCACTTTTTGCCGAATTTTAGTATTACGATTATTTTAGCTTAACACGCTATCCTGCATGTAACGGGGTAGCCAGAGGAATAGAGTATACCTAGTGTTAAGACACAAGTTCCACCAGGCCCATGACCAACTTTTGAGAAATAGCTTATTAGCTTACGGAAGTCCCGCTAAGTCTTTGTAACTTGAAAATTGGGGAAATGAGAATAAACCATGTTGTGGGGCGAACACATAGTCTAACGTGAAATGATTAAAATATTTAAATATAAACATTGTATTAAAATCCGTAGAAATAATTAAATGAAAAAATAATGTAAAATGATATTATAAATATGAAAAGAATGAAGATAAATATAAAAAGAATGTGTAAAAAGAAAAAAATGCAGTATTTGGCATTCCATTTTCTCTAGCTAGGAATAAAATTGGCAGCTAACAAAATAAAATAATTTATCCTAACATATTTCCGAAGATCCGCTTTTTAGTTAATATTCCTAAAAAATGGTAATAAAAACGCCTATAACTAAATAACATAAACCTACAAACAGTGTCAAAAAAATTGTATAAACATTAAAAAATAAAAATCATAAAACGATATTTTTTATCAGATAATATTATTTAATTCAGCCTTGTTTCTTTATTTAACATAGAAATCTTATCGTATCCACGTTTGCTTTGCAAGAACATGGTCTTTCGGAATTGTTACTTTGAAGTATATTTTTATTAAATATATGCATTTATACATATTTTATTTAAAAGATAGAGATTAGATTATGCTAGGATCTTGGGCCTATTTGATATTCGTAAAAAATAGTAGGTATATTTGAACAGTCGTGTTCGTTTTCATTCTAAGCTGTACCATCTGTTTTTATGGTTTTTAAAATATTTTTACAGCTTTACACTGAATTCCGCATATAACAGGGTAGCCAGAGGGAACCTGGAACCTAGACACTCCATTCCCCATACACCACCCAACTTTTATAAAACATCGCGTTGAGGGTCGAAGTTTAATGCTTAGTCTTGTTACTAGAGCAAGAAAATGAAACAAATTCATTCCCCAAGTGGGAATCAAACCCACAATCTAGAAGTATACTACTTACTATAGGTATCTAATAACAATTTTTAACAACCAACCGTAAGTTATCCATACAAACTGATCCACTCTGTTCTTATTCCTTGCGTGATAACAGAACTTTTGCATTCATAATTATTATCGCGAAAGTAAAAATAAATTATGGGAAGTAATAAGCAGAAAATCATTTATTAATAATGTATGAGAAACAAAAACGTCCTTCTTTGTAGTAACAGACCGACATTGCACGTTATATGAATTATTACGTAATATGCATAGTAATTACTAGGCAGCAATATATTTTATAGTGTTATATTTTTATAAAGTATAAAATTTTTAAATAAAATAGTTTTGTTGATTGTATATAGCAAGGTAGGCAGACCTAGTGTTAAGACACTTCCGTTCCCCACTTTCCGCCGAATTCAGGAAGCGTTACGTGTTGAATGGCTCAACGCCATGATTTTATATCGTTATAAAAGTTAAATTAATAAATTACATATTTAATATTCGAGTGAGGTCTAAAAAATTGTGTTTTTATAATAGACTAGTTGTCGCCTGCAACTT
Organism: Heliconius hermathena; assembly: GCA_013403705.1. Taxonomy (NCBI): domain Eukaryota; kingdom Metazoa; phylum Arthropoda; class Insecta; order Lepidoptera; family Nymphalidae; genus Heliconius; species Heliconius hermathena. The sequence goes on from JAAIXJ010001882.1 coordinate 564,314, forward strand.
TTTTTGGGTAGACTTTAAGATCTAAAATGGAAAACTCTTTATTTTTTGTTCCATTACAAATTTTGAAAAATATACTCTACACTAACTAACACACTTACATATCATTCGAATTTGCTATATTCAATTTCGTCTATGCATTGTCTATCAGTCAAAACAACTGATATTTAAAATTAAACAAAATAAAACCTCTTAACTTTGTATTTGTCATAAAAAAATATATCAATATTTTACACCAGGTAAATAAAATTGTTAACGATGTTCCAAGTCAGTACTAAAGCTGAACTAATTAAGTTAACAAGGTCCTTAAAATATATAACAGCCTGTATACCGTAGCTGCATGTTATATTTTATACACTACTTGTTCAAATTAGCAACATGCTCTGCCTTCCTTCGCGAATTTATGTTGAAAAAATATTATTGACAATATAAATCAATCTCTGTATATAATGAAAAACGGAGTGTTATGACACTAGGTTTTTCTGCTTAACCCTGCTATATACGGAATAGGCATATATGAAGATAAATAAAATATTTTTAGTCAATGCGCAACAGAGCAGAGAGCAGATCATATATTCCCATTATCTCTTAATTGTAGAGAAGAACATGACAAATAGTTTCTTTTCATTTTTTTAGCTTCACGCTGTATTTAGCATGTATCAGGGGAGACAATTGAATCTAGTGTTGAGACACTCCTTTCTCTACTATCCACTTAATTGTTTATGTAAAATAATAATTAAATAATGAGGCCAGTCGTGGCGCAGAGGCACAGAGTGTGACTGTAAAATCGACTGGTTGTGGGGTCGATCCCCACTCGAGGAGATACAATATTTACCTGGTTTACCCTTTCGCTCTTGTGTCTAGGCAAAGCGAGGCGTTCAGTTCTGGCGGAACTCTGCGGAAAATGGGGAACAGTGTGTCTTAACACTAGGTTCCCTCTGCCTATCCTGCTGTGTACGGGATTTAGCGTGAAGCTGATTTGATTTGATAATTTAATTAATTGTTTAATTATTGAGACATTACTTATAGAACTAAATTTTAAAAGTTAAAGTTAAAAATTTAATGTTGCGCTTTGTCTTGGTACTAGAGCGAAGAAATGAAAATAAATAATTCCACTGAATGGGAATTGAATCCACAAAAGTCGCCTTTATAGTCAGACGCTGTACCGACGATAAACGAGAGATATTTAATAAAGATATATTTAATTTAAAAAAATGCAAATAAAAAAATCTTTATTTCAAATGCCCTGTATATATATAAACTACTTAGGATACAATAAAAATTAAATCAACGTTGAATAAAAATGCACACAATGTACAATGAACTTCGCTTCCGAGCAAAATGCAAATCAAAGAACCAATTGACCTCGAGCTGATTCGATTAAGACATAACCAACGGACATAGCAATGAGATTTTTAATTGTATATTAAATATAAGAAGATAAGCACTTGCTTTTGATAGTTGCAAATTAAAATATAAATGGGAGGCCAATCATGGTGCAGGGATACGAAAAGGTGACTGTAAACGCGACAGGCTGTGGGTTCGTTTCCCACTCGAGGAAATGATATATTTAATATTATTTTTTAGCTCCTGTAACGAGCCAAAGTGCGCCGTTGAGTTCTGCTACTCAACAAGCAATGCCTCCTGAATTTCGTGCAAAGTGCGGAACGGATGTGTTTGAATGGGAACAGATTGTCTTAACATTAAGTTCCTAGATTCCTCCTATCTACCCTGTTATATGTGGCATACGGCGTAACGCTACATATAATATATTTAGCAAAAGTTTATATTAAAAAATACTTATTTCAATATTTGTAAAATAAAATAAATAACGTACGACAAAAATATATAATACAAAATCGTTTTACACTTGTACCACACAACGGTACTCAGATAATAACCGAGTGGGTGGTCATTCAACAATACCTGATTTCAGTATTGCATCCTTTCTTATACTAGCTCCGATTATATATGTATGATACCATTGTTGAATATTGAGATGTTATCGCGGGCTAATTTAATTAAGATTAATTCCATTGTACTGTAAACCACTATTAAGATTAAAATTGATATTGTCCGTGACAAGAGTAGTCAGAAATAAAAATAGTTAAGTACTTGCTTGTGTACTTTTTTGGCTGTAACTTTGAATTTATTTTATAGAAATCCTGATTAAATGAGATAAACTGATGTAGAAAAAGATGCGTGAAAATGCTGTCCTGGCTGTCTTTTACAGTCCATTTGAATGATAGTGGGTTCGATTGCGGGAATGAATTATTTATTTCGTCGGGACAGTGGCTCACTTCCTCTCACTTCCACTGTCTACTTCCAATTTCTACTACACTACGTTAATGTTGCTTGCGATCCAAAGGGCCCCCTAAACCTGCATTTAGATCGCAAGTTCTAGGTACTGGTGTCACGAGATGAATCCATTGAATTTAATAATCTTGTCTATCGCATAGAAGATTAACTTAAAAACATGTTAGTGGCTTTACAATAGCGTCATTTAATTTTACTTTATTTATATGTAACTGATTGTTATTGTATTCTAGTAGTTAAAATTAATGAAGATCAGTGTAAATGGTAAGATATTAGAACAAGTGAACAAAGTGGTATATTTGGTAATTACGTTCATTAGAGATGGAAGATACCAGATGGATGTGGAAAGTAGTATTGCTATCGGTAACAGAGTTAACGAAGCCTTAGCTACATTGTTGAGACGGCGCAACGTTAGCACAGCTACCTACACGTTTGGGTATACACAAAGCAGTGTTGGTACCGACGTTGTTATACGACAGCAAAATGTGGTGATTACAGAAGAAGAAGGAGAGAAAGATGAATGCCGTGAAGATGCGATGTCTTCGTAGGATATCCGAAGTCAGCTTAGCTGATAGAATCCGCAGTGAAGAGACACAATGGCAGGTAATACCGAGTATGTCACAGAGAATGAAGAAGAACGTGCTCAGCTGGTTTGGGCACGCCGAACGAATGGGTGATTAAAGAATGGCAAAAAAAGATTTATGATCGATAAGTGAGCGACAACAGAGGTTGACCTTAGAAAACACAGTATCAAAGATACTGGAGGAAGGTCACGTAAAAAGCATGAGGACCCCCCGGAGGGCATGTACTCACTCGTAAGAAGAAATTGATGACGACGAAAGAAAGAAGTGTGCAGACACCGTAGCGTTTGGCGCTCCGTTCTCCTTGACTATCCCGCTAAGGATACACCATGAAGCTAAGTACAGTATATGTAACTGACTAAAATTTAAAGAGAAAAACTTTTTTTATTCTTATTAAAAATAAAAAGCTGTTTATTTTTCATTATTTTATCTGCGGCTAGTACATAGTCCTTAAACAATACTATCTTATAAGCTGTCCTGTCAGAATGCGTGAGGCTGTTATAAACAGATTATGTACAAACAAAATATGTTTGCGTGAGTGCCCTTTAATCTCGTTATCTCCAAGGCACATCAGATGACATTATTACTAGATCACCTTGGTATGCGATAAATGACATTTTTTTTATATATTTGGAACCCACAGTTCCAAAGATCGTTTAAATCTTATGGGAATTTATGTTTTTGTACAAAGTAACTTCGATATTAATTTCCATAAAAAGAGAAATACATACATATATTACAGCACATTGTTAAATTTTACTAATTGTTTATTCTTCATAATACTTCTAATCAAATTTAGTTGAAATTGCGCATAAAATGGTCAAATTACATTGAAAGCTGTTGTCAGATAACCAAAATAGATAGTTATCGTTAGTCTTCACTACCGTTATTGATTAAAACAGTACGGTGTAGCGTAATAGATCGAAAAGCAAAGATCAAGTATCAGTAAAGGTCAGACCAATCCCATTAGGTTGTTAACCTGACCGATATAGCGGAATAAGGGCTATAAATGCGCTTTAAAATTTTTTGATGTGTTTTACGTATTTTCTGTATTTTGTAACTGGGGAAAAGGAAATGTATTTGAATCTGCATTAACCTCGCCTTTATTTATTTAGGTTTTTTATTTCAAATATTTTTCAAGTACAGTTTTACTAACTTCTCGTTGGCCGTCGTAGCGCAATAGCACATTATCTGACAGTTAACGAAGTGATTAATGGTTTGATCAGAGATCTGATTAATAAAATACGTCAGAAAATGTAATATTAAAAAAACGGGGTGTCTTAACAGTAAATTTCTTCTGTCTACCTTGCGATGGGAGAAAAGTATGAAATAGTTTTTTATAATTCAAAAATATTTTCTTTCGGTACATGCCTAGTATTATTTTTTTTATATAATCATCTTCGCCTTTATAAATAGCGTTGATTAAAGATTAGTCAAATATACAGATCGCAGGGGCATAGGCATGAGATATAATTAAAAGATCGAAGATTATGGGTTAGATCCAAGAGAATAAATCATTTTCTTTTCTTCGCTCTGATGAGTACACTAGAATTCAACACGAATATCTTTTCAATAGTAGTCGTTTGTAGGGAACCGAGTGTCTTAACATAAGGTTCCCTCTGACTATCCTGCTTCATGTGGGATACAGTGTGAAGGTAAAACTTTTTTATAGCTAAAGTTTAATAGGAATATGTAAAGAACTTGCGTTATACTTATTTTATCTTATTCACGAGGCATTTGTATATATTACTTGGGTGCAATAAAAAAACGATATAACATACAAGAACATACATAAGTAATTTAAAATATAAACCATAAAACCACCAATTTTTACTTGATTGAAATTTGCAGTTTTAAATTACTCAAGGTATTTATTGTACCTTTTTTTAAATTCATTTTTTTATGTTTATTGGTATGTTATAGCGTTGTACATGTTATGACAATCTTACTTACCTATACTTAATAATATAATGCCGAAGATTTTGTTTGGAAGAACATGCCAATTTTCGGAAGTACTGATTTGAATTGAACAAATATTTTTGTGTTCATTTATTGAGGAGGTCATAACATTTCGAATTAGGAAATAAAAACATTAAAGTTAATTCTTATTTAGATTAGAGTATAAGTTTCGTATGCTGCTCGTGATTCTGAGATCGATCTTGAGATACCGTTTTCATTCAAATTATATTTATTCGTAAAATATATATAAATTTATATATTAGATCTCAGATTTCAGAATAATTTTAGGCTTTTTTTTATTTGAATTATACTTAGTAAGCTAATTACAATTTGTAAATAGTGTTGCATTCAGCATCCTTCATTACATGTAACGTTACACAATATAAAACATTCAACCAAATGAAAACAATACGTGCACTAAATAAGGAATTATTATTCATAAGAACATCTGATATAGAAGAATGGATCAAGGTAAAGGCGATTGCGTTTTAAAAATATAGTATTTACTATTGTTTTATATTTTACAGCTTCACGATGTATCCCGCATATAGCAAGGTATACAGAGGGAATCTAGTAGTAAGACACTCCGTTAATATTCAAAATATTGTTTCTTAAATAGGGGATGTCTCAATGTTGCGCTTTGTCTTGTCACCAGAGCGAGGAAATAAAAATAACCTAACCCCGTGTGCCAGAATCAATCAGACAACCGTTGTGTTATCAGACTATTCCCATTAACCGTTGTGCCGCTGCGCCATAGTGGCCTCAACATATTATAGTATTTACTACATTATTAAAAATTTACAATGACTAATTTTAAAATAGTGAGAAATATGAAGAAGAATTTGAGTTTGCAATTTTTCATATTATACTATATAATCATCATTTTTAATTCATAATTACGAGGCACTTAATCGAGATGAAAGCTATTAAATCAATAATTTTCGAAGTTCTCACAATATTGATAAAATTTAGAAACTTTGAAAGATATTAGTTAAAGCAGGCTGAAATAGCTGTTGTCATTAATGTCAGAAATTATATCTTTACATGAATAACAAATATTTCCCGCTTTCTCCTATACCTTAGACTGAACAATCTATTGCATAAAGTCGAACCACACACCGTGACGGGCACTTTCTTGGAATCACTCGCTCGTGACTTGCAAATATGGTTGATTATCTTAATTTGACAAGTTCATTATTTTGCTAACTAAGAAATATTTAGTAAAAAATATTTTAACTTGTAGTAGAGAAGATTCAAATCGTTTTCACAAAATAGTCTATATAGTCTATGTCTACGACAGCTTTTGTTGTTCTATGATACATAAGTTAGCTGACATGATAATCAGCTAAATCAAAATAACCCTTGTGAATAAGTCCCGCATTGTGAAAATCAAAGGCTTCTAAAAAAGACGATTGACAGTTTTAATAGTATGTTTGATCAATATCTCGCAAAACAAAATATTTCCGAAACTAAAAGCCATATTGAGATTATCATTTCTGATTAAATAATATCTAATTTACTCTGCTAAACTAAGTGATCATTTACCGAACTTTCTTCAACCGGAATGAGGAAATCATAATATTTTTAATACAAACATTCTCTCGCACGAAAATCAAATCACATGTACAGTCAGACATTTACCAAATATTCTACAGTAGTAATCACTCGTTTTTTTTTGTTTTCACGAGACAGGAAGTTAGAAATGACGCAAAAGATAAGTTTCAAGCTAAACAGAAATAAAACTTACAAAACAAAGATTGGTAATTTAATTGTATAAAAAACATAGCTGTCAATTACAGTAATTAAATGTGGTATAATCTGTTAGAGCGAGCAGTGACAGCTAGTGATGTATTCAAACGTTACGATATATTTAGTTCCGACCTACGACAACCATTGGAGGCAAAGAGTATTTATTTAAGAGACGTGACTATTTCAGTTTTAACTACTAATATTTAACATAAATTTTTAATTTTCCTTTCAAACGAAACAAGGCTACAAATATTGATATTTATTGTAATTTCATAAAAAAAAACAAATACTTACTTTGAAATATAATTGTGTAACATAACACAAAAATAAAAAAGTACGTAAAATTTTTAAAACTTTTATTTTATTAATCATAATTTTGATAGTGAAATGTTATGAAAAGTATATAAATTGTTTTACATAAATTTCAACAGTTTGCACTAAAAATAACTCGATATAAAATGTGATGAAGGATAATAAAAGCATACGACGGTTGTTTTGACGTAAAATTGATGTAAAATAATCTTGTTAACTGAGTAATAAAACATTGATTGCTTTCTAACTATAAATTTTACCTGCCACTATGTATTAGATATCTGTTATAGTGTACCTACATACATACATAGAGTCGCCAGTCAGTCGCCGTCTAAGCTGAAAATTGAGCTGTCTTTAACTAAATTAGTTAAAAAGTGGATACAAAGTTTAATTATGATGTAACGTTTTAAGAGAAACTTTTATTTGATGAATAAAGTTATTATGTTCTTTTTGAACACAAATATTATTCTATTTTGATAATGATCTATTTTTGCTGTAAAAATGTAGAACTTTGGGGAAACAAGACATTTATTAACCCCTCATTTTACATTTCCCCGGATAAAATAAATAAAACATTTTTTTGTAAAAACATAAAATATTGAACACAAAATGTCGCGTCTGTTACACTCATTATATTGGGCTAGGTCAATGACTCTAGCGTATGTAGACGACATAACTTTTTGTTTTCATTCAACTAAGCCATTCGCATTGATAACAATTATGATATCGATTTATTTTTTAAATTAACTAGATTTTAGCGTAATGATAATATAATATATGACAGAAAACAAATGTGAATATTTGCAAGACTAAATCTATATATGTATGTATCTATGTATAAATGTATATAACTCTTTCGTTACTGAGTGACCGATAGAAAATGAACAGACTAAACTTAGAAAGTCTAAATTTTCATAAAGATTTCGAAATTCCAACGGGAACTTAAATTCCCCATCCAACAAAGTATCAGCAACGACTATAGGTAATAGAATAGAAATACATTTCTGTGTTCTCTGCTTCTTGTAAACTAAATTAAAAAAAAAATATGTTGTAATCGGGAAAACATTTAATTCAAGTTTATAAAAATGGTTTATAATAGATTTTTGGATACAGCTAGACATGTTGATGTAACTACATACAAGTTATAGATGAATGAACGAAAATAAAGTGATTAAAACATTAAAAACATATTTGTTTGAATAATCTAACCTAATTATCAATTCAATTTTAAGGTACAATTATTTAAAAAAAAATATAAATATACTACTTAATATTTAATAATGTAAATATAATAACTAATATTTAGTAAATATACTTATATTTAACTCATCTAAGATATCTAAATGTATCTACTATTAATTTTCATAAAAAAACATTCAATATTTGCATTAACGTGTCATAATGGACACGTGTATAAATAACAAGCACCTACAAGCAAATGACCGATAACGACTGCGCCACTCGAGTGACCATTAAAGTAATTGTATCGATTCGTGCATTGATCGATTTTATGACGTATCGATATCTTTTATGAATTTCATACTCGAAGGTCAGTTTATTGATATGATAAATGATAATAAAAAATACATTTACAAACATAAAAGTATTACCACTTTGTTTCAAATTAGGAATTGAGACAAAACGCGGCGTTGAGCTCCGCCACTTAACACGCATTTTCCGCAGAATTCAACGGAAAGTGTAAAATGGAAGTTCTTTAACATTAGGTTCCTAGGTTCCCTCTGCCTACCCAGCCATTGAGGGAAATAGCGTGAAGCTGAAAAATACAACCATAATCTTATTTGTTATATCCCTGTATAATTACAGCGTCGGTGTACTCGATGGGTATGTCATGGGACCATTTATGTTTTTATCGCGTAAAGCAATTCGATACTTATCTCTTATTTCGTAATAACAAGCAACATTACTCCGTAAAAAGAAAGAGGCAATTTCTTTTTTGTAATAATTACGAAGTAGAGAATATAATCGTGTAATTGTTACTTTTCTTTTTTCACGCTGGATCCCGAATATAGCAGGGTTCCCCACTTTCCGACAAAATCTGGAGGCATTGTGAGCTGAGTGGCAGAACACAACGACGCGCTTTCACTCGACATCAGAGCAAAGAAATGGAAATATAAATTTAAATAAATATTTATTTTTTTCGAGTGGGGATCGAACCCACAACTTATCACACTTTGTGCCTCTGCCCCACGACCGGCCTCTAATATTTTTTATAAAAGAGCTAGGTACCTACAGGTAAATTTATCGATATTAGTATATATTGTGATAATATATATAATAATATTACAAATTTGAAGATTTTGATCAGTTAAGCTCGTTAACTTTAGCAATTACTGGTTTTAATTGAAAAAAAATATTGTTAGATACTAACTAGTAGTTTTTTTTCACACATGTCAAATATTATATAAGAAATGAGTAGTTTCGTCTTAAAAGTAAGAAAAGATGAAATTATGAAATATTTCTGTTCATGACTCTACTACATTCACAGTTTAGTCTCTAATATAATTTGTACAAAACTTTAGAATAATATTACACATTCGCTAGTGACTATCTAGCTCATTATAGAATACTTGGGGCGTCCAGGTAACGTATAGAATAAAAAAATATGAAATATTATGATTATAATTGTTTATTATTATACATAATTATGTAGGTACTTTACCTAGATATTGAATAAAAATCCTACAGATTGTATAGAGTACCCGCTGTTTCACCGGTGATATGTAAAATGAATACATAATGGTCTATATTTCAATATTCTATCGCACGATCCTCTCTTTCTTGGTCTCGTCTTACACATAAATACCTAGGCAAACCTACCTAGGAAAATATCTAGGCAAAGTTTAAAATAAACAATATTTCATACATTACCTACACATTTTAGGCATTCTATACATTGCCGAGGTATTGTATAGAATGCCGAATAATGCTGATTGCCGGTAACATACATGTAGGTATAGTATGAACTAAATGTTCCAAGAAACCATATCAATTACATTGAAGACAGTCTCGTTTTTTTGTAGAAGCTTTCGTTACTTTCTTGTTATAAATTGTTTAACTTAACCGGTATGTAATGGAAGTACATTACTTAATTATTCACTTATACCTTAAAGACTTTACACGAATTAAATGAATTACGTCGTATTTTATTATGTAAGAGGCCGCCGTGGCTTAATGGCACAGCGTGTGACCCTAACGCTACTGTTGTGAATTCGATTCCCACTCTACTATGGACACAAAAAGATGTTTTTGTGTTCCATAGTAAAGAAGTAAGATGAGAGCGTATGACTTAGTTGGTCAGAGCGCTAGGACAGTTTCCAAGAGGTGCGGGTTCCAATCCCTACTACTTTTAGCATTTTCTTAAAAGTATTTTTCTTTCCTAAGTGTGGAATAACATTGTATATTGTAAAAAAACATAGATATACATATTTTCTTAGCATCTACATACTTTTTCAGACAGAGTACCGGCTCTTAGTATTACCTACGTGTAGCTAAAAGCGTGTTCTTGCATATTTCGACCGTAAATTACCTGAAAAGATAAAAATAAATTAGTGGCTGTTTGCTGGACGCGNGAGTTTGAGGCAAAGAGAGCGCCCAGAAGATCGGCTTTCTCTTTTGCCGTGTGGACCAAGATGTCATTTCCCGTGCGAAATGGCGGAAGCGAAGGCTTGGCTAAAGTTGCCAAGTACCGCCTTTGAGAGCACCCAGAACTGATGAGTTCCGGACGGGTAGCTCTCAAGCTTCAGCATGTATTTTAAGCGGGCGAAGCCGTGGGCGAGCCGCTAGTATTTTATATGTAAACATTGTATAATATTAATATTAAGAGCTGTCAAGCTAAAATGCTTAGAACGAAAAGAATTTTAAGTATGATATCGTTTTGACAGGTGGATTAATGCATCTGGGAACGATTGCGGTAATGCGATCGACGAATGAAGTCCATAACGTTTACCATTTACAAACTATATATAAATGTTGATACAGCTAACATAATAAAAATAAAAAGAAATAAGAGGATAAATATTTCGGATACTTTTATATAATAAATAACCAATAATAAACTATGACCAATAATAAACAAGACTCCCATATAGTCCCCAATCTCTGTTCATATTTCAATATTCGAGGAACGAGAAATAGAGTGATTTCTATTATTTTCACTTATTATAAATTTCTGAATAATTCTACAAAACTATTGAATATATATACTTAAGTATAATATTTAAAACAAATATTTGATATATTCAACAGCATAATGTTTCTACATAATAAGAAAGACGATTAGCTCAAAGTGTTTCCAATTAGCTACAATTCTCACATAAGAGGAGCTTTTTCTAAGGAACTCTATCCCGTACAGTTAGACATGAGAGGAATGCGGTCCACGTGCCGAGAGCACTAACCGTTAGGGCAGAGCAACGCGACGGGCATAGTAATTGTAATAATATATAGTAAAGTTCATTTTTTTAGCTTCACACTGTAATCAGCTTAAGGCGGGGTAGGCAGAGGGAACCTAGAGCTAAAAATTTTTGATACTCCGGTCTCCACTTACGAGACGTTGCGTATTGAGTGGCGGAGCTCAACACTGTTTATAAAATTAAATTAATGAAAATGGAAACGTCGTTGTTAAAAAAATTATAATACTCATATATAACTACGAAAAAACATGAAATAAAAGAAATTTACAATAATACTACTAGATTAATGTTGGTTTTAATGCACAAAATATGTATTTTAATAAACTGGTATAAAAACGTGAAGTTTTCATAGATAAGAGAAGGTCTTTACAGTATTATAAGGAGAGATAACAAATAATATGAGTAACCTCCGCATAATCATACATTTCCTGAAATAGATTATTTACATATCATTATCGATATGAAAACACAGCTGACACAGCTGTTAGTGTAATAAATAGTTTTGTTACAATAATGCTTTTTTTTATTTAGCTACATGATTACCATATATTCCGCACGTAGCAGGGTAGGCAGAGGCGACCTAAAATCTAGTGATAAGACACTCCGTTCTCCACTGTCCACTGAATTCAAAAACCACTGCGTATTGGAATTCAAAAGCCATTGCGTCAATTGAACTCACGACCGTCACGTGTACAGTCGCTCGCCTGTGCCTCTACGCCACAACGTGTATTTATTATGACAATTGTTTTGTCCCAAAGGGGCTTATTTTTTATCTCGCTTTAAAAGCAGAGATAAAAGGTATTAACTAGTTGTAAAGTTACATCATTCTCCATTATTTACTTAAGATTTACTGTAAGAAGTTATGCGTGTAACAAAGAATATATACCTATACCATCCTATAGATGGAAAGTATCTATATTAATTTAACTTCTTTGAATTTATTAGATACTTATCATACTGCAATTAAATATTTATCATACTGTAAGTCCCAAACTGTTGCAAGAGAAGTATTATTTATTCTATATTTTAACTGAAACGCATAATATGTAAAAAATAATTTGAAATTTAATTCCAAAACATTATACCCAGCGGGATATGAGCTCGCACTCCCTTGATAACACTAACACAATGCAAACGTATGTACCATAAAATGACTAAGGAACTGAATCAGCTATACCATGTCGCAATATGCAAAACTTTCTTATCTTAACCAATGCCTTTGTAGCACCAGCAGGAGCATTGACTCTCCATGGAAAGACAAAGCTGGTGACACAATGAGAAAATTGGGGATCAAAGTAATGCTTTGTTTTACTAGTAGTAAGTATATAATATAACATTTTTGCTCAATACATTTTTGTTTTATTAATTAATTCTCATCTATTATGGGTAAAAAAAGAGTAGTGGTCGCAGTCGTGGGCACAAGCATGCGATCGTAAACGCGACAAGTTGTGGGTTCGATTCCAACTGAAGGATATGAAATATTTCATATTTTCATTTCCTCGCTTAAGTAAAGAGCAAAGCGCGGCGTTGAGTTCCGCTACTCAACACGCAATGCCTCTAGAATTCGGCAGAAAGTGAGGAACGGAAGTGTCTTAATAAAGTTCAATAGTTTCGTCTGTGCTTTGTACATATAAAAATTATAGTATACAATAATATTTCGCAGCATATATTTCATCACAATTATCATAAATAAATATTAGTAGAAATATGTATATGCAAAGTTATGTTATACATCCAGCCTTAGTTCTCACATTATACACGCATGGCTGGCTCAAAACAACGCAAGTGAGTCGGCACCTGCGATACACTTTACATGACACCGTTCCTAAGTGAAAAATTTAGTTCGTATAATAAAGGTATTATTAATCTATTTAAAAATATGTAAAATTACTTAAAACTTTTATATTCAGAATCATTTTATAAATTTAACTAAGACATAAAAATGTTCAGCCAATATAATTTTTAATGAAAAATCACTTTCAGTGAAACAATATTATTTAATTTTATAAAATTCATAATATTATATTATTTAATTATTCTCAAAAAAAAGATTTGATAGGAGTAGGTATTATTATTATAGTATACTTACAAACCTCCATACTTTATTACAAATGTAAAAGTTTATTTTTAACTATCATTAAATAATATAATAAAGTTAATAATATTTAGAAATGTACTCTTAAAAAAACGTGCCATAGAATATACTTACTTAAGACAAAACTTTGTATTTTGTTTCTCTGTTTAATTTGGGTCGTATAATTTTTAAAAGCGAGCGAATTTGGTCTTGACCTCCAAATTCTCACAGAATTTAAATTTGTATTTTATATATTTACTTGGCCTCCTCCTCACATTTGTCCAACGCGACTAGCAGAGGAATAGTAACATTATGATTTTCATCTTCACACTGTATCCCGCACACAGCAGGGTAGGCAGAGGGAACCTAGTATCAAGACACTCCGTTCCCCACTTTCCGCCGAGTTCTGGAGGCGTTGCGTGTTGAGTGGTGGAACTTAACGCCACGCTTTGCCTCAAGGGTATACCTATTAATTATATAAATAGTGATTGATATGTCAATTTTCTGTATAAAAATGTTCGGTATATCGATTTTTCACCCAATGGAAGTAGCACAGGTTCAAAATCGATATTTTTTTTTATTTTATTAAGCTCAAATAATCATAGCACTTTTACTGTGACACACAAAATATTTACTAAAGAGATATATAAAAGCAGTGTCTAAAATAGTTTTCCTTAAGACCATCTCGTCATGGGTAATAAGTTCGTAGGTAATAAAGAATATATGACTACTCTCGCATATATAAGAGTAAAAGTACCTATTTAAAAGTTAACCGTCCACAACTACAATAACATTTAGTGCGATTTTCTATTAGACTAATATCGAAACATTGGAATGACTAATTTCTATGAAATTAACACGATCTTCTCATCACGCTCGTAAAGTGAAACTAAATCCTGAATTGATTACAAACGAATAAGTTATTTAAATAATTTAATTTGTAAAGTAAAATTATACAATAAAAATACAAAGTATACATAAATAAATCAGGTTACATACGGTGACGGTTGTATTCAAAACAAAACGAAGTATTAACAACTAGTTTACATAAATAATACACTCTTTATTAATTATAATATAGAAAGTAAAGTGCAGTTTTATTAGCTTTACGCATATTTCTATATTGCATACTGAAGAGAGAACTAAGTGTTAAGTTGTTCCGTTTTACAAGTTCCTCCCAATTTCGAGGCATTGAGGCGTGCTAAGTGACGTAACCCAACGACGCATCTTGTAGAACGCAGAATGAAAAATTAAATAAATTCTGGAACATTAATAGAAATAAAATCAAATTCCAAATATTTGTTATAAATAGACAACCGTTGCACTTTACGCTTGGCTTATTTCTCTGCATTCATTTATGTACATACATCTATGGACGGTCAGCTTAAAGAAAACGAAAGTGGAGTCAGAGAGGCGGCACGACATTAATACGTTAGGTATACGAGTATAAAGTAGTTTATATTGTGGAATAGAATTACCACTCTTACTTTATAGTGCCAACGACTCATCAATGGAAAGATATCACGATTTTAGCATTTGTATAAACAATATCTAAATTAATTTTTTAAACGGTTTATAGTTTTTTTCAGGCTTTACCCCGAATAGCACAGAGAGAGAAACCAATGTCAAGGCACTCCGTTCTCCATTTTCCACCAGGATCATTTATATACACAGTTCATTGATTTAAAAGTTTCGAACAAGCAACCATCGCTCTTACAGTTAGACCCATTTAGTTAGTTCTTACAATTATAAATTACATACAAATATCATAAAAACTCAAGGTCGAATACATGACCTCCAGTGTACAATGTAATTGTACATACATACATACATACTTAGATATTTTCTATTAAAAATCTAGATCTTTTTCAAGTCTGCCTCTAGACTAATAAATAATAGAATTTGTATATAAATAAATTAGTTTTGTCGTTACAAAGAAAACCCCAAGTTTATAAGGTTAAGGACATTAGAAAATCAATGAAGTTGGTTTTCACTAGCATTTTATTTAATCATGTGAATATACAAATTACAGACTGTTATAGTCAAAAGAAATAAGGAGACATTGCCGTAGCTGCACACGATGATCGTGACTTCAAATTCATAAAATAATGTAATTAAAAAATTTGGCCATCGTGGCCCAGGGGCACAAGGGTGTGACTTTAACGCGACAGTTGTGGGTTCGATCCCCACTCGGGGGAATTAAATATTTATTTAAATTTATATTTCCATTTTCATCGTTCTGGTGTCCAGGCAAAGAGCGGCGTTGAGTTCCGCCACTCAACACGCCGGAATGCTTCCAAAATTTGGCGGAAAGTGGGGAACGGAGTGTCTTAACACGAGGTTCCCTCTGCCTACCCTGATATGTGCGGGATACTGAAGTGCTGCTGACTGCGTGAAGCTGATTCTTAAAAAAATATGATAATAAAATAATGATGGTCATTCGTCTTGTACGATTCTTGCCATATACTATTACCCACTTTATTTTTTCATTTTACCGCCTGTTATGATATAGTTTAGGGCCCGCAATTTCACCTTCATATAGGTACATAAAGATTATGATATTGCTATCTGTATAAACAAGCCATTTTATTGCTTTTTCCAATCTGTAGTTAGAGAGAATAGAGCATTCAAACAAACACGCACGCTTCAGGTTTATTATATTGATGAGTATATAAATATAACCAAAAGGTACATCAAAAGTAACATATATATTTTGCCTGTTATAATTATAAACAATATTTCAAGTTATTAACTTTTAACATAATTAAATGAACTCCATTAAATTAACTTGAATGGTGTTCCGGTTAATTAAAAAACATAAAACCGTCGCAATAAATACTATAAAACACCTTTAAGGACAAGAATGCCTTTTAAATTACAAACTTCTTATTAATAAAATAAAAACACATACGTTTCTGCCTATTAAATATAATTATATTAATTTACTTATCGAAACGTACTGTATTGATCTTCAAAGCCAACGTATCCTTGGAGTAGCCATCCCTACTCTTGGCAATGGATTTTCACATACTTCTCTATGACCTGGTACATAGCGTGGCATTAAATTCACAACAAACACGTAATAATTCGCAAAATTGCAATTGATTTATATATATGCGGGATACAGTGTGAAAGTAAAAAAAAAAAATATTTATTTTTCTCATTACTCTTTTCCAATAAATATTTCTGAAAGTAATAAACAGAGTGTCTTTCTTGACGGTATTTAACCTACAAAAGAGCGGCAAATACAGATAAAAAATAAACATATATACAAAATGTTATAACAATAATTTATAAATACAATTTTACCTTCACGGTGCAAGCCCTTGTCCTTCGTAACCTGATATTCTTGTTTAGACTAGTTGTTGCAGCTGGCTACGTTTATAAACACGCTTTGTTCCCAGTTTGGTAGGTGATGGATAAATTGTTTATTATTAATCATATTTTATATACGTTGTATGACACGTTCGATTACTTTGTATTTATTTGAGGTAGAAAATATTTAAAAAAAAGCTCTAGCCTCTTCCATAAGACATTCATATAATATTGTTAGTTATATGAGAAATATTAGAGGTAGGAATAAGGGGGCATGTCGATTTCTGAACACCCAAATATTATTACTAATAAAAAATTACAATTGAAAATTTTAAAAACACCTTTATAAATAGATATTCTTACTACAGTGAGTACAAAAATATGAAATATTGTAATTATATGTAAATCTTATGTATTGTCATTAGTCAATACGCAATTCGTTGATGCAAATCGCCTCGCCTTTAATTACAGGTGTAGCCGCGCCCGTTGACATCACTTCTAGTTGTTACCCTATGGAATGGAAAAAGCACACAACGTAGGTATAGTAAATATAGTGTTAGTGTTTTGTATCTTCTCGTTCATTAAAAAGTCGGAGAGAATATAGAGATGTATCACTTATTTTTAAGCTTTCCATTTTATGGTATAACTTTATGTAATAAAATTTAAGAAACTAACTAACTTTAATTTAACAAAACGATCATAATTTTGGTCTATAATCGTGATAAATAGTTACTTTTATCTAGTTGTAGGTAGCATGACAACCTCTTTACTCAGTTTTCCGACTTCCGCTAAAGACACGACATGTCTAAAGCGGAACCATACGCCTATTCTCCAATGGAAAAAAACGTAAAAAAAATACGATTTTAACCCGCTAAACGCCACGGCCATGGGAATCGAACCCAACTCACCAAGAGTTGGGTTGGATTTCCAATCGGGGCAATAAATTATATCTTCATATTCTACTATATTTGGTATACAATTTTTGCGTGAAGCAATTTTTTTTCCCTATAATTTTAAGTAATTATATAATTATAAAATATAGGTTGGACCAGTTCGTACTGACTGACTAATACAGTTAATGTATGAGTACAATAGCATTCTGAGCATGCAGAATTTCCTTTTACACCGCAAATTTCCACGGTTTCTCTGTTCTACAAACTTGAAGCCTCTATGGCGTGTTGTTTTATTGTAAACTTGGTTTTGTAGGTAACTTGTGACACGCTGGTCGAAAGCGTAAAAAATTATTAAGAATTTTGTATATGAATGAAGGGGAAATTGGTAAAATTACATGCTTCTTAAGTAGGTACTTTTTGTTTATATGCTTGCTTCCTATGTTTCATAGTTCATATAACTAGATTTTTTTGTATCCCGTACATAGCAGGTTAGGCAAAGGGAATCTGGGAACCTAGTGGCAAGACACTCCGTTCCCATGCGGACACTTCTTTTCTCCGATTTCCGCCGCTTTCTGGAGGCATTGCATGTTATGTCAACAAAGCGCTTTGCCAAGTTACCAGAGCGAGTGGGAATCGAACCCACTATCTTTATTTATAACTTTAACATTTTTTCACACACTATAATGATTTTTTAGATCCACATATCATCGATATCAGTACATTGTTCTTAATTGAAAACAGTAAAAACGAAGTGAATACTTTTAAAAAATATTGAGATTAAATACTGATTTTTCAAGCCGAGAATATTGTATTGTATCTTATCCTTTAGTTCTGCCTGTTCCGTTATTTGTGATGGAGAGATCGTTTCCCCATCACAAATAACGATAAGTAAAAAAAATTATAGTAATTAAATAAATAAAATAAACATATAAAAATAATATAAAAAATAAGAAATGTACTAACTCCTGCCCGCGCTAATCTCGCAAGGTTGCGATGTTATTATAACATTTCAGTGATAAATTGAATTACAATTGCTAATGAGGCCTCGTTTCTTGCTGTTATTTATAATTTACCCTACACTCCAATGCCGTTACGCATTACCTAATATATTTTTTTATTATAGAAACGGATAGAAACTTAACATTTTTTTTTAAATACAAGTAGATATTTTGAGAAGGATTTTTTGTCATCGAAAATAAAAACAGCTAAAATGTGAAATAAAAGTTCAATTTTGAATAACGCGTTCTTCTTCGTTGACTCCCCCGATTAAACATTTAACTTGGCTCTCATTTATATTTTTGATGGGGTAATTTAAAATATAATCGTTACCCTAACTGGGAATGGAGTCAGCCATCAGATGTAAAGTCAGGCACTGACCAACTATACCACGATGGTAATTTTATACAGCGCTATTGTAGTTACTGACACTTTAGTAGTTCCTTTGCTCCATTGATGTCAGATATACAAATATATTATATCTCGTAAACTCCAGGTGGAACTGGATCTCTATTACCTTTACGATATAAACTACTACACTATACAAGTTTATCATATTATAGTTGATAATAATGCTTTCATGGCGTTTTATGTACCTAATATAAGGTGCCTACTGTTTATACTTCAATTATGTTGTGATTGGATACTTAATTATTTCTTTGTTCGATAACAATTCAAAGCGCGTGTTGATTTCCGCCACTCGATACCTCAAGAATTCGGAGGAAAGCGGGGAACGGAGTGTTTTAACACTACATTCTCTCTGCCTACCCTGCAATATGTGGGATACAGCATGCAATTGTGTTTATAGTCAGACGCTATGTCATATTTTATGTAACATAAAACAATAAAATTGATAATACATAGTTGAGTAATTGGAACGTATTTAATTGTATACGAAGCTTGTTGGCTTAAGCTGCACTTAAAATATTTTTATTGTAAAGAATCTAGAAATAAAGATCAATTATTTATGTTCAGGAAAGTTGCAAAAAAATATTCATAATCACAAAAATATGTTAAATTATTTTTATTAATGACGTCATCACATATGTAAATCCTTTATATTTTCTAAGAAATTATAATACCATTTTATTTCATAATAAAAGAAATAATTTTACAACCGGTTCAGGTCTTTGAACGGTTAATATGTAGAATTCTTTTTGTTTATGATAGTCATTAAGAACATTTATGTCAAAATTATTGTATATTTTATGGCCGTTACCTACTACAAAATAAAAAAAATAGAGCGTCAAAATATTTTTGGGTTTTACCAAGATTTTAAATAAAATTCTTACTACACCACGAAAATACCTTATACCACTTTGTCTTGAAAAGTTTGCAGCTTGGAATAAATTAGATAATAAAAGCAACTTATAAAAAAACCAATATTTTTTCATATATATAGGTATATTCTAAAAATATATTCTAATTAAAATTTCTGTTTCTCTGAGATCGTACTAGTGAAAATAAAATCATGTATTATTCTTTAAAATTCGAAATAATTGATAATTAAGAAATTTTAATCAAAGCTTTTCTAAGAATCAACTTTCTTGAGTTTAAACAGAAACAATTTTTTCCACCCTTTCATTGTTTTCGGCACCCTCTGCCCTCATATATTATATGGTACCTTACACATATATGTATATTATAATCTAAATGTAATCTGTATCAAATTCTATTAAGTACAGTTTAGGCTGTAAATTATAAGGCTTCATTGCGGTTAATTTCGGTTTAGGTTTATTTCGATTATATTGTAAAAATAACATACTTCTCTTCAGTCGTAGCGCAGCGGCACGAAAGTGTGACTGTAAAACCGACTGGTTGTAGGTTCGATCCCCACTCGAGGAGATGAAATATTTACTTAAATGTATGTTTCCATTTCTTCGCTCTGGTGTCGAGGCTAAGCGCGACGTTGAATTCTGCCACTCAACACGCAATGCCGAAAGAATTCAGCAGAAAGTGGGGAACGGAGTGTCTTAACACTAGGTTCCCTCTGTCTACTCTACTGTGTGCAGGATACAGCGTGAAGCTGATTTAATTTGATTTTACAAGACATCCCTTCACAAATTATAGTAGTACTATAAATTATATCAGTAATAGATTTGTTGTTGAAAATTATTCACAATCTATTTTTTAAATCTAGATTTAAGTATTTATTATCCCGTCTAGATCAAACCGGAATTAAATTTTAGAGCAGCCTTGTCATTATGAACACTCCACTCACATTAACAGCAATTAAAAATAAAATGTCATTTTGACAATTTATTTGGGGTTCGGTAATGAAATAGGACTGGGCTAATTAATATCCCGCGTGGGAAAACTCGACAGTTTAATAATTCATTTACTATCTGTGTCATTTTTATTTTATGTTCAGATAAATCATGGTCTTATGAGAAAAAAAAGTCACAATAATTATTATTACAAAAAATAAATTACAACTAATGAAAACTAATAAAAACTAAAATCAAATAAAAAAATTTCGCCAAAGCTAGTAAATGAAAAACATACAGTTTTGACGTTTATTCACGAGTTTCCAACGTTTTAGGTCGCCCTACTTTTTTTTATAAGCTACACCATTTTCAAAGGTAGAACTTTTTCAAAAGCTCTTACAATGACCTCCATTACAAAATCTCATTTATTTATGAGCCTGTGCAAGAGGAAGACAAAAACAGATATAATAAATAAGATTAAATTAATAAATAAAATATACAAAAAAAATATTGCACAGACTATCCTTGTTAACCGTTACAGATAATATCATATATACAGTTAGAAAAAACAAGTTCAATGTCAATATAATTATTACTAGTCGATATAAAAAAATCTAACCACGCTTGATCGAGTGCGAGTGTCAGAATGAATTGCATCACGAATCATAGAAAGCTAATGCTAACGACCACTGACTTTCCTTTGTTTGTAAATAGTCAGGAAAAAATGTATTAACTAACGATCCATCTAATAATGGTTCTGTATATATATTTTGTTTTTTTTTTAAATCTTCACGCTGTGTGACAGGGTCAGCACAGAGAATTTAAATGTTAAATCACTCGCTTGTTAAGTGGCGGAACTCAACGCCGCGATTTGTCTGGTCATCAGAGTAAGTAAATGAAAATATTTTTTTTCACGAGTGGGAATTGCAATTACAAACGTCACAGTTACGGTCACACGCTTTGCCACTGGGCCACGACGGACTCAATTTTTTTTATTGTTTAAGTAGGTACTAGGTATTTCGGAAAATGTGCTAAAATGTATGACGTGTAAAATTTACACGAAGCAACCAACTAGATAAAGCAAAATGTTTTCAACAAAATTATTTTAGAATTGATTTTTTATCGACATTTCGTAAGTCTAATTAGAATAAACGTCGCGTTGTGGTGTCATTGTATCTGCTGTACGGCGACGGTTACTAGTGACCTTTAGCTAATGAAAAAAAACTAGTAACAGTAAATATCGATCGATCTAAAAGGCTGATTGTTTGCCTGTTTTTTGTATTAATAAATACAAGTAAATATTTAAATTGTCACCGTTTTGAATTGAATATTGAATTCGATGCCACATTTTTTATGTAGTCGTACATAATATGTAATTCATTAAAGTAAAAAAAATATATAAATTTATAATTATAAAGCACCCATAAATTTGATAATTATAGGTTTCAAACGATAAAATTTGAAAATGATCTTATCTAATGGTAACAGAAGAAAAATACAACATTAAGTAGCTCTTTAATTAATCATACATTTAAGAAAATTGTTAATATATGAAAAGATGAGGAATTTTAAAATCTTTAAAATCATCATTGCATCTTGATATCGGGGGAGTAATGTTCTCCAATCACGAACAGCTTCACTTTCTAACTTATCAACTAAGTAATTACATGACAACGTTACCTACTGGTAACGGTACGCTGGGAAAATCGTGAAAAACCTGTCAAATACACATCGTGGGGCAATTACGTATAGCTAATATACATATAGAATGAAAATTAAGTGGCCAATTTGTGCGGCACAGCGTCTGTGATCGCGATGGTTGTGGGTTCGATTTGTTAAGTGTCATCATTTTCATTTTCTTCTCGCTCTGTTATTAAGACACAAGGCGGTATTGTGTTCCTGTCTGCAAAAAAAATGGGCGGAGTGGGAAGCGGAGTGTCTTAACACTAGACTTTACTCTCTACCTATCCTGCTATATACAGAATACAGCGTACAATTATAAAAAAACATTTCACAACATTTTCCTTTCACAAATACAATTGAGTATGTTATAAATATAATTATATACGTGTATCTTAGTATTCTTTGTTACGAAACACAATCTCTTTAGAAAAAAAATATAAATAGTTATGAGTATTACATAATTCATTTTGTCTGCATTTAATAACATTGTATACTAAATTTTATCGTTAATTGCTCTAAATGTTATGTTACGAATGTATTATTCATAAAGTAAACGTATCCTTTCACATTTATAGTGATATAAAAACTCTGAATTGATAATGTTCTAAATAACGCTTTACTACAGCTTCCTTTTACTAAGTACAATTATGCAGCTTAAGTGTTTGTAATTATTACTAAAACATATATTAATATATTTAAAATAATAACAATTTTATAATATACTTTTTTATCCTGCTTATTAGAAAAATGAATGAAGATGAAAAATAAAAAGATTGACGTCTATACGTCGTTAGAGGTAGTGCTGTATAAATATGCTCGAGATATCGTAACTTGCAAATGTATACATAGTCGAAGATCTTGTCACTAAACAGGGACTGTCACCTATTGTAGAAATTGGCATTGTTAAGATTTTTGGTCACATTTCTAGAAAAGAAAGCGAAATCCATGCGTTGGACTTTGCGGCCAATTGCACCAGCGCACGAGAATGACCATCAATACAATTAAGCTTGAGAAACTGTGGCAAGAACAACTGCAGCCAAGAATATCACTGCATGATGGCCAAGATTTTAATGATTACATCTGATAATCATAAAAAATATATTTAGTTATCAATATAATATAAAACATCCTCCTATTTGTAAGCCAGATAAAAACTGTAAAACTTAAAGAGATAGATGTCCTAAATAAGAAAATCTAGAAGTTATATTGACCATAATGTAATAGAGCAGAATGCAACGGCGCGGCGCCAGTCTTCCAGACGCCCGACGTGGAGGGCGGACGATCGATTGGCAGCGTCCCAGAGTGTTACGTGGCATCTTTAAAGGAAACCTTGACATTTCTAGGGCATTAAACCGAATCGCAAAACCGATTTTCGGTCATAGTTATCGATTTCCTTTTAGCAGGATTATATCAATTATATTACAATACGCTAGGTAATATTTAAATCAGCATTTTATTTATTTTGTATGTTACTACAACTAAATTATGTGTAACGTAACTCGTTAAAACGGAAAAGGAAACCGATTGTTAATAAAAACTAATCATAGAATTAAATATAAATAGTTTTTCATATATATAAGGAAATATTTAATATGTAATGAAATAAATTGATTAGAGGCCGTTGTGGCAACAGCGGCACAGCGTCTGAATGAAATCGCTCCAGTTGTGAGTTCGATTCTCACTCAGAAAATAATATATTTCCCATACTTAACTTTGATAAGAAGACAATACATAGCATTGAGTTTCGCCACTAAAACACAAAAATGTCTGGAAAATTAAACGGAAAACCAGGAAGTAGGAGTGTCTTTTGTCTACACTTAGCACCACTGCCTATGTATATGCGAGATATAGCGTTAAGTTAAATCTTGGTAGGGTAGTTTCTCTGAAAATAGACAGATTTTAATTGTTATAACTATATTGTACAAAAATAAGTACAAATGTAGTACTTTTTAAATAAACCGAAAAATAAGCTTTTTGCTTTAAGACATTTTCGTAATAAAAACATCTTTCAATTTAAAATGCACGCTACGAGATGTAATAAAATAACAAATTACAATATTTAATAGCGTAATAAATTATAACTTCATAATATGTTATACCTACTTTTATTATACATAATATGTAGACAGTACCAATTGTAACCACTGTAGCACGCAACCCGAGGTCAGGGGTTCAATACCCCATATGATATATGGTTATGGCAAAGTTATCTTTACCTATCCTGCAATATACGGGATATAAAAAAAATAGTAGTGTGTGCGTGCGCGCGCGTGTGTGACAATAATTGTTTTAGAAAAAAAAGCATAAACATACACTATACATTGCCAAATAATTGACAACTAATATCTTACTTTTTTTTGACAAAATATCATACACATCTAAATTATCATTTAAAACCAAATTTAGGTCCCAATCGGGGCTTGAATTATTTTCATTTCATCGCTCTGCAAAGACAAAACGCGCTGTTGAGTTCAGCCACACAACACACAATGTCTCGAAAACAAATTTTACTTTATGCGGTATAAAATCAAAACGTCCATACACTACTTTAAATTAAATTAGCTTCACACTGTATCCCGCACACAGCAGGGTAGGCAGAGGGAACCTAGTGTTAAGACACTCCGTTCCCCACTTTCAGCCGAATTCTGAAGGCATTGCGTGTTGAGTGGCAGAACTCAACGCCGCGCTTAACCTCCTCCCTCGGCCCTACCTAGGCCTCACCTCCTTCCTAGGCTTCACGTTAAATTAAATGTACGAAAACTATGGTAAAATCAAATCAAAATATTACACACACCACTTCGTTCTTACATAAGTAAATCGATTAGCTTCAGATCCAAAAAAAAATCAAATAATTCCAACTTTAATAGTGCCTTGACACGCCAAGTTCTTATATGAAAAAAATGAATAACCACATTTCACTGTAGTGTGCACGCGCACGCGGCCTTGAACTTGTGACCCCTTGACTGTTTATGTGAGTCACAGACTCACAGTACGCATAGTGGATCGGATGCTGTGTGAAGATCATCGCACGTCTCATCTTAGGAAACACTTATCTGTACAGAATTTTAAATATTTCTTTATTCATAATCTTTCCATTTGCAAAACAAGGAATGTTAACTAAAAAAACTTTTTAATAAAAAATAAGTAATACAGAACTGCTTTCCGGCCAGGCAGTAAATTTATATTGATTCTTTAAGTCTATTTGAATAAAGTTAAAATAATAGCAAATTTTTAATACAATTGTTAAAAAATAAGGCATAGATCTTTTAACAAACATCAAAAAATTAATTAGATCGGTATTACACATCGATACTTACGCCTGTTTAATACCAGTTAAACGCTAACTGAGGTCTCTGAGAGTCAATACCTTTAACAAAACACAAATATATAATTAGTTGTAGAGGACAAGTAAATCAATATTGCGTATTTAATATGTCCAGTACTATTTCAATCTACTGTATATAAATATTTAACATATTCTTTGTATGAAATATACAGATTTGTTTTCAGTCTAGACAGCTACAATTTATTGTGACAGACAGACGATTTTGATCCTTATTTTTTTAAACATAAGACCCATATGATTTTAAATTTAAATATTTATTGTTATGTTAGCATATAGACTGTATGAAAAGGTTTGTAACTCATTACCAATTTAAAGAAGCTTTTGTTGGAAATGAAAATATAAGTTTCTTAAAAGTTTTGAAAACAAGACTTTGAAAAACGATCATAAATGTGTAACGACTACCTATAGGCCATTCGTGGTCAGGGGCACAAGCGCACGACTGTAAAAGTGATAGGTTGTGGGTTCGATTCCGACTCGAGAAAATGAAATATTAAATGTTTTTATTTTCATCGCTCTTGTGCTCTCTACACACAATGCCTCCAAAATTCGATGAAAAGTACGAAACGGAAGTGTCTTAATGAGAACTGAGTGTCTTAATAGGTTCCCAAATTCCGTCCCTGGTATGTGCTGGATATAGTGTGAACCTAAAAAAAAAGCTTTACGATCAGATATTATATCATCAAAACACAGATCCCAATGATTATACAATTTAGTTCATTAACAGTAGCGTAAAAAAATCTCACTTTGTAAAGACAGTGAAGTAATTGCATAACATTCGTTTTAGTGATTTCTGCGGATCTAACGATTTACGCATCGACGGTTTGTAAGAAAAACAAAAGTTTATTTTACTTTCTAAACAAGAGCATCATTTAAGTATTTAAGATTTATAATTGTAATATAGGCTTTTGTTTATAAAACGATAGAGTAGGTATGTTTTTATTATTAGAATACTTTACTTTTGGTTCATAATTTTTATTAAAAACGACTTAAAAGTTGCGTCAAGCTAAACACAACAAAACCAAAAACATTAACTATATTCTATATTATAACTTACTTTAAAACTGCGTAGTTGGTTTAAAATATAGGAAATTCAAAGAGAACCTAATTAAACAACACAAACATGAAACAAAATGGAATGTTACATCAAAAAAGATATAATAAACTAAAGTTACAGTTACAAAGACAAAAAGGACATCTCACATTTTAAGGCAATAAATGTCATCCTACAAGGCCGACGTCAAAGACGCCGGAAGCTATAAATATAAGAACAATGCTACCGGAAGACGCTTTACGCGCTTTCCACCTTGCGTTTTGGATAACCAGAGGGCGTTGAACTGTAACCTGTACTGTTTTATGTGGATTTTACCATTAGTATAATCTAGCGAATTTCGCTCGATTATACTTATTGCTATATTATAGGTAAATTAGACAAAATCTTTATTCTATCCATATTAATGTAAATTTTCATTTAAATCTGTTCAGTAGTTTTTGCGTAAAAGCGGAACAAACATCCAACTATCTTCATAAACTTTCACAATTAGAATATTAGCAGGATGCCTATACCTATAGAATTCTGTAATCAGAAGAGAATCTGGTTAACACCAGATCCACATAAATCCACATAAATAACAAATAAAGTTTAGAGCGCTCATTTACGATTACAAAAATAAATTTAAAATATTTTTATTAGCATGTTGCTCGTGTCTAAGCCGAGACGAGTGTAGGTCGAATCGTAACGCGATCGAATCCTTCAGAAGAATCTTTTACAATTATAAAATAAATCAATTCAGTCGTATTGGACAAAGCAAAGAAAGGAATTGATTAAACAAGTAATTCCTTTCTTTGCTTTGTCCATTAAACAAGTAATATATAAAGTGACAATTTACAATACAAAATGATATAAATGTTCTTACTTTTTTTTTTCATTTTCACAAATTCCAATACAATACAGTTTTAGGTTAATTTAAATCTATTAATTTAATAAGAGACCCATTTCCTGACGTAGTATCTCACAGTGCGTCTAGCCAAACTATTGATCGAGCTATGAGAGTTCATAAGCAGGATGACCTAGAAAGTAAAATACTCCTCCACGCCATACCAAAGTACGTTGATCTGAGATAACATCTATATAATATTTGATTTTCATATTTAACTATAAAGATAACAATCCCGTAGCTAGCTATATGTACTAGTTTACACAATTAAGTCATAAAAGTAGAAGCTGTTTTAAATATGTATAGCTTAGTTCTATCTTTTATCGTTTATCTGTGTTTCAATCGTGATAAATTTATTCTTTATTTCCATTGTTTGCAACGAATACGTATGTTTAAATAGGAATCGTTGCATGTTAAGTAGAAAAAATGTATAGAAATAATGTATAATATTCTTGTTTACGAATCTTCCGCATCACGCAGAACAGAAAGTACGAAGCGATAAATCAGTGACTTCTCCAATTTTCTATCATTCTAGAAACATCGCCTGTTGATCGGTGGATTGAAAAAATTCAGACATAAACTTTAATCCCAATCATTGCTTCAACACTTTTCAAACTGTAAACACGACGGTTGTAGATTCGTTTCCAACACTTGGGTATGACTTGTTTTCATTTTTCTCGCTTTTGTAAGAGGACAAAGCACGGCGTTGAAGTCTGTCAATCACAACACAATGTCTCGATGTCTCGCTACCTCTCTCTCTCACTCAAAATTCGTATAATATAATTTTCTTTTGCAAGAAGTTGGGCAAATAAAGTTAAATTATCGTTATAACATGATTATAATTTATACGACAAAAAGCATATTATTCTACACCAGACCGCACTGCAGTACTTACGGTTAGAGTATATTCCACAGCATTTACATTTCACTGCATCAAAGAGGTTGTTTGAAAGAAAGTTTAACAATAACAGCTAATTTCTTTATAATGTTTATAACAAACGTGGGTTTTCATTAACGCCCAGTATTAATAACCTATCTCCAACATCAATCTTAGATTGTTTCATACATTTATCCAATCTCTAGATTGGATAGATGTATGAAACAATCTAAGATTGATGTTGGAGATAGGTTATTAATATTGGGCGTTAAAGAACACAAAAATAATGAGTATGGATAGTAACTATATTATTGTTCTACTGAACTCATTGGATTTAGGTAGTGGGCTCGAATTTCATTGGTAAAAATATCTGTTAAACAAAGCTCTAAATTGGGTTGCGCAAAAAAGAAAGAATGTAGTTTTATCATAAGATTTTCTTCACATATCTATCTATCGATCGAGACATCGATCTATTAACAAGTTGATCTATTAACATATTCGTATTGTAACGACACCCAAGCATCAAGCTTAAGTTCTTATAGCTGGCCAAATTTTAATTGAAAATCCGCGGAAAGTACATATCTTAAAGATTTTTATTAAGCGGCAATTTTCATACATAATTTTTAATAATAAATAGTAAATTAAAAAGTAAAAAAATCAAAACAAATTAAGCGTTAAGGAGTTCCTTCGACTGTCTTTCAGCTTCGGGATCAGATCGACTCTTTAAAATATTTAATGAAAAAATTTACAAAGGCACAAGTCGAAAGTTTTCCCTAATTTCTCTGCGATACTATTATCAGGCCGTGGTTTCCTTATCATGAGACGAATTTTGAATATCTGCATTACAACAAATAAAAGTGTATAGCACGATAGGCAGAGAGAACATTTCTTATTTCAAACAAAAATTTTCGAGATGTTTTGTGTTGATTGGCAGTACTTAAAACCGCGTTCTCTTGCCCTTAATAAATAAAAAAAAACAAACACCATAAAAGACGAATCCTATTACTGTAATACAACCCAGTACCTAGAAACACTCCTTAGAATGGTGTAGTGCATTCTCGACGTTCTATACTTTACAGAGACATTAACAAAAGAAGAATAGGCCGAGTCATTTAAGTAATGGTACAAGTGAAATACAGTAAAAATGTAACTCGTGTCGTTGATTTCCACTCTGTGGAAATAATATTAATAATTATGTATTTCCCTTGTATTGGAATCGAACCCCCAACCGAGCGCGTTTGCAATCAGACACTACCCCGTGGCGATTCAATTCAGAAATAATACTTCCCCTTAATAAGACGACATCATAAAAGACGAATCCCATTACTATAATGCAACCCAGTTCCTAGAAACGTTCCTTAGAATGTTATATTCTCGACGTTCTATACTTTATGGAGACATAAGACAAAAAAAAAGAATAGGCCCAGTCATTAAAGTAATGGTACAAGCGAGAGAACAGTAAGAATGTAACTCGTGTCGTTTACCAGCCAGCTTCTTTATTATACTCAAGGCCAGTTTCACTCGAACAAAAGTATTGTTAAGTAAATGTGGACGCGTTTAAATTGTTTCAAGTTGACGCAAAGTGGACAGTCATAAACCGTCTTGACAAGATGCGTTTTGTTGATTTTGTGTCTTTAATTAAGTTTTAATAAAAAAATGTAAATAGCTTCACGCTGTATCCTGCAAGTAGCGAGGTGGCAGGGAACCTAGTGTTGAGATATTTCGGCCCCCACTATCTTAATAATTTTCAAGACAAAGCATGTTGAGTGGCAGATCTCAACGCAGCGCTAACCAGAGCGAAGAAATGAAAAAAAAATCCTCAAGTGGGAATCAAACAGACAATCGTTGCGTTTACAGGCAGCCACCGTACCGCTAAGCCACGACTGCCTCCATTTTGTTGTCTCCTTAATTAATGTGAGAACTCGATGATTAGTGTAAACATGGATAGGTACTTAAAGAATACATTTTCCCATAGAATTTTGAACCCGCGACCTGTACCGTTAAAGCGATGCTTGTTAGACAAGCTTCTCATAACTAAATTCCATAGAAAATAATCATAATTTGCTAGTGTTTTGGAAATTTACCACATAATACCTATGTTTGCATGTGTCGACATTTGAGAAGTAATTGACTCTATATATTATGACGACGATTGTGAGTTCGGTTCATATTCGTGGGAATGGTTAACACTTTGATGTTAAGTTGACTTAAAGTTAATTTCACTTGTTAACTTGCTATATTTACCGATGATAATACACTGTTCTTTGATAGGCAGCCATATTGTAAGAAAATGTATAAAAGACGGTACATTATGAATTTGAGGTAATTTGCTATACTGAGCTGGAGCAGTGAAGGCGAGTGTTTGAATTAGTAAAGGGGCCCCTTAAGTCGAATCCTGTGGTCGCAAGTCCCAGGCACTGCTCCAAACTCAACAGTATTAGTATCTATATTTTATGTTAAAAAGTTGAATTCCATATAATATTTTATATACGAACTACAGTTATCTTCACATCATTCAATACAGCATACAACACACTGTGACATGGTTAGGCACACGGAACTATGTTTTGAATTATCTATATGTTATTATTTTTTTAGCTTTACTCTGTATTCCGCGCATAGCGGGGTAGGCAGAGAGAACCTGGAAATCTAAAAATACTACGTTCCTCATTAAGATATTTGCATTCCCGTGTTGAGTGGCGGAACGCAGCGCTTTGCCTCGGTGCCAGAACGAGCCAATAAAAAATATAAAACAATTAATTCTTCCCGAGTAGCATGTTCACTATCAGTAATCTGTTCAATATGCCCAATCATCATAATAAGTTCTTAAAATTTTCCAAAAAAAATATTAAAATCTTCATACAAAAAATATAGGCAGCCGCAGAAGTAGCGCTAGATACGGCAATTTCTATTTATAGTCAGCCTTTTTATTTTTTTAATTCCAACCAGTAGTTCCTGAGATTAGAGCGCTCAAACAAACAAACTCATCAGCTTTATAATTTTAACATTGAAGTATACATAGGGATACAGATAAAACAAATAAACACGTAGTAAGCACTTCTATTAACTCTAGCTTCCATTTTAAAAACACAGCTTAGACATCCTATAAATATATCAACAGAATATTTTATTATAACGCACTTTTGTTTTCTTTTCCGCACCTATTAAAAACAACGCGTAGATTATTTTACCATTTAAAACAATTTTAGGCAATATTGAACCTTATTGACAAGAAATAAGTCATATTTAAACATTTAGTGATATTTTTAGTTCCGCCGTAGTCGAGTGTACTTCAGAATACATCTGTTTAGTATTATCTTCTTTATTATGAGCTTAATGTGTATTCTCATTTGAAGATTTTTAGTACTTAAAATAATTCATCAGTCGTAAAATGTATGGTATCCAGTGCAGTGGTAGAACAATTTAATATATATCCTGCTGTGTGCGGGATACAGCGTGAAGCTGAAGCTGATGTGTATATATATATTTTTTGTTTCTTTTTTTTAGTATCACAGTACAGCTAGGCAAGTGCATTGTAATGTCTGATACCAGAAACTATTAGATATTTCATAACGAGCATTTCAATCCACACCTTTCATTATAGCTTTCGCAAAAAAAAAACTTAAAAGCGGAAGTTACAATATGATACTAACGTAGAAAAAATTATAATTAGTTGCTAATACATATTATACAATATATACCTACACACAAAAAAAAACCAAAAAATAATAAAAATATTTTTATAAGCTTAGGTATAAGTTATAAAAATATTTTTATTGCCGTCGCGGCGTTGAGTTCCGCCACTCATCTTTAACCATCACCACATTTACTCTTCACTATAGGAACATTAAACAAAGAATTTCCTTAAAAAGTGCTTCTTATTGTGAACACCGTTAGCAACTGGCGTGTTAATTCAATACTTTAGCATTTCCGTCTAAAGATAGATATCTAATAATAATGTTAATTAATGCTTAGTCTAGATTCTTGGCATTTTGAAGACATGTTTGTGCATATTTTATATCTTATCTGTCTATATTTTCGATGAATAATAAACATAGGATATTTTAGTATATTTGGTTTGTTTTAGAATAGAATAAATTTACATATTCAATTTAAATCTTATTTTTTTTAGTTTCACGCATATAAAAGAGTAGGCAGAGAAAACCTAGTGTCAAGACATTCCATTCTCTGCGGATCCGATTTCGAGACATAGAATATAGGGTAGTGCTCAACGTCGAACTTGGTCGTATATACGTAGGGAAGATAAAAGAAAATTCTTTCTTGTTCCACCTAACACAAGGATTGTGGATTGTACTTAGATTCGGACAAAAGTTTTTTGTCTGTGGACGAAAGTGAAGAACGGAGTATTTTATAAGCTCGTCCCTGTTCACATTGCAAATTGTGAGTAGCATGTAAACAGGGTACAGGATAGACAGAGAAAACTTAGTGTCGAATTCCGTCACTCACACTGTCGAGTGGCGGAGCATTAAATTATTATTCAACACAGCTAAATAGTAGCATTTGCTAATGATATACAATATCCTAAATGTTCCAAATCCGCAATGCTCCGGTTCCCATCAAACGAGTTTTGCAATAAGATTTATTGACTTCATCTCCATCTATTATTTATTATAAAGTATAGAAAAAATCATTTCGTTTATTTCATAATAAAAAGAATGTAGAAAAATTATCGCAGGCAAGTTTATATAAAATTGCGTGTGGAACGGAGATCCTTAATCTATAGTTAAGAAACTCACACGCTTCATATTTCTGAGACATTGTGTATTTATTAAGTAGCGCAACCCAACGCCGTGCTTTTTCTTAACAGAACGAAAGAAATGAAAATAATCAATTCCCCTGAGTGGAATTAAATCCATAATGCCTTTAGTTATTCGCTATACCGTTACACCACGACAGTTTTTATAAAAAAGATTATATTTATATTTCTAGTTCTTTTATCGACGAAGCACGGTGTTGGGTTCCGCCGTTCCTCTGACTTCGGGTAGCTGTATGTCTCAACACAGATTCTTTCTTACAAGCCAGGAATAAGAGTGAAACTACTATAAATATAACAATTAATACTACAAAATAACATATATACTCGTAGGCTAAACAATAAAATTAAGCGATAGGTCCATTAACACTCTTCAGACATCCAAATCATGAAAGCCAAGCCTTGCCAAATTTTATGAAGGATTCCATTCCATTAGCTTTGGAACTGGATATTCCGAATACTTCCATTATATGTAAAATGATTGAGCCTCTCTTGCAGATTAAAATCGGGATTGGAAAGGATTGGGTATCTGCAAAATCAAAGTATAATTTAGCTTTTCCTATATATGTAAATATATTTTATTTTTAATATTATATAAGAGGTAATAGATTCAAATCTATAAAAGGGTAAAAGTCAATATTGATACGTTAAAAAAATATATCTTTTCGATAAAAACAACAAATAAAGATTTAGATTACAGAGATTAAAGAAAAAAAAATATTAGGCTATTTCCTGCAAAGCAAGTTAGCCGCCTTTTTTTCAGTTTGCGCCCGAATACGATCCATTGCCTGTTAAGTAGCGGGACTCAACGCCGCACTTTCCAAGACTAACATTTTATTTAAATAGTCAATAGATAACGACCTCACACTACCTGGTTGACATGTGTCCAAAAGGACATGAAGAGGCTAGGTTTTAAGACATTTGTCAACGAAATACTTGGCGCCAGAGAGCGCAGGAAAGACCCCGTGTAAATGGATAAGGCGAGGGCAAAGAAGAAGAGTTAATAGATGACGTGATCAAAATTTGTTGTTTGGCGACGATAGCGGACTATACATTATTCATTTTTACTTCTGCCATGGTTGTTGAGTATAATTACCTTACCTGATGATCAGAAAATAATGAACTGATGTTGAACTTTATATAAAGAAGAACAAAAGAAGTGTTTATAGGAAGCGCCAGGTTTTACAAATATGGTAATGTCGAGGTAGCTTTTATCAGACTGTTCGCTCCGGTTTCTTATAAAAAAACATTTAAAATTTTAATTTTAATTACCTCCATATAGTTTAAAGTTAAACTTTTAATTTTTAATGAAGAAACAGATAACATGATAAATAATTTTAAGAATAAATTAAAAAACTTTACGTTGCATTCTTTAATATTTAAAAAATTTAAAACTACTAAAAAATTTTTTTCAGCTTCACTCTGTATCCCATATACAGCAGGGTAGGGTAATTCTGAAAGCATTGCATGCCACTCTATGGCGGAACTCAACGCCGCATTTTTCCTCGTTTCCATAGCGAGGAAATTAAAATATATAAATATTTCATTTCCTTGGGTGGGAGTGGTGGATCAAACCCACAAGCAGCCGCGTTTATTGTACCACGCTTGTGCCTCTGAGGCATAAATGGCCTTGGCCAAAAGAAATTTTAGCCACAAATATATGTTTATATAAAACTGCTAAGCACAAAACTATCTTTTAAACTTTAGAACTAATTTCCAAGTAAATCTAAAGACTAAATAAAATCCATTTCAAAATATCACAGCAGCAAATAGACAAGCGCAGGGAAGTACCGGAAATAGACACAGAGTGGTGTCGAATATAACGTCGTCGGTGATTCATTCATATGTGTTGAGTTTGCACCTGAGTTAGAACATACGTACATTCATGTTTATGACCAGGCTGTACAATTCCGTGATAGCGTCATCATCATTTATATGAAAAAATTACTAATTTCAACGAAACGAACGAAAAAAAGAGGCCGGTCGTGGCGCAGCGGCACGAGGTGTGACTGCAAAACCGACTGGTTGTGGGTTCGATCCCCACTCGAGGAGATGAAATATTTACTTAAATTTATATTTCCATTTCTTCGCTCTGGTGTCGAGGTTAAGCGCGGCGTTGAGNCATTTATATGAAGAAATTACTAATTTCTACAAATATAAAAAAAAATGTGTTATACTATTCATTAATTTTTGTTACTTATATTAGTAGAAGAGAGAAATATGTTTTAATCCTCGACAATCCTACTATAATTTTATCAAGGCGAAAGATCGTGAAGATGGATGTTGGTTATATTTTCATGCAAAAACTACTGAACGGATTTATACAAAATTTTCAGTAGTATAGCTTATGCATCAGTATAACACATAGGGTACAATTTATGTACCCTATGTGTTATACTGTTTATGATTTAGTACATTTTAGCTATAATATAACAACAAGTTTAAGTGGACAAAGCCGCGTATTCGTCGCTAGTTACAGATAAAATATATGTAATTATCGAATTCAGTAATAAATTTAAAAAATGAATCAAGAAATTGGAGTGAAATCCTTAGAGACGGCAGCAATGGAATTTAATATTTTAAAAACGTCTCGTTAGGGTGTGCCATGGTTTACGACAGTTTGCGGCTGATAGGAATTTATTACTCGCCTATCGGAGTCGCCAACACCCAGGACTAGCAAATTGGCAGTCGATGGTGACTTTTGAATTCGAACCAGCACTTCCTGAAATTAGCGCGTTCAACTAAACTTTAAAACTACAGCTTTATATTATTAATTATAATAACAGTATAGACGTAAATATATTGTAAAAAAAACATTGATTCATAAAAATATGACTGATAATATAATTACTTACTAGTCACTACATCGCCTCAAAATCGGTTAAAAACCGGAAGCACTAGTCTTTACAAGACTCACTACCTATAATTTAAACGTATTACCACATTCGGCACCTTCGTCCGCAAACTGCATACGAAATGTCACGTCAATTATGAACGTCAACGAACTTATTAAGAACATCCTCCGAGGATAGTTAAACTTCAGTTGACAGCGTGTCGTAGACACGGGGCCATGTTTGCATTATAATTTTTAAGTACCCATCTAGTAAGTAATTGCCTGATTTTAAATTCAGGAGGTAGCACGATTATATTCGTTCCTAAGGAAAGAAAGAAGGTAATACAACTACAATAAGTTATAATTTCAAAATAGATAGATTATTAGAATATAAATGTGAGAAAACTTCATAAATTTTTTTCACTGCAAGATTGCTGTCTTTTTAAGCGATATCTACTTATATCAAGGAATTAATGATATTTCGAAAAAAACTTTCTGCGATGGTTCGATTTCATAACAATCATATCTAAAATATATTACACAACAATTTCAAAGTTATTAAAAACAAATCAAAGCTAAGTCAACAGAAAAAAATTAAATAAATAATTTCATGAAAGCCCAATAAAAAATTCAATCTTTTCAGCTGTACGCTGTATTCCGCACACAGCAGGGAAGGCAGAGGAAATCTAGTGTTAAGACACTCCGTTTCCCACTTTTTGCCGAGTTCTGGAGGCATTGCATGTTGAGTGGCGAAACTCAACACCGCGCTTTGCCACCACAGCGAAGAAATGAAAATATAAATGTAAATAAATATTTTATTTCCTCGAGTTGTGATCGAACCCAAAACCAGTCGATTTTCAGTTACACTTTGTGCGCCTGTGCCACGACTGGCCTCTAAAATTCAACCCTTAATACCCTTTAATAACGACTACCACAACAACTGCTATAAAGTTCATGAGTTATTACTATTAAATGTAACACACACCCAGCCCTAGCTCGGTCTCCAAAGTGTAGAATTACCAAGGTCTTGACATGCGAGAATATGAAAGCGGTTCCACACCGTTGAATACGACTCGTTTGACATTATCGAGCTGCACTACTATAGCTGTAGATTTATAGCTAGCTTTTAGTTATTTATTGCGTTTATTATTGTCCGATTTGTCCTTATTGTGACGATGGTGGACGGAGGACGTGGGTTCCTTCTATTTCTTGTGTTTCTTTTTTTTATTTAAGGAATAAAGTGGCAGTACATTAGCGTATGGCATCTTTGGTTCAGGGGCAAAAGGTAATTTTTCATAATCACTATGCGATGACCATAAAGTGACCAGAATATCATATTCCACTAATGGAATATCATATTCCAATAATAAATAATAATTTCTCATCGTGCTATCGCCTACGCTGCATAAGGTGAGATATTCATATAGAGAAACATATTTTTCTTTATTATACGGTGACAATGTGATAATATTTCACACATTTATAGCTTATGGAACATTCTCACACTTTACACTAGATGTCATAAGAACTCTATGGTTGCTAAATTGGAAGGTACACATTCTAGTATTTTATAGTTTTGAACTTCTTTTTTATTAAAATTTTAAAGTTATATTTCAAGAATCATTATACATTGTTAGTAAATTAAAATTAATAATTCTGATGCAAATTAAGATTATTAAACTGACTGACGATTATTACCTGATGACTAACTTAAGCTTAATTTATACTTTTCGTCACACTGAAGTCTGACTGGAATTTAGTTAAAAGTTCACATATACGTTAACACTAACTCGGATATGCGTAATGGCAACATTTATCACTTCTGTTGTGGGAAAACCGCAATTAGTTATTATTGTTTGGAATTATTTTTATCATAATATTATATGAAGTTCTTTACTGTTCTGTGTTACTGATATAATATAAAACNGACATATAAACCGACCTGATTTTTATTTTTTTTATATCTTTCATGTACAGAATTGACTTTTCTATCCTTTTATTATACATAGAGAAGAGATAATATTTTATTGCGTTTCTACAAAAAGATGAAATGTATATTTATATTTTTTTATGTTTTGGTTATTCATTGGTCAAGTAAAAAAAACTTTTGAAAACGTTGCTATTTTGATATATTTTGGTTAATTTAATATAATAAAAGCAACCTCAAATAACGTTGACCAACCTCTATTGTGTGTATAATCTAGTATCTACGTGACATTGGTGAATAAAGTATGCAAACACCTTTTTAAATTGCACACTTAAAAGCAGCTAGACAAAAACTGATTCAATACAGAAACTGTAAAATTAAATTAGTGACCGTTGTGGCTAAACAGCCTAACGTAAGCCCTGACTGTAAGTGCGACTGTTTTGGGTTCGATCCAATTCATGGGAATCAATATTTATTATATATAAATATTTAGATTTTCCTTGCTCTAGTAACAAGGCAAAGCAAGTGGTTGAGTTGCACCACTCGACATCCAATGGCTCGAAAATAGGACGGTACGCGAAGAACAGTCTTAGCATTAGGTGCCCCCCGTCTTCCCTACTCTATGCGGGATACAGATTGAAACTGAAAAAAATACAAAAAATCTTTAAATTTCACTGTATATAACAAACTTAAGTTATATTTTCTCCTATATTGAATAATTTATCAATATTGAATATTTCATTATCATTGTGTTTTGTACACGAGAATAACTTAACATGTATAAGTAATTTCAAAGCAAGAAAGTGTCCAGTCGTAAAGTCCGCAATACACACGAGAGAGACCTTTCCAACCTTTTGAGCAATAGCTTATACTCGCATGCCATTATTATGAATGCTAAAATATCGTTATTAATAGTTTCATTTTATTTTAGAAGATTGCATGTTATGTATGGCCGAGGCCTGTCGCATCGCAGCGGCACAAAGTGTGACTGTAAAACTGGTTGTGAGTTCGACTTCCACTCGAGGGGATGAAATGTTTAATTAAATTTATATTTCCATTTCTTCGCTCTGGTGTCGAGGCAAAACGCGGCGTTGAGTTCTGCAACGCAATACACAATGCCTCCAGAATTCAACAGAAAGTGGGGAACGGAATGTCTTAACAGTAGGTTCCCTCTGCCTACCCTGCTGTGTGCGGGATACAGCGTGAAGCTGATTTATTTATTTTAATTTTATGTTACGTATTTCTTATACCGTGGGCTGGATATTGCGTGGGCTGGGCTCCGAAAATTGCATTATTTACATTTCCTCGGTAAAGTAGAAAGATAAAGAGTGGCGTTAAGTTTCGCGAGTGAATATGCTGTCTCGGAAATCGAGCGAGAAATAGGGAACAGAGTGTCGTCTTAAGACGACACTCACATAGTGTTGTAAGCGGAATACAACAAATAAATATCAGAAGATAAGATGTGATAATTGAGAAAAGCTAAATAAAAACTGAACTAAAAAATCATGTTATTAGAAGACAAAATGTAAAGGTATAATTTCAGCAGGTACTCAGGAAAACTCCATGGCCTACCAAAAACTAGATTTCCTCGTAAGCGATGGACATCCTATCCATGTTCCATATCTGATGGGTTTGCGGTCAGCACGGATACATTAAACATGGTGAGCTATACCTTACAGCTTACGGTAAAATTGTATCTTTTATTTAGATTGTACAATTTTTTCATTGCATTGTTCCAAATCAAACGTGATTACGTTTGATTTGGAACAAAAATTTATTGTTCAATATTTTGTATTCAACACGCGTAGACGATTTATTTCTTTGGTTATATTTGTTGAGTGATTCTCTTGAATCGATAAAATTCCAAATTTTAAAACAAATGGAATTGTAAATTTCCCTTTTTGGAATTTGCTGAAGTTTTATTTTCGTTCGTTAATATAGGCCTTCTCCCAAATACAATTTTAAATTATTATTTTTAAAGAGCGTGTTAAGCTAAAAAAAATGTTAGTCTTTATTTATAACTATAAATTAAAGTTGAATTACTTTGTTTTCACATAAGTGGTCCGGTTCATTTCAAATTGCTATTACCGATGATAAATTTAAATGTTATGTACAGAGGCCATCATAGCGGGGCCTCTCAGTGTCTGAATGTAAACTCGACGGTTCTGAAAAAGTAATTATCTCGGTCTGGTAAAAAAACCAAGCGCAGCATTGAGTTCCGCCACTCAATACGGAATGTCTCAAAAATTAAGCGGAAACTGGGGGCTGGAATATCTTAACATTAGGTTCCATCTGCCTACGCTGCATCTCTACAAGTGAAGCTACAAAATATTTCTTCGATTGGAATCTAGGCTTAAACTCATTACGGACCGATACCCATATCACAACAGATATATGCGAGCCCTTCTAAAGTTTTTATATCAAAAACCACTGGACCATAGCGATAGAATGGTCACAACAGTGAAAGGAAAGTGCTCTGCGATCAGTAACACGCGAAGCCCTTTCTTTTACCGTTTGAAATACAATCCGATATCATATTTTTAATTTTTAATTTGATTTACTATCGTAAAAATAAGAATATTTAGATTAAACGCCAAACTAATTAATAGATATACTTTCTATTGTATTCTGTTTAGACCCTTATTTTTAATTTCTGCTTTCTAATAAATTTGTTACCATTTATTAGTTATATTTTGCTTTCAAACAATTTGCTAGCTTATTGGAAATAAACACATTATGTTAGAAGTTAATGCCAGTCGTGGCTCAGGGGCACAAAGTGTGTCTGTAAATCGACTGGTTGTGGGTTCTATCCCCACTCGAGAAGATGAAATATTTATTTACACTTATATTTTCATTTCTTCGCTCTGGTATCGAGGGGAAAGCGCGGCGTTGAGTTCCGCCATAAAGCTGAAAAAAAAATGTTAGAAGTTTAGAGCAAACTAAATGAATGAAATATCTATATATATCAAAGGACTTGTGCTGACTGACTGAGGTAAGACGCACGCAGAGCCGTAACCGCTGATGGTAGAAACGTGAAATTTGGGCAGATGTTTATTTTCATATTCTGGACATCCACTAAGAAGGGAATTTGAAAAATTTTAACCCTAAAGGNTTAAATTACATTATTATAAAGCTGAAATATTTGTTTGTTTGAACGCGTTAATCTCAGGAAATATTGGTACGAATTGGAAAGTTCACTTTGCGTTGTATACAACTCTAAGTTACTATTTGACCACGGAAACGAGCTCGCAGGAAGAAACAAGTCATTCATGAGACAATTTTGTAGCTACACAAACGCTATAAAATGACATCAAAGTCGAATATTCCTATAAGATAACCTAATGGCTACTTATATGTAAGTACTACAGTATGGACTATATGTTTTTTATTGGTTTCAGAAGAGCGTAAAAATGAAAATAATTAATACCCTACAAAAAGCATCGAACCCACAACCATTGCGCCGTTGCACTTTTTCCAAATAGCCTCAAAAAAAAATATTTATCGTTTTTATTATACAAGATTGTAGACCTAAAAAAAATACATATATTTAAAATCTTAAAGTAAGTAAAAGATTTATAGGTGGATGTTTAATTTTCATTACAACCTTATAGTTATATATTATATGTATATACTGTCTACTTATTTATCTAAATGAAGTTATCTAAGATTAGATTACGTTTTAATAATACATAATACACTTATTTGATTTCGGTCTTAATGTTTCAATTTTTTTTTATTTTCTGAATTTGAACCACGTGGCAGATAACTACCACGTATTTTTACATATAAACGTAACTTAGATGTTTAAAAATATTATTATATCCTCGAGATGATCTGATGATGGTGCCAGGACCTGAATAGTGAAATTCTTCAGAGGCTACTAGTAACTAAAAAAAATTATAGCTTAGAGCACATCCTACTATAGCATTTGCTGCACTTGGTGTAAAAAAGTGTTTTTTTTTTAGTTTTTAGCGTGAAGCTAAAAAAATGTAGTAGTACTACATTTTTTTAGCTTCACGCTGTATCCCGCACATACGTAGAGGGAACCTGTGAATACAGTGTTGAGGTACTCCGTTAGCCATTAAAATCCATCTGTTTTCCATTTTCCACTCAATTGTTGAGGCATTGCGTATTGTGCGACGCAACTCAACGCCGCTCTTTGCCTTTTTACCGGAGCGAAGACATGAAAATATATAATTTCCCCGAGTGGAAACCGAATTCAAAACCGTCCCATTTACATTCGCACGTTTATACCTCTGCGTCACAACAGCCTCCAACTACAAAAGTACATATTATTTAATATAGAACGAAAAATCAAGCGGTTGAAGCCGCAGGTAAAACTAGTACATATATATGTATGTGAGTAAACAGACTAGTTAATTAAATGCCTAGATTTCTATACGAGAATTCAATGTTAAATGCTATCGTATAATATAATCTTTCTTTACACAGTATAAAACAAAGTCATTTCCCATCCATATCTTTTAAACTATATGACGGATTGTAATGCGGTTTTCACTTATAAACAGAAGAGTTCAAGAAAAACATTCATATAAAAAAATATATATATATATATATATATATATATATATATATATATATATATATATATATATATATATATATATATAGAATTATTTGTAGCCGTTGTGCCTGTTGTCGTAGTAGTAATATTTTGTTGTTCCTAGGTTATATAGGTATAAAGAAAGAAGACATATGTGACTGATGAGGGAAAACCAACATCGTAAATATATTGAAGATAAAATACAGCATCGGATTTGAATTCGGTTATGAGTTTTTTTTTGGTTAGTCCCGTGTTTCGACTGTCAAAGCGCGGCGTAGAGATTTGGCACTCAGCACGCAGTAAAGTTCGAAAATTTAAAATTAGGCGGAAAACTGGAAACATAGTGTCTTGACATTAGATTTTCTCTGCATCCGCCCTATGTGCGGGATAAAGCGTGCTACGACGTCATCAATAATAATTTAAAATGATGTAATTTCTGCAATTACTTTAAAGATATTTAAAAGCGATTATCATATCCAACATATAAAAAGTGATTCTATCGACGGCAAGTACCTACTTATGTATACACATACGTCAATATAACAAGTTACAAAGCAAGCTTTGGACAGGTGGTGGTTAATTACTAGGAAAAACCAGGTACCATATTGATTTTGTGACAAGTTCTAGGGCATGTGATGGGTGGAGAGGGCAAGGTGAGCTGTCTCTTTCTGTAATCTGTTTATTGTTGCTAAGACAGAATGTAGTGGAGGTTATTATATTCTAATATAGGTATATCTTTACTGTGTTTTTAACTTCGCGGTAGGTGAAGGGCGGGGTAGGCATAGAGGATCTAGTCTCAAAACACTGTATTGTTCATTATTTGCTAAAAATCGAGACATGACTACTTGGGTGGCGAAATTTAACGCTGCGCTTTTTATACCAGTAACGGAAAATGATAATAATGAATTGCCTCAAATGAGGAACGAATTTACAACCATCGTCATGTTTACATTCAGACGCTATCCCATATCGAGTATATGGGCTAAAACATTATCGAGTATATTATTAATGCTTAAATATTAAATATTAAATTTCTAAATTATAGTATATTGCTATTATTTTCGACCATTTGAAAAATAAATCGTTTTAATGTTTTATTTTATTTACAATAAAACAAAATATTCTTTGTGTTTGGCCATATCAACTTTTAAAATGAAATGGAAAAAAATTGTCTTCAAAAACTATAAAATATTCATAAGATTAAGATTTTTGAATACTAATTATAGTACTCTACCTCCTATACATTTTTATAAAAATAGGAAGAAAAAACAATTAAGACAACCAGATTCTTTTCACAAATTAAAATGTTTCACGCTAGTATAAAAACACTTCGTTCCCCACGCAGCGCCCAATTTACGAGATATTACATGTTGAGCGGCCGAACTGAACGTCGCGCTGTCTTGTTACAACTCGGGCATAGAATCCACAAGCGTTGCATTTACAGTCACACAGAGCCGTTGCGACACAACAGTGTTTCTACTACTTTAAATACAAAAGTTATTGTATATTAACATCGTAATATCACACGAGGGAGGGAGACGTACCTGCTTCGTTTTAAATACATTTAACAATTTGTGAGAGATTGGTGCGCTAAACTAAGACCCTTTCGTCCATACCCCTTTTATATATAAAAAGGGTTTTTTTACTTATTGCTTTGAAATTATTACTTTTACCTCGCAAGTTCGAAGCATAAATAATTCTCGTTGTTATTCTTATTAAAAATATGTTTTTTTTTTATTGTAAGCGTAGCGTACCTAATAAGTTACGTTTAGGTAATTAATATAAGATTAGTTTGTTATAGTAA
This sequence comes from Heliconius hermathena, assembly GCA_013403705.1. NCBI lineage: Eukaryota > Metazoa > Arthropoda > Insecta > Lepidoptera > Nymphalidae > Heliconius > Heliconius hermathena. The sequence goes on from JAAIXJ010001882.1 coordinate 608,885, forward strand.
CTCGTAAAAATGGCTTGCTGATAGAACACGATAAAATTATAAATCGATAAAGGTTATCTTTTTAATATGCCTTTCTAACCTTTTTAAATGCAAAATTAAAAAAAAAAGTAAAAAAATCAGCTTCACGTTGAATCCAGCAAACAGCAGGGTAGGTTAGAGGGAACCTTTCCGCCGAATTTTAGAGTCATTGTGAGTTCAGTGGCTGACCTTAGTTTTATGCATAAATTAACCTTAACAAACGTAATACGGTTAATAATTAATTAAGTATAATAATAAAATATCGATTTTATTTTGTAAGTTCCACATTCAAGAAAGAAAATCAATATTTTAGTATTTAAAAATCTATATAATAAGAACTTTTACAGTATAATGAATTGTACTGCAAAAAATATTTAGATGTAAACAAATCTTCTTACAAATATTATAAATTTAAATAAAAATAGTCCATTTTTTGTTGAAAACTGTGAATACATCGAAAGTATAGTTAATTTTAATTCAAGAAGACTGTTCAGCACTTTGGGCTATTTTCTAGTAAATTAAGTAATTTAAAAGGTACATAACCTTGCTCTGGTTTCTTTTCAAATTTACATTTTGTTATTTAAAAAAAATCAAATTTATATATTTTTTTCTATTTACATGGTATATACGCGATTTAATTATTAAAGAAACAATTAATATTTTCTCAATATATTTCAGAGTTTCGGTCGAAAAAATTGTTAAGAAAATCGAAAACAATATAATTTAATTATACAGCTGTAACATTTTAAAAGTAAATGAACTTAAAATAAATAATACGTTTCGACATAGTAACGTATGCTCACGAACCGATAGTGTAATTCCTATCGGTCTTATATTGGTTGAACAATATTTTTTTTCAGCTTCTCGGTATATTCTGCATGTAGCAGGGTAAGCAGGGGGAGACTAGTGTTGAGACGCTCCGCCCCTCACTCTGCGCCGATGTCTGGAGGCATTGAAATTTGAGTGGCGTTACTCAACACCGTGCTTTGCCTCGATATCAGAGAAAAGAAAAGAACATGAAATATTTCATTTCCTTGAGTAGAAATTTATTTAACATACAACCTGTCGCATCTACAGTCACGGTTGGACTGGTTAGTCTGAGAATCGAACGAATGAGAATCAAATTTAAAGGTTATTAACAATAATTTTGCATTACTACATATAACAATAATTTTGCATTACTACATAAAAAGGTCCCTTTCCCCTTTCTTAAACTCACAATTATTACATAAAGTTTGTACAAATTATAAACTAATTTAGAATAGATGATTTAAGTAATAAAATTTTGTTCTTATTTAGTTAATTTCTAAAAACAATTGAATTTTACGAAAATCATATTATTTTGGGCGATATCTGTTGTTTTACATAATAACAAATATTTCTATTATATGCTAGCTAACTTTTATAAAAAATAATCAATACTACTCTTATAACAAAATGGGGTATAAATTTTACGCAGCGGTAGGCCAAATTTGAGGTTACTTTTAGGTATTTACACACTACCCTCATGCAATAGTTAGTATTTAAGTCTACACAATTTTTTCTCTAATGGCTAAACTATTATCGAATAAATTATATCACACTTAAGCATTTAAATAACATTAACTCAAATAGCTTTTGCTGAATAATCAGCACATTCGTTTTAAATAGGCAATTTGTATTGTAATTACTTTGTGTGTAACAAAGAATGATTGTAAATAATTAAAATGACGGTATGTTAGAAAACTTTTTTAATAGGTATATCATTGGAAGTACGTTAAGATTGTACAAAAAAAGAGTAGAAATATAAGAAAAAAAGATTTATATAGGGCAAAAGTAGGCGTAAAATATATGTTTTCACAGAAAAGCAATCTTTGCTGAGCGAAACAGCGTTATCAGTAGTCACTTATTATCAACAGAAATAAACTTCGCGAGGTCACAGGCAATTAATCATTTTAGAAAAATACCCGAACTAAGTCCCAATGCGTTTAATTGTAACAAAATACCATGTTTATCAAATTTAAACACTTACAACTATCAATGTCGTATTAGATAAGGCTATGATTATAATAATACCAAGAAAGTCTTCCGTAGAGTGTTTGTATCGATGTGTAAGTGCAACGGAACCGTAACTGACCTGCTATCCTTAACACAGCACGGTCTGCCGGGTCCAGCTGCAATATGGACAAAGGTTTGTCCTTCGCCCATTCTTTCAAGCTGAAGTCGTTTTCGAATTCCATATTTTTGTCATCCAAAACACGCAATCTCGCCCGAACTCTCGCACATAATTGAATCAGTACCACAACACTATGGCCGAACACACATTATAATTATAATAAACATAAAACACGAATATTACACACAAATAAAAAGTAAACAAAACGTTACGCTCATTGTAAAATGAAAATCGATAATTGTACAAAACTTGCAAGATACGTCAGCGCGTATCTAGGATTTGCAATTAAATCACCACTTTGTATTACCACGTGAATCGTAATATATAGAATAGATAATAATCATCCAATAAGCAAGGGGGACGGAGTAAATAATAATTATTTTGAGGTTATTTATCAACGGAACGTCATACACCGAGCCGGCGGGCAGACATGATGCGACTGTCTAGTTCTTTATGGTACCGGCACGTCGCTGCCATCGCTCAGCTGTTTCCGCGCACGCTCATGCTATGTATAATCCGACTAAATTAAAAACCCTGCACATTCCTCTACTTTATTATACAGTTATGGCGTGTGTTAATTTATTCGGTTAGCGTTTTTTTTCTAATGTACTGGCAGTGACATCTATACAATGCTTTTGAAATTGAATGATATCACACAGGTGTCGGTGTGACTAGATTATGTCAGCGTTGATATTACTATTCTTTATAATGAGAAATTAAAACAATAATTTATTCTCGTATCTAAAGTTAAATTATATTTTTATATCACAGTTTTAGTCTTAATATAAATGAAGTACTGCAACGTTTTAATCAAAGAATCAAACTTATTTAAAAGTTGAAATAAACATATTTTTATTTATCACATATATTTATTATTTACCTCAAAGCCATTAACGCCTTAATATATTTTTTCGATTGGTATACCTTGTAACTATAGTAACGTCATTGTCAAACTTCTAATGTTTACATGTTTTTACATTATTTTCATTGCGATTTTATCGAAAAGTATAGCTGATATATGCAATTGAAAGTTCTATTTAAAGTCATTTATGAGATATCATTCGAGTGAAAAATGTTTTCCCCTATTAATATTACTAGACAACGACGGAATATCAATGTAACATGAACTCTTACATTGGGTGCCCTAATTTTTAGTTTTATCAATAAATTTTATCGAACGACAATTTGACCTATATTAGATGATTTCCTTTGTTTGATATTATGTAAACTTTGCCAGAATATTTGGCCTCCTTAACTTTTTTATGTAAAGCTCGTTATGGAGTGCTTTCGCTGGTTTTATATCATTTTTGATGGTGTAAGTTGACGATGGGTGATGGCTTAGCAAATAAAATATATACAGTGAGTATAATTTGTAAATTATAACCTTCTACAGTTGAACCAGTTTTATTTTCTTAATACTTTTTAGAAATATATATTTTTAATAAGATAAAAAAATAAAGCATATTTATAATGAATATCCTACATTAAGAAATCAAATAGCAATCAGACCATCGTGGCGTGGGTTTGGTTCCCATTTAGAGGAAAGTCATAAATTTTATTTTCATTTCCTCACTCTGGTATATTGAGCATTGAACAGCATTGAGTTCCACTAAAAAATAATTTCTCAAAAATTGAGTGGTAAGTAGGGAACAGAATGTCATAAATAACATGTTGATATTAATACTTTATTATGTATTTACAGCCTATGTATAGTCATATATCTAAAAAATTGACTAAGAAAAGTCAACCGCACTTAACATTCAGTGGCAACTTTACCCATAGCCACCGTCTTTACAATATATCATCATCAGAACGAGATAGCTTAAGACAAGATATACTAAATACAGTTATGAGGAAAACTGAGTCTATTATGCAGGAACATGATACTAATAATACTTATGAGGATCCTACAGATATTGGTATTTTTTTGTTTTTTTTCATATACTTTGCCCAATTTTAGATTTAGCTCTTGATGGATTCTTATGATAGACGATGATGTATGAAACAGTACATGATCCAAAAAATCTATGTAATGGTGGTAGAAATTACAGTTCCATGAAAAAAAAATGCTTCTAAAAATCGAAATTTTAAATTAAAGAACCACCAGTAAACTAGGCTAGGAATAGGATTTATTTACACTATATTTTTTCGAAGTAGAAACAGGAGCGAGAACTGTAATATTTGGCTATTATTTTATTTATAATTATTTTTATTAATTTTTAAATTGAAACCAGTCATATGTGATATGAATGCAACTATAACTACGACAGGTTTTAGGTTCGATTCTCTATAGAGAAAAAGGAATATTTAATATTTTCATTTCCTTGCTCTGGTAAAGTGGCAAAGCACAGCATTGAGTTCCGCCACTCAACACGCAATGTGTCTAAAATTTGTCGTAAAGTGATGAACGGAAGTGTTTAATGGGAACGGAGTGTCTAAACATAAGTTTTTATTATCTCTTTTAAAATACAAAGTGCATGGGTGAGTTCCGCCATTTAATATGTCGTAAATTTGGGCGGATAGGGGAGAATACAATGTCACTTCTTACGTAATGTTATTCATAAAAAGGAAAATATAATTAAAATTTCAGTTGAAAAACCACCAAAGCCGCCTAGAAAAAGAAATTTAGCAATGTCGTCTTCTAGTAATAAGGAAGATAAAATACTCCAAAAGCAGAAGAGAAAATTATCAAAAAAATATGAAAGTTTAGTGAAGGCATTGATGGATAAATGTGAGGAAAACGCTGTTGCGGTAAGTTTACATTAAAATAAATATACATATTTTTTTTTATTTTAGCCCATTTTTATGTATATGACTTTACGCATTGTTTTTTTGAGTAATACTGTTGTGACAATGCAGAACTAGTATCAACGCTGCTATACGACAACGAAATGTGTGTATTACAGAAGAAGAATGAAAGAAAGATGAATGCCATGGAGATGCGATCTCTATGTAGGATATTATTCGGAGTCAGTCATATATGAAGTCAGTTTAGCTTCCCGAATGTAGACATACACATAATGACTGGTACTAACGAGGATGTCACAGTGAGAATGATTAAGAACGTGCTTATGTGATGAAAAATGGTAAAAAAGTTTTATGAAGAAAGAGCGAGTTCTAAGAAAGGAAGGGAGAGACACCAGTTGATCTTAGAGAATACAGTGTCAATGACACTAGAAAGGTCACGTAAAAGGCATGAGAACTCCCGAAAGGCATGTATGAACAGGTTGATGACAGTGGACGAAGTGAAAGAATGCAATGCAGAAATTGTAGGCAATCCGTGCTCTCTGACGGCGGTTAGGTAGTGGCGGTTAATCTGCGGGTTTGTATTTATAAATTGCTCTCAATCCTAAGATCGATCTTGAGATGACGCGGAACGTACTCACCACGGCATGTGGTGGGTACGTTCTGTCTGGTGCCCATTCCAGAAACTTTACCTACAACAAAATTTACCCCGAAACAAAAAAAATATTTACACGAACATATCTGTTCAAAGCTAAAGTCTAGGCTCCACAAAATATCTAATACAGTTTGAAGATTACAAAAAATATTTCGTTCTTTTTGGTAATTGCTTGCGCAATTAATAATAGCATATTTTCAACTTTTCGTATTAAAGACAGTTCCGCAGTATTATTTATTAATTCTATACTATGGTTTTAATTATAGAAATAATAGGCTATAATAATAGAACTAATTAAAACGTTTTTTCTTATATATTAATTCCTAGATTTCCGAAAAAGATTCACAAATAAGCAAACTAAAAGATAAACTAAAAGCAGTATTGGAGTATAACAGATTATTTGCAAATGAAAACGATAGACTCAAAGATGAATATACAACCTTAGCAAAATATGTAGAAGAATGTAAAACTGTCATAAGAGAGGAAAAAGAAAGGAATTCAGAACTTGATAAGAAAATAAAGAAGTTAGATGAGAAGATTAAACATTATGAAATACCTAATAAAGGTTTGTTATTTGTTATGTTTTTTTTTATGATATGTCACTGGTATTTTAAATTTAAGATGATGTTAAGTCATTTATAAGTATAAGTTTATATTTTTATTTATAAACTTATAATAGCGAATTAATTTTAAGCCCATCGTGGAGCAAATACACTGCATCTGCGTCTATTTAATTTCTCGCTCCAGTGAGAAAACATAGCGCGACATTGAGTTCCAAAATGGGGCGGCAGGTGGCGAAAGTTAAAAGAAAGACATTAATTATTAAAGTCTTTATTTTAATCTTTTTAGCTTTTTTTACAAGGAAAATTAGTTTTCATTGACTCTTTAACAGTCTTTAACAATATATAATTTATGTATTTCTCCCTATGTTATTAATTTACCTCAATCAGAAGTCAAACCAATTATTCCACAGAACAATCAACAGCTATCCCTTTAGTGGAAGTATGTATGAACTGCAGCAGTCGTCAAATAGTGTTAAATCAAGTAAGAGAACAGAATTTAAGATTGCAAAAGGATATGCAAGCAATGAAAGACGTTTTATATAGGTAGGTTAAAATTTTTCACATTTTATTTCGTATAAGACAGTCATGACGCAGTGTCACAATAACGCGACGGTTGTGTGTTCGTTTCTCATTTGTGAAATTATACAATTTAATTTCCTCGCTTTGATCAAAAGATTAAAAGCGGCGTTGAGTTACGTCTCTTAACATTCAATATATTGAAATAATCATAATATATTAAGATTAAGACACTCCGATCCCCATTTTTCCGCTTTTCCGCAGAGTTCTGGAAGTATTACGAGTTGAGTGACGGAACTCAACTTGACACCAGAGCGAAGAAATGAAAATATAAATGTAAATAAATATTTCATTTCCTTGGGTGGGGATCGAACCCACAACCAGTCGATTTTACAGTCACACTTCGTGCCCCTGCGTCACGAGGGGTATTATTTATAAAAAATAAAGAAATAAAGAAAGTAAGATTTCTAAAGACCGTCTTGGGGCAGCGGCAAGCGTGTAACTGCAAACGCGTTTGTAGGTCCAAATCCCACTGTGAAATATTTTATGTTTTCATTTTCTCGTTCTGGTAACTAGACAAAAGTGTAGTGTTGACAAAAGAAAACCAACCAATTAAATTACCTAACCAAACTTCTCATCAAACTACCCTTAAAGTGTATCCTTTCCAATAAAAAAGAATCATTGAAATCGTTTGGCGTGTGAGTTACTCGTCCATTTACTTATGTGATTTTCTCATGGATACCATTGTCAGAAATGCACCAAATTAAACACCAGCCTAGACGACACGGGAAGCACTAGCTTTCAAATTGTGAGGGAACCCAGGCAAAAATTGTGAGGGAACAAACATAAATAAAAATATAGGCGAAATTGATAACCTCCTCGTTTTACAGAAGTCGGTTAAAAATAACATTATGATTATTTTGTATATTACAGATTAAACGTCCAATTATCTAGATATCAAGAGCGATTACGTAATAATGCACCAACATTACCAGCGGAGGGTGCGGTGTTCAAACCAAGTGAGAAGTATGAAGCATTTGATTCAATATTAACATCGAGCCTTGGACAAAGACAAGGTAATATTTTTTTTTGCGTGTGTTTTACGCTGTATCCCACATATAGGAGGGTAAGCAGAGTGAACCTACACTATTCTTGAGTGGCGGAACTTAACACCGTGCTTTGTTTTGTTACCAGAGCGAGGCAAAGAAAATATTTTTTTCCCTCGAGTGGAAATTGAACACACAACCGTCACTCACGACGGCCTGTTTGATAATTATATTATTTCGTTAGTGTTTCGTTTTAGATACATATAAATCATTATTTTGAATAATTATATATATTATTCAAAATAGTATAATAATTAATAAATACATGTTTCTTTCACAAGATGCTTAATTAATCAGTTAATCTCGCACACAGCACCCTGCTGTGTGCAAGGCAGTGGGAACCTAGTGTTAAGACACTCCGTTCCTCACTTTCCGCTGAGGCATTGCGTGTTGAGTGGCGGAACTCAACGCCGCGCTTTGCCTCGACACCAGAGCGAAGAAATGAAAATATAAACGTAAATAAATGTTTTATTTCCTCGAGTGGGGATCGAACCACAACCAGTCGATTTTATAGTCGCACTTTGTGCCCCTGCGCCACGACCGGTCTCATTAATCAGTATCTATCTAATATAAAAATAAAATATGAATTTTAGTTTTAATTATATTTTTTTCATTATTTCCAGAATTAAATGAAGATGGCGGAAACACGAAGTCAGAAGATGGCTCTCACACTGAAAGAGTGGTGGATCTGTCAGGGCTGTTAAGTGCACAAGCGTTAGGTATTTATGGTTATTTAAATTTCAGTACTTTCCCAAATTTCTATAAAATTTGAGAGATCTTATATTTGAATATCTTTAAAATAAAAAAGACCGTTAGGTTGAGTGTGTATCGTGTTGCACCTCAAAGGAAAGCGTTGCCTCAAATTAACTACGCTCTTATTTCCGAAATGACAGAGGGTATACTTATTATAAAAATAAGAAAACAAAATTTTAATGGTTACCACAAACAAATCAGATTTAAAATGGTTTTAGGACGTAGATAATTTACAACGAGAAACTTACTACTCGCACTTGTTTTAAATAATTTTATATTTATAATTTGAGATCATTATTTTTAGTTTTTAGTAATATGTTTTTATTCCAGCTCCATTATTCGACGCCTACCAAGACAATTTACAAGAAAAAGACAATTTAATACTTGATTACGAAAAACAGTTTGAGAACATAAATAAGAAATCAAAACAAATTGTCGAAGAGAACAAATGTTTGGCTGACAAACTGAATGTTCTAGAAGATGAATTGGCGGGAGCGAGACAGAAATATAAGAAAATAATTGTAGAGAAAGAGACAGATGACATTGAGAGAGCTACGTTGTTAGAAAGAGCTGAACGGGCTGAATTTAAATTGAAGGAAGTTTATGAATTGTATGAAGGGAAAAGTAAGAATACTGATTTTTTTTTTAAATATTTTGTAGTTCAATTATAAATGCAACGATTATGGGTTCGATTCCCACTCTAAGGTATAAAATACTTAATATTTTCACATGTTAGCTCTAGTTACTACTCAATATGCATTACCTCCAGAATTCGGCGGAAAACAGTGTCTTATCATTAAGTTTCCAGATTCTCTCTGCCTTCCGTGCTTTGTGCAGGATATACAAACAGCATGAAGGTTAAAAAATCATTAAAGATTTTTGTGCATAGTAGGGTAGACAGAGAATCTAATATTAAAACATCCTGTACTCAACTTTCTACAATATTTTCCAGACATTGTATGATTAGTGGTGGAATTCAACGCCGCGCTTTGTCTTATTACCAGAGCGAGGAAAGGAAAATAATTTATGCCACTGCGCCATGGCAGCTCTTTTTAATTATTCTTTCAAATAATAGTGGCAGCAATGCTCCGGGACTACGAAACGGTACATAGGGAATATTTCACTGTGAAATCAGCGTTAGAAGCGTCTACGGGCAAAATGGCGGCGTTGGACGCTTTGCGTGTTTCAACTGTACCAGCGGATCTGCATGAACGCAGATTGGATGATTGTAAACGGTATGATGATGTAGTTTTTTGTATATTTTTTATAATTTTTGTATACATTTTTCTGTTATCTAAGGCTAGCTATTTTTTGTGGCTTCATTTTCGTGATCAAATGCAAATAACTATAAGCTGTGTGTGACATATGTTGTATTTTATGTGCGGAATATAGCTCTGACCGCAAGAACAATGGGTTACATTAAAACTATTAACGTTACGATATATATCATTCATCGATAAATGTACTATCCAATACAAAAATCATTTTTAACTTAAAGTGTTAATCCACACTTAGGAAAGAAAAATACTTATTAAAAAACGTATAAAAATTTGAACGTAGCTGGACTCAAACCCGTGGAACTTCTGGAAACCGCTCTGACCACTAAGCCATACGTTCTCATCAAGCTACGTCGAAACTTTTATACGCTTGTTTCAACTTATTTATTTTGTTAGCATCTCTGTAAGGAGATTTTTATCTATATTTGATGGTATAATTAAGAACATTCAGCCACCATTCAACCATTCAACATTCACCTTCTTTTCCTCTCGCTATCAAAATGTAACACGCTTTTATTATTTATTAAGTGTTATATTTCTTATTAGAGTTAATTTATTTTTAACTTCTTAGTTCATTTTATTAAAAAATAAGAAAAACCTTTTTTAACAACAGGTCTTAAAAAAGGTTTTTTTTCTTTAATTTTTATCTATATATTGTAATTGTGTATAACAATATTACTTGAACAAATAGCCATTGTGATGTGTGGAAAAGTTGTAAATAATCTGGAATAAGAATCGAACTCGCAACCATCGAGTGCAACAAATTGCTTAACAACTACATGACAATAGCTATTATGTTGCAATATAACAAGATTTTATAATTTTTAAAGACTACTTCAAGAACTAAAACATCAATATTCAATGGACTCGGATCGTAAAAGTGAACAAATAAAGAAATTAGAAGACGAATTAAATAAATCAGATGAGAAGTATAAGAAAATGAGTCAAGAACAAGAGGCTGTTAAAGAAGAACTAAGGATTGCTTTAAAAAATGTCAGGTAGATATCTAAAGTAACTTATACAGGTTTCATATTGGAAAATAATGCAGAGCATAAATTAATCGTATAGCAATTCAAATGTAGGTATATTATTATGAAAATATGTTGAATCTATGTGGTGAAAATAGTACCTAGATGTAGACTTTAACTAGGAATGTATGTACATATATATATATATATATATATATATATATATATATATATATATATGTACACTTTTTGAATTCCCCGGTCTTGCTAATCATGCCGCTGTGTTGAGCTCTTCCATCCCTTCGTATTGTGCTTAAAAGATATTAAATGAAATTGTGGAAGTGAATAAGCGTATGTGTTAACGATGAAAGAGAAAAAAAGTTTTTAAGATCACTCGTAAAGGTCTGTAAAGGATGCTGAAGATATAAACTAAAAATGGAAGTTACAACTTGTTTATAATTTTGAATATTATTATTTTTTTTCTTTTGCAGTTTTTTATTTTCCCATAAAGTATAACATACAATTCCCGCAGATTATACAGAAAAGCAGCCGTAGTATTCCGCCATAGAGCACGTTCAGCCGCCGCGAGGGCGACGCGGGCGAGAAGAAAGAAAACGCAAAACGAACCATTACGCAAAGCTTTGGAAGCTTTGGAGAGGATTAAAGTGGAAATTAAGGTACTGACTTTTGTTTGATTTAGCTGTTGCTATATTAAGATCTAATTTATTTATTTATTTAAAACTATGTTTGGACAATAACAAATGCCATACAGACAAAAAAAATGTCTTAATGTTATACTTTATGCTATATATTAACAAAGCATAAATTAAAACTAAGTTTGATTTATAATAAAGATTTTGAATGAGAAATGAGAAAAGCGTGGAGCTTTAAAAATCGGCAGTAATATCGCGAATGGCCAATTCGTACGGAAAATTTGTTTTGATGATGATGATGATGATGGCACATGCAAAGATTGTGGATGTCTATTATGATATGATTTACTGAAAACTATATATAGTATTATTATGGTTAACGCCAACGTTAATTTTGTTGTGAAAGAATTATCTTTGAATATTTTTAGCACTTCTCGCCTTAAAATCATCGACAATTTTTTGGCCTAGTAAAAACATTTTCCCGATTCATACCAGCACTCAGCACTAGCATTCAGCGATATGCTAGAAACTATTTGCTGTCTTCAAAAAAAATCAGCTTCAGGCTGTATCCCGCACACAGCAGGGTAGGCAGAGGGAACCTAGTGTTAAGACACTCCGTTCCCCACTTTCTGCCGAATTCTGGAGGCATTGCGTGTTGAGTGGCGGAACTCAACGCCGCATTTGCTGTCTTAGTTTACGAAATCAAACATCTTAATTGTAAATGTTATGTAAATTGTAAACTCTTTAACTGGAATTCTGTTGCGTATATTTAAGTATTATATAATAAGTACGTTTTTGAAAATGAAACAGTTTAATTTTTCCAGCTTTTTATTGAAATCGAATTTCTTTTGAAATCGAACTAATTTAAAAAATAATTTGTCTTTTATAACTCTGTACTTTAAATTATTTCAAATATGCAACAATTCATGGTCCTAGTACGTTTCCAAACATATTTCTTATTGATCTGAAAAACACTGGAGAGATATTGAAATAAAATTCTGTTTAAAAAAAATGTCATACTTACTTACTCAAAATACGTTGAGTTCCGCCACTCAACACGCAATTCTCCTATATTTCGGCGAAAAGTGAAAAACAGAAATGTCTTAATTTGAACGGAGTGTCTTAACTGAATGCCTTCTTGTTCAATAATCTATTCTACATCCCCCCAGGCAGTAAAATCACGAGCTCACACCTCCCTAGAGGAATTAGAGCGTCGTATAATAGAGCAGGAGCGACGCGCCGCGCACGCGCACGCCGAGTACCGGCGAGAGCTGGAAAGGGCTTCACTGGCTTTGGAGCATAAAGAGGGGATTATAAGGAGTCTTATTGATAAAGTGGCTGATGTTGAGGAAGTTAGGTGAGGAGTTGCTTGTTTTCTTTTTTATGTTTTTAGTAGTAATTATTTATGAAGATCATCACTGGTAAAGAGACATGAAAAAACGGTAGGTAGGAGTTGTCGTTTTTTCTTTATTTTCCCATTTCTCAGGCAGTAAACTAGACAGTGATATAGTAAAGTAGAGGGGGAGCCCTAGCTGGGGAGTTGGAGTCCCTAGAAAAAATAGACTTTACTGGCTTTGGGACTTTGGAATAAATAAGAAATTATATAAAGTTTAATAATAAAATGATGTTGGGAAAGTTGCCGAGGTAAGGTGTTGTTTTTTTGCTCGTAAGGAAATCCTCTCTAAAGGACGACGAGAATCAAAAGGCTAAGTTGGTGGTTGTTTCTTTTTCTGTTATTCTTTTTATTTTTGTAACTTCACTCTGTATGGAACCTAGTGTTGAGTCACTCCGTAGTATTATTTGTAAAATGGCGAACGTAGAGGAATTTAGGTAAGAAATGTTTTTCTTCACATTTTCATATACTAAAGTATATGTTCAAGGTTTTTTTTTTTCATTTTCCGTCACGAGTTACGAATATCATACCTGCTGCAAGAATGTGATGAAGAAACTAGGTGAGGGATTGTCGTTTTTTTTTGTCTTCTTCAACCAAGCAACCCAATTCCTTTTAAGCATTAAAATCCCAAACTGACTGTTAAGTATAGTAATTTGAGTGTCGCAAAGAAGAGTAAATCCATCAAGAATTAGAAAAAGCGTCCTTGGTTTTGATATACAAGGTAACTTAACAAATCTTATTGATGCCACTAGGCCTGATGTACATGAAGTAAGTAGACGAAAGTTTTTTCTTTATTTTTCTATTCATAGTCATAAGTTATGAAGATCACCGCTTGCAAAGATACCGAAAAGATACTAATTAAGGGATTATTGATGTATTCATTCATTCATATAATAATATTTCCTGATTTTGGAACATAAGGACGGAACTATAAGGAGTTTTATTGATTAAGATGGGGGCTTTTTTTAAATGTTTAATATAATAATAATTTGATTGTTAAATGCATTACTCTTATATTACGAACACTAAAGTTTACATAAAACTGCAAATATTGATCCGAGTAGGTAGCAAATTCGATATTATGAATATGTTGTATTATGCTATTTTACGAAGGAATGTAATTTTTAAGATTATGTATTGTATGAGGCCGGTCGTGGCGCAGCGGCACGAGGTGTGACTGCAAAACCGACTGGTTGTGGGTTCGATCCCCACTCGAGGAGATGAAATATTTACTTAAATTTATATTTCCATTTCTTCGCTCTGGTGTCGAGGTTAAGCGCGGCGTTGAGTTCTGCCACTCAACACGCAATGCCTCCAGAATTCGGCAGAAAGTGGGGAACGGAGTGTCTTAACACTAGGTTCCCTCTGCCTACCCTGCTGTGTGCGGGATACAGCGTGAAGCTAATTTAATTAATTTTTTTTATGTATTGTATGTTGTTGTGTCTAATAAATAAAGTTAGAACCAGAATACCTGTTCCTAAAGAAGCGCTTTTAATTTTCATACTTTAGCATTATAAAATACTAAAATTTAACATTTTATTCCAGACTGAGTCAAACAAACACACATCGTCTTCAAGGTATATTATCAGACTCGTCTGACAAATCTCCCAAAAATATAGACAAAAAGGAAAGAACAAATGTGAAGTTAGTTCCTGGACCTGGTGGTTACTACCAGGAGAAAGATAAACGGAAGAAATAAAATGTTTTATAAACTTTAATATGTATAAGTATTAGGGTTCGCCACATGCTGTGCACGGCGGGTGGAGTTGAGCGAAGCTGTTTCGCAATGTAATTAAAAAAAACTAAGAGGTACTTAAAATAAAATGTCTTTAAAACTGACATATATAATTTCAAAACATCTTAATTCTATGCGACACATTTTGACCATTTATTATACTTAAAAATTACAATTACAATAATCACTAAACTACTTCGCTGGGATCACTGTGTCGTCCACAACGGTCTAGGAGGAGTAGCATTACAACGAAACACACTTTTGACCAGTGATTGTTATATTTATGGTAATAAAATACGTGCGTAACTTAACGCCGTGGTTGTGGGTTTGCATCTAAGTAGTTAATTTTTTCTACAACGGAACGTGAATAACGGAGTGGTTCCCGAGATATTGGGTGTTGAGTGGCGGAACTCAACGCTGCGCTTTGCCTCGACAACAGAGCGAAGAAATGAAAATATAAATAAATATTTTACTTCCTCGAATGGGGATCGAACCCACAACCAGTCGATTTTACAGTCACACTTTGTGGCCCTCCGCCACGACTGCCCTCTTAAATTATTATAATACATTAAATTACCTAAATTATTGATTAAAAAAAATTACTTTAATTAAAATAAAACTGTTTTTTTCAACGAAAATTGTAATTTTTTTATTTTGCTAAAACAGTTAAGGAAATTTATAAAAACACGTTTATTTACGCACGTCTTTAATTAACGCCCCATTTATTTTTAAACAAAATTCTTAACTATTAACTTGTAAAGTAAATACTTAAAAAGAAAGTAATTCTATATTTCTTTGTTATTCTTCATGGAATGAAATAGTCACGACACTAAATATTTGATGTACGAGATAAACACGAAAACTGGAATGAAGATAACATTTTGGACATAAAATATTCGTTACAAAGTCAGTTTTATCGCGTGTTCATTGTTTTTTTGAGATCAATGAAACATTATAAGGTGCATCAAAATGTCATTTATTTTATCTCCTTTACAGTCAGGGTAAATAGTTAGGACCCAGCGTTGAGACGTAGCTTAACGCCAAATTTTGACAGCAGGGAAACGAAAATAATTCATTTCCCCAAATAGAACCCCCGGATCGAACCCACAATCACCACATTTACAATCAAACGTTGATCCACTGCGCAGTTGCTATTTATCTCATGTATTTTTTTTTCTCGTTATATCCCGCCGATAGCAATGTAGGTAGAGAGAGAACCCAGTGCTGGGACATTCCCTTCTTATTAAGTCACTTTCGTTCCCTACTTTCCGCCAAATTCTCGAGGCATTGCGTGATGAGTGGCGGAATTCAACGCCGCGCTTTGCTTTGTTACTGGAGCAAGGAAATGAAAATATTAAATAGGGGTAGGTATCGACCCCACGACCATCGCGTTTATAGTCGCACGCTTGTGACCCTGCACCACGACGGCCTCAACTTATATACTTATTTTGTGATGAAATTTTATCACACTAGTGGAAAATTTCATTGTTTCAGCGTAAACTGAATAGGAGATGATTGTCTCGATTTGATGATATATTTCATATTTCCAATTAGTCATGATAATATGTATAATAACTATTAATTAGTTTCTCACAATTCTCGCCGTCATATCAGTAAATTGTTTTTAAAATTGTTTAAAAATTGTTTATTGTGATTGTAATTGATTTGAAAGTAGATTTATTGATATAATATAAGATTATATACATTACTTTTCCACCACTGTCAATATAAGCTTTAAAAATTATTTTTTTAGGGAAATTTCATGAAAAGATCAAGAAGTTAAACTATATCGCTTATTCAAAAGTGTAACAACTTCCAGAAATAGCATATAAAATATATCCTTAATTAAACCTACATATATTAGCAGAAAATATTTATAAGTCTATAATATCTTCTTCTTAGTTGTAATTCAAATATAGCAAATTACGTATTTACTTTTGTTATGTTATTATTGATATTATTTTGTAAAAGTTACAATAAACTTATTTATACCATGATGTCGTGTTTTATTTTTATCTTTAAAATTCCCGTATTTGTTCAGTTTTCTGCATATAGCAGGGTAGGCAGAGGGAATCTACCGCCGAATTTTCGAGACATGCGTGTTGACATTGAGCGTTGATGGAACTCAACGCCGCGATTTGTCTTCTTCCTAGAACGTTATAAAAATATTAGAAGGGAACCCACAACCGTCGTGTTTACATTCAGACGTTGTGCCGCTGCGCAACGATGCCCATGTATTAAATAAACATAAGTTTATCTCGGCATAGTTTATTTATAAAATAAATACATATATTTTATCCATGTACAAATTAATATTTAAGAAAATAAATATAACATTTGTGAAGGTTTTTCCTGAATTTTAATATGTCTAGGTTATATAGTGTGTCTAGGTCATGCGTACTAGGTCGTTGGTTCGTGCCCACTCCATAACTTTTACTGACTATAAAATGGGCTGAAAAAAGAATACTCAAGAAGATAAATTCAAAGCTGAAGTCAAAACCCCTGCCATCCAGATACGCCCATATTCGCATCATTGTTAATGAATCTAAAATTTTCACGCAGTTTTAGAATAGGTATATATTTTACTTGTTTTAATTTTCTTTTATATTTTGATGTTTTTTATTCAACGGCAACTAGTTTTCACTTGATTGAAAGTGAATCTTTAACCGTTTTTTAAAATAAGGAAGATTCATAAAGCAGAAGCTTATTGGGTGTAGCTTCTCACTGTATACCAATACCGCATATAGCGGAGTAGGAAACTAAGAGGGAACTTCCAACACGTCCAGTGTGGCAGAACCCATTACTCAATGCCACACGGTGTCTTGTTACTAACTTACTAGAGCGAACGTGGACAATTCATTCCCCCGAAAGGGAATTGAACCCATAACCGTCGCTTTTACAGTCAGGTGTGCCGCAGTGCCACGATGGTGTTAAAAAAAATATTAGGAAAAACTAGCAAAGCTATCATTAGTTATTTAAACTAGATGAGTTTTCAATGTTTTCAAGTAGGCTCTTGTTTATCTGTCTAATATAAGCGGTAAATACTCACGTAGTAGGTATTGTTTAAACAATAACTAAAATACTATAAAAGGAAGAAAGAGAAACGTGACGCCAACCATAAAATTATGTAAAATGACAATATAATACATACGTTGGTACATATGTAATTTCAATCATTTGCAATTATAAATGGCTAACAAAACACATATTAATAAATATTTACACTTGTTAATACATGTATTTTGTTAAATGGACTAAATATATTTTTTTTAGCTATCCCGTATACAGCGGCGTAGGTAGAGAGAATCTATTGTTAAATGTCTCCGTTTTCCATTTTCCACCGAATTTTCGAGGCATTGCATATTACCAAAGCAGGGAAATGAATATATTAAATAATGCATTGCCACAATGACATTGAGACCATTGTAGCGCAGTGGGAGACCTTTTAATGTGATGGTTCTGGGATCGAATCCCGTTGTGGTGAGACAGTAAAGTGATGAATGTTATTGTTTTTAGCTTATAATTTTTTTTAGGCTCACATTTTATTATACATAAACGCCTCCTGCCAGTATTTAAAAAGTTGCATCATTGCCGGAACTTAACACCGCACTAGCGATATATTTACTTTTGCTTATAATTACATTTAAAGATATCTACGGGGCTTGGCACTTATTCAAAAATAAATTGTTTTTATCGAAATGGACAATAACCTACGTATAGTGTCAACATTGAATTTGGTTTCCATTATCAATAATACAATTTAAATAGTATATAATAATAAATTATTTTCTAGCTAATTATTAATATATATACCACCCACATAGGTCACAGAGGGAATTTGCAGATTTCACCGAAACTGTTGAAACCGCCCTTGGCCCGTATGTCATTGCACTTAGATAATAGTTTTCAGTACATTCGTTTAATCTTTATTAATGATTTGTTTAAGGTAAAAAAATGTAATTAAGGTTAATTTAAGTAAAAAACGGGTCATCGTTATGTTTAGTACTTCAAATCAAATCTAATCAGTCTATTCGGGTCCACTGCTGGACATAGGCCTTCCCCAGGGTGCGCTAGAGCTTGAGTGATGGAACTGAACGCCGCGCTTTAACTCGACACTAGAACGAAAAAATGGAAATATAAATGTAAATAAATATTTCATTTCCTCGAGTGGGGATCAAACCCACAGTCACTTTTTAATTATGTTTAAAATTTGGGTGGAAGAGACAGAATGGAGTGCCTTTATTTAGTTGTTTCTACCTATACTAATATATGCGATGGATAAGAGCACAAGCATCTTTTTTATATTTTGTTTTTGAATAGAAGAGATCACTCAGGAAGAGATTACCTGTGGTGATAAGGCTGCCCTTACACCAATGCTTTTCTTTCTGTTTTTTTTCTTCTTTTTGTGTTTAATCATGTTGGTGTAATAAAGAAATAAATAAATAAATGATGATCATTATCTTATATTATTATTTTGATTGATGATCAATCCCGCCACTCAACACGTAATGCCTCCTGAATTTGGCGGAAAGTGTCTTCATGAGAACGGACTGTCTTCTTAACTAGGTTTCCAGATTCCCCATGCATACCCTGCTATGAGCGTGATGCAGCGTGGAATTGACAAAAAATAATATGAGAAAATTGATAATTTTAGAAGTAACAAAGGAAATATGCAGTGATGCATGCATATGCATCCAATTACAATATTTTAATTTATACAATTATAAATATATGATATATGTGTGTAATTAATGGTAATTAATTTAATCATATATTCCGTAACAATAACAGTGTAATTTACACAAAAATATTCGCTCGAACTCTTATCTTTCACGACAGTGCACTAAATATCCATATATTCCACGATGTTTCTATTAAATTTGAATATTTACCTTATTGCGTACACATAAACACACTTTTCACTTGTAACATTTACGTTTTTACGTCATTTTTGTCTTAATTTTCGTTAGGAATACGATTTTATGATGTCAACTGGCGCTTCTTTTCAGTTGTATTACCCTTGTACCAGTGTTTTATACGTGCATGACTGATTTAATAATCAGTCTTTTGGCGGGAAAATTCACGTTTTTTTTTAAATTAATAAAAAAAAAAGTGTAAGAGATAATGAGTCAACAAAACATGTTATTGTGAATTATAAAATGTAAAAATTTATATTGTAATTTGCGTGAAATTCATCTTTTATTACTTACTAATTTTCCTTAGTATGTATGTATATAAATAAATATATAATTTGCTAGTACAAGTGTTACAAAGTAATTATATTGTTAAGATAATACGACCCACGTAGTGGCTTATCATTTTTTTTTATTATTATTTTATTCTAAAATATTATTATTTCCGAATCCAGCTAGCGAGTTGGTCCTGAAAAAAGTGAGTTGTTCTTGTTTATTAGATATATATATCTAAAAATATAATAATAATATACAACATTTCATACATCTTTTTTTGTATTTATTATTAATATTATAATTAATTATTACATAATTTATTATTTTAAATAATTGATTATTAATCTGTAGTTATAATAAAATCGTAACGGATCGGTATCTGTACTTGAAAGATATTTAAGAAAAAAATATTTTGTATTTATTAATATAGTAGAACACAAAATAATGATCTTTATATTTTTTGTCTGTTTGTCTGTGCGTTTGTTATCGCTAATCTCAGAATTGGATTTTGGCAAGCTTTCGTTAACATATAGGGTGTTTTATGGCAATCGGTTCATAAATAAAAAAATAATATCAATTTAAAGTACTTAGTTCGACAAATTTGCTAATTGCTATGACAGTTACAACGACAGTTGCAAGCTATATGCGGGATATTAGCTGAAAAAAACTTAAATTACTAATTAATTATATCTATACTTCTCTACATAAAATTAAAATTAAAGGGTTTTTCTTTGATATCACCATAACTGTTTTTTCAAGTCATTTACACGACACTAAAACACAAATAAATAATTTTTATATTTTTGTTTGTCTGTCTTTCCGGGCTAACCTTCGAATCAGCTAAAGTGATTTTATGGGACTAACATGGAAAAGATAGATAGATGGGGGTTGTGGAGCAACACAAAGGTTATTTTGATACAATAAAAAAGTTATATCAATTGAAAGTGTGTTTGACAAAATTGCTATTTCCTAAAAGAGTTATTATATTTTATACAGCTGTTTTTTTGAATTGGCTAAGTCTTTAGTTTTCAATGTTTTATTGTTTGATATTGCTTGTAAATTATAGCGTAGTTCGTAGCTCGATCAGAACGTATGGCTTAGGGGTCAGAGCACCTGGTCGGTTACCAGGAGGCGCGGGTTCGAGTCCCGCTACGTTCAAATTTTTATACGTTTTCTAAGTAAGTATTTTTCTTTCCTAAATGTGGAATAACACTTTAAAATGTTTAAAAAAGGTTTATAGTTTCTTGGAACACAGAAATTAAGCTTCTAATACAACGCAGTCAAAACATATGAGCGTTTTTTTATCGTTTTTGCTTCATTTTGTATGAAATTCACCGCGTAATTGAAACCTATAATGTACTTCCCGTAGACCTACAGTTCTGAAATTTAGGACGAATTAAGATTTTACAATACAAACAAAGGAAAATATCCAAAAAGTAAAAATTTATAAATATTTCATAGAAAAAATCATTACTCATATTTGCAGTTAATTTCATACAATGTAAGAGTATATACCCGTAAACTTAAGTTTGTTAACTTTATTCTCATCATAAAAACCTAAAAAGTTTCATTATAGGTTAGTTTAAACCTATAAAGCCTCAATGGGTGAGTCCGACTCGCGCTTGGCCGGTTTTTTCTTATATACACTTAAATAAACATTCATATATTTCAAGCAGGCGTAGCCGCACGTCGCTAGTTATAAATATTAATGATATTTTCTCATAACCTAACGCCGCGTTACATTAATGAAGTAAATATCAATCAGAGATTTAAAGAGATTTTATGGAAATTATAATAAAAAAAATATATTAATTCAAAATTTTATCTATAATTTCTATTGCATATCTCTGTATGTCTAATTTAAATATAGTCTACATAGAATAAAAAAATCGTATTTTATTTTGTTTCTTAATATACCTGCCAAAAAATAAATGTTAATTCACTTTGAAGTTTCAACACTTTGGGTTATCGAACCCTAAATCACAATCAAATCATATCGCACCGTCACCAATATATTTTTTACGAAAACTTTTAAAAAGGTAGTATTATTTTTCTTATACTTTTAAAATCATTAAACGTATTATATTATTACTCTAATAATTTTTTATTACACTAAATATGGTTTTTGTAAACCTATTTTATTTTATAAACACACTTTTTACTCATTTATTATGTACAGTATGTTGAGAAGGTTAGATGATTACCAACAGATTTGTACCTCCTATCGATATATAATATAATCTATCTATAAAAATTTTCGATAAATTATAGTATATTAAATTACTTATCGGGAATTATCTTAAAATTATTTCTTTATACAAAGAATGAAAACAATAGATTGTACGTCATAGTATTTTTATACGAGTATTCGCTAGGAGAAAATAAAGAAATAAAAACAAGGCCAGTGGTGGCACAAAGTGTGACTGTAAACACTACTGGTTGTAGGTTCAGAGAAAATGAAATATTTATATAAATTTATATTTTCATTTCTTCGCTCTGGTGTCGGTGTTCGATCTGCCTACCCTACTGTCTGCAGGATACAGCGTGAAACTGATTTATTTATTTTATTTAAATAATATGGGGCCTCACATGGCGCCTATAAATTGTAATTAAGTAAGCTCACTTTGAAATAAATCATTAAGGCGTTTAACAAAACAACATTTTCCTTTAATAATATTAGTATACATTATCAAGTTTTATAATGCAAACAATAATAGGTTCATGAAATATATTATGATTTGTTTATTTGATCATTGCCAGCAGGAGGCGAAGCTCTCTAGTAACCTATAATATTTTAAAGAAAAACATTTTTTTGAAAAATGAATACAGAGGAAAAATGATACAGTGGTGAACTCTTCGTAGGCTTCATGGGCTTCGTAGAGTTATTTTCGCTCATTAAATCCGGAATAGAAAGATACACAGAATGGCAGGTATTAGCGAGGATGTCACGGTGAGCATGAAGAAAAGCGTACTCAAGTGGTTTGGGCACTATGAGAGAATGAAACAGAAAATGGCAAAAAAGATTTATAAAGCCAGAGTGGTAGATAATACTTTCAGCCTGGGGGTCGCCTACCAAGGGTTCCTTACAAAAATTGGAGGTTTCAAACTTTTTCTGAAATTCAAGCTTAGCTGAACCAGAGCGGGCTTTCATCTGATTCCTCACTTGAATGAGCGGCTTTAATACCAATTTTTGCCCCTCTTTTAAGACTATTATTTTTTAGGATATTACCACAAATTTATAATTTTCAGATTTTTTTTCTGAACAAGTACTACCATTAGATGCTAGCTGCCAAATTTCATAGTTCTAAGTCAACCGGAAATGCCTTATTAATTATGATTCCCTTCATAGCGTCGAAATTTGCGAAGAAAACGTGGTTTTTGTGATATAAACGGACATATCTTTTTTTAAGTAAATGTAGAAATACGCTTTTTTCAGAAAATCACGGGGCCGTAGATCTGAGTATATGGTTTGAATTTCCACTCGATATTTCCAAGCGTTCTTGAGATAAAGGCTCTGGATAGACAAACAGACATATCGACCGATAACAAAGTGATCTTTTAAGGTTTCTTTTTTTCCTTAAAATGTACGGAGCCCTAATAATGATCGGAAATGATTAGACTAGCTATTATATTAAATTTATATACGCGTTTATATAGGCGTGAGGCACAAAGTGTGACTGTGAAGGCGAAAGGTTGTGGATTCGATTCCCACTCGAGGGTATAAAATGTTTAATATTCCGATTTTATGCCTTCTGGTGTTGAGGCAGAGGGTGGCGTTGAGTTTCGCCCCTCATCAAGCAATGCCTCTAGAATTTATCGGAAAATGTGGAAAGAAGTGTCTTAAGACTAGGTTCCACTGTGCGCAGTTTACAGCATGACGCAAAAAAAAATCAAAATATTCTTCATTCAAATAGACTATTATAAGCACTTTTGAAGCATCGAATAATCATATAAACAAAAAAGCTCCCACCGGTTAGGAAAGCAGTTCTGTAGAGAAGCGAAGATCCTGTATCACATTCAATAGATATTAATTTCATACATGTTTATCCTTTTCGCTCTTGAACAGTGTAATAAGTTTTACTTGTTAGTATTTTTTTTACAGATGCTTTAAATTGTAGTATTGACAAACTTTGAATACATTCCGGAATTTTATTATATGCACGTATACTCAGACCCATAAAAGATTTATTAACTTTTTGGAGGCAAAAACTTAGCGTAACAAGCTTATAACATTAAATTTATAAAAAATTATATATTACCTGTGATATTTTATGGTTTTTTTTACAATTAGATAATAATATACCTACTTGATTTCTCTTTTACCTCTTATCAGTTATCTAGAGAATTATCTGATTAACCGATTAATGTGAATTTTCAATTTTCAGTATAGTACTTATACAGTGCAGTTTGCTAGTTTCTTCATAATGTAAGTCAAAATTGCTTTAATGTTTAACGGTTTAGTATTTATTAAAAATATATTTTTCCTATAAACTTTAGAGAGCTCTGTTATTTTATACAGTTGGTTTATTTTTATTTACTTGTTTCTTGCGGAGTAAGTTGTAAAGGTATAATTACATTTTCATCGTTTTTCATAAAGTATAAAAGAAAAAAGTACTAAATGCTTATAATATAATATTATTAAAAATATATTGAATTATTTTCAGATGTATGTAGATGCCATTTTGATAGTTTTGCTCGTAGGATATACTGCGGCGCAAGATCCTGGCTGTGACTACGTACAGAACGTAAGTTTAACTTAAAACTTTAAATATAATAACACTTGTCATATTAAAAATACTATTTATGATGAAACCTCTTATTTTTAATCTATATTTTATTTTTACAGGTCCAGTTAGGCCAGACATATTATATATACAACAAGAACTACCCAAATAGTTACACTCCAGGCTCACAGTGCAGGTGGATAGCAACATGCCCTGTTGGGACCAATTGTAGACTTGACTGCAATGATGTCAATTTACCAGATGTAAAATATTTGCTTAACTAAGGTCTTAATAAGCCTTTGTAAAATATCAAAATTGAATTCAATCGATAACTTCAAAAATGCATGTATTATAAATTTAACATTTGACGTTTGACGACGATGTGACGTCAGTTAGACTGAGAAGAGTATGATTTCCGGGGCGCCGCGATTTGAAATTACTTTTAGGTTCTACACGTCAAGATAAAGTGAAAATGGAGAATAAAAAAAATCGATATCTCGCTTCGTTTGCGAGATATTCGACTATCGATTTTTTTTTTATTTCGTTTTTTGCAAATATTTCAATTTGACAATTTTTGTAGGGTATATATGTCAAAATAAAGTGAAAATGAGAAGTAGAAAAATTGATATCTTGCTTTGTTACAAACTGTGCGCATTTTTTTAAAAAATGGAACAGTCAATTTTTGTTTCATTTTTTCATATATAAATATAAAACATACAAAATATAAAAAATAATAATATTTATTCTTAGGTATTTTTATTCTATTAAAAACTAGGTTTTTTTGTGATTAGGATTTGTGTGAGGGGGAGTTAGGTTAGGTTAGGTTTTTTTTTTATTTTTGCAAAAAACAAATATATTCTAAGATATTTGCAAGAAATAAATATTTTTTTAATTTTTCGATAATCGATACCTCGCAAACGAAGCGAGATATCGATTTTTTTTATTTCTCATTTTCACTTTATTTTGACGTGTAGAACCTAAAAGTAGTTTCAAATCGCGGCGCCCCGGAAATCTTGCCGTTAGACTTGTAAACATATGCACTTGTGTTGGTAATAATATATCAACAAGAATAATATTGATTAGATAACACTTTGTCTACACGACCGTAAGACGTCATATCATGGTGGCTTCTGTTTAACGAATTTATAAATACAGATAAATAAAAATTTAATTATCCAAAATATATTTTTGTTATGCTTGCTTTATTTATATACCTATAATATATAAATAAGAGTAAGAGATTTTTAGAATACCTACATTTATTTATAATTAACAAGTCTACTTCAGAAGATGTAAAAAATTCATAACAATTAACAAATCTATTTATTTTTCTTCAATAGACCCCGTCATGTTCCGGGGATCGTCTATTAATATCTCGCACTGGGGACCCTCAGCTAACTTCGTCTGAATACTACTGTGGCCGAGGCTCTATAAGTGCTGTGTCCGTAGGGCGGACGATAAGTATTGGTGAGACTTAATGTCAAAATGAATTAGTTTTCATAGATATTATACATACGCAAAATAAGGGCCACGAAGGTCAACCGAGAGTTTCTCCTGGCCAACCACATTCTTTTTCATTCTTACTGTGAAATTTTCGCTAGTGAATGCCATTTTGTGTATACCTTCATGGCGGATTCCGTCAGCTAAACTAACTCCGCATATCCTACGAAGAGATCGCTTATCCACAGCATTCATCTTTCATTCATCCTTCATCTGTAATACCACGTTTTGCTGCCGTATAACACCATCAATTCCAGAAATACAATCTTATCATATTTATTTTCAGTAATAATCTAAAATTCTGTTCAAATCACCTAAATATTTATGTAATTTAATTGTATTTTTTTCAGGTCTAATTACATCAAAATACAGTACTGGAGGCAAATTCTTATGCCAACTGTATGCACAAAAGGACACGTCTACCAATTCATGTGCCTGCGGATATTCGAGGGCTGTGAGTATGATAAATATTATAATTTTAATAGAATAGGGAAGAAAATAGGTGCAAAAATTGTTTAAAAACTAAAAAAAACAGTTTAAAGTAAATATAGGATTATAACTACGAAAATGTTTTAAAGTTATTGCGTCAAAACTCGTGTCAATCAGGAAACAAGTTAAATATTCAGTTAAAGTAAGAGAAGAGAAACAAGTTAAGTGTTCAGTCAAGGTAACCTTAAAACATATTATAATAAAGTTAAAGTCAAAGTCGTATAACTTAACAACGGTTCGCTAAAGTTTATACTCCAGATTTGAGAAGAACCGGCTCAAGAAACTAAGCTCAATTATAAATATTAATAGTGTTTTATAAATATAGACTTCAATATATGCTTTTATTATGAACGAGGAAAGAGGAATTAATAAATAGCCTTTATCATTAGTACATATTAAGGTAAATTCAACTATTTTAGGATCGAATCGTCGGTGGAGAAGAAACTAAGCCTAACGAGTTCCCCATGATGGCTGGCATAGTGTACGTGGACGAGAGCGCTATCAAATGTGGCGCAGTAATTATTTCTAAGTCGTACGTCCTGACTGCTGCCCATTGCGTGAAAGGCAAATCACTGAACCAAATTGGAGTTATTGTCGGCGAACATGATACCAGCAATGGAAGTACGTATCTTATTACATTTTTACAATAAATTCGACCTCAGAAATTCTAATGAATATTTAACTGACATTAAATCGGTATAAATCGGGGCTATAGGATTTAAACCGACTTAGTATGACTTTAACGCAAGAAAAGCATTGTTATATTTCTTTATTAATTTTAGAGCTATTATATTGAGTCAAAAAGCCCAACGCCACACTTTGACTTTATATTTAAATGTATTCATTACTATAAGCATCCACAAACATCGCTTATAGAGTCGCACACATTCTCTCTCACTTCCTCCTTAGTCGCTTCCTCAGTGCCGAGGACCATGGTTTTGCTGCTGATGCGACCAGTATGCTAAGCTTAAGTTCTCTTTCCATTTGTCGCGGTTAGTTGTCTGATGGATTACCGCTTGGTATTTATGGTATAGGTCTTAGGATACTTGATCTGACCATCTTTATGTGTTCCGTTTCATATATATCCTTGTTGTTAAGCAAGCCAAAGCATTGGAATTAGTTGTTTGCTGAAGTGATACAAAGCGGTCAATAACTATGACTTTGATTTTGCTTTTGTTAATAGAGAAACCAAAGTTCTAGCTTATATCCTGTAGCTGTTCAAGGAGATCATGCCTTCTGGCTTTTGATGAGACAAATATCATTGATACTGGCATTCTATTCATGTAGGGCTTTGCGCATGATAAGTTAACCATATATGGGTGTCGACTTTTACTGATATAAACCCAGTTTTGTAGAGATTTCTGATCACCAGAATCATAATAGCTGTCTTAAAAACTTTCAATAAACTATTCCTTCCACAATCAAAAGCCTTTTGGTAAACGACAAAACATATCTCGACAGAGATGTTGTACTCATGACATTTTCCCACAACATGTCTGATATTGATAATGGTCACTCTGAAAGACCCTTTTCGCAAGAAAAGAACTTTTCTTTCACAAATTCACTTGCCATTGCGATTGCAAAGGTAGGAGAAAGAAGACGGTTATTTATTATTTGTAAAAGAACTTTGCTAGCGTGAGATATTAAGGCTTAGTTATGTTATCTCCACATTCTGCTCCAGAGCTCGTTTTGTTTGTATTAAAACAACACCCCTAGAACTCTAAATAGTTGCATTAGGATCATCGACTTATGTGGATTTCAAATAAAAATATGCACCAAATAGTATGTAATGAATCGGTCTAGAAAAAGCCGTTAACATACCAAAATATGATTTACTTTACCAACACCGATGAGTTTATATGAATAACATTTTTCAGCACTAACTTTTATGTTGTTTTTAGCACCTGAAGTTGTAAATGATAAGCAATCACGTATTAAAAATATTATTATATATATTGATAATAGTCTTAAAAAATATTATTTAATATCGTTTAATCTAGTTATTGTTACTTGATTAACTATTTTGACATAAAAGTGGTGTTCGTCTTCTCCTTGCCAGACGATTAATGGATATTGTAAAGTCAAAAATCCTATGTTTCAGACACATATTTTTAAGTATTTGTACAATAAATCTCTGGACTGCAAATTTGCTCCTACGACCCTTTGTTCACCTTTTCAGCTTCAATAAGGATATTATGTCAGTCCGATGCCACTTGAACCATAGCCATGAACATTTTGACTAAGTCATCGTTCTGATGATAAAACGTTTGCAGTTCTTGGATAGTGCTTCGCTTCACTTTTGGATTTAAAGCACAACTCATATCAACTTCCGCATCTTGATTGCCCATACAATCAATCTGCAAGGTGGCAGTGGTTCCACTAGGTGATAAAATTGTCCTCGTACATGGAATTGTACATGATCTTTGATAAATGGCAACCTTTAACCCTTATAAAAATTCTCGCGCTCTGTAAAATTGAAGATAGATTTTACAATTTTTGTATTTCTAAAAAGACATCGTATGTTTAAAAAATGTTATTAGGTTTTCATATTGTATTGGAATATTATATTGTCGTTTTTTAGTACGTTATGATATAAGTAAAGACTTACAACCCCTACATATTAAAAAAAGCAAAATTAGCCACATCGGTCCAGCCATTCTTGAGTTTTGGCAAGACAAACGAATAATCATTTATTTTTATATATATATATGTATATACTATTACAGATGATTCTCCTGCTACACAACT
Organism: Heliconius hermathena; assembly: GCA_013403705.1. NCBI lineage: Eukaryota > Metazoa > Arthropoda > Insecta > Lepidoptera > Nymphalidae > Heliconius > Heliconius hermathena. Next base: position 638,072 of record JAAIXJ010001882.1, read on the forward strand.
TTTCAGAGTGCAATGGTATAAAGCACACCCTCAGTTTACAACGTAAGTTTAATAAGTAATAATATTTTCTTTTAATTTCACTGTCTGTCATATCTATCTACGAGTATATACCATGGTATATACTAGAGGGAACCTAGTATTAAGACTCCGTTCCCCACGTACCTCAAAATTTTCGAGATGTTGTGTGTAGATTGGCGGAAATCAACATCGCATTTCGTTATTACAACGGAAAAATTAAAGCAATTTATTACCTCGAGTGGGAATCGAACACATATCTGTCGTGTATAAAGTCAGACAGAGTTCCTATTAAGACACTTCCGGTCCCCACTTTTCGAAGAATTCTGGAGGCATTGCATGTTGATTAGCAGAACTCAACGTCACGCTTTGAAAGTTTTTTAATATTGTCATAAAAATGTTTAATATCTTCATTTAGTTGAGTGGAAATCGAACTCCCACCCCTCGCGTTTATAGTCGCACGCTTGTGTCCCTGCACAGTCTATAAATATACCTAATTGTAAATCATTTCAACTATTAAATTAATTAACATATTTTTCAGAGTCAATTACGATTACGATATAGCTGTGGTGAAAGTTCTCGGTGAAATAGTGTTCTCATCTCTTGTCGGGCCTGTGTGTTTACCTTTCAAATTTAGTAACAATGATTTTACTGGCGCCGTAGTCACTATTTTAGGTAAATTGATTTACATTATAGTAGCTTAACAATTACCTTATACAATTTATGTTTTTAACTAAGAATATTATTATTATTATATGCTTCCAGGCTGGGGTACACTGTTTCCCGGTGGAGCAACTTCGGACGTCCTGCGCAAGGTTAACGTGAATGTCATCAGTCAAGCGAGCTGTCGTAACGACATCAGTACAGTGACACCGCGCCAGGTGTGCACTTACGCGAGAGGAAAAGACGCCTGTCAGGTATTTCTTCTTTATTCTTTTTTTTTTCGAATTATCTGGACTGGACTGGCTCTTGACAGCGTCACCGGGCAGGGGACAAGGACTTTTTTTAAGTTGATCTTTTTATAGCCTCAATATGATTGGCTGTGGCGGATTTACACATTTTTAACCTATATGCTGTTTAATTTTTGCTGCTCTTATTTGTACATATAGTTCGTAGGTTAATTATTGTTATAATCTGACAATTTCATTGAGAATTGTAGGAGTAATCACTTTTGTGCTTATTCTAATGTACTTCTATATTATAATGAACTCGGTCAATGTTTAGGAAAATCATCGATGCTGTGTGTGATCGATGGTGAGTTACAACATTTAACTTTGCTTGACTCAAGATTGATTTCAAAACACACAAATTTACATATACTTTTTGTTCTTATTTCTTTATTGGTGTTAGTTATGTCAGATTTTTTTTCTTTTATTTTTCTTTTTCCCCTGTCTTCTGTGTAGTACTTCTACGCACTGAGTTCCATAGACTTGACAGGTCCCTAGATAAAATTAGTATAAAATACAACCATACAATGGAAAAACGAAGAACAGAAAGTTCTCTTCGCCCAAAACGTAGGAAAATGTACAATAACAGAAAAATAGACGTTTTCATATATTCTCATTGCGATTTCTTGTTACAGGATGATTCTGGAGGTCCTCTTTTGTATACAGATCCGTCAAACGGCTTACTCTACCACGTCGGAATAGTGAGTTACGGCAAGTTCTGCGCGTCAACTACTCCTGGTGTTAACACTCGTATAACTGCTTTATTAAACTGGATTTTAACCACGGCCCCCGATGATTATTGCCAAAAATAAATAAATTATATTATAGGTCTGATGTTTTTTTTCACAATGTACCTATAAGTTATATCGTAAACATTGTTAGCGCCAATGTCAGTGCCAATGCCAATGTCAGTGTCATGGACTCACTAGGAAGTGAACCTGCACTATTGACGCACGTTATTTATTCTGTCTCAAAATAACCTATTGTCAAGTAGTATAAAAAATAAAAATAAAATTGAATTGAAATAAAATTGAAGTGAAATTGAACAAGCTCAATCGTGGACAAGCACATTATACTTTCCATTGGTCACCACTCTGAAAGAAGGGTGTGAAAATAATAGTCTAAGCCTCAATGTGAATAACACAAAGGTTCTGATTTTTGAAAGAGATGAAGAAAGGACGGAACGCATAATCAGTATAAATGGTAAGATATTAGAACAAGTGAATATATATATACTTGGGAAGTATGCTCAGTAGAGATGGCAGATACGAGATGAATGTTGAAAGGCGTATTGCTGCCGGTGACAGGGTGAACGGAGCCTTCGGAGCGGAGCTGCATTGATGAGACGGCGAAACGTCAGCACAGCTGCGCGTTTGGCCGTACACAATGCAGTATTGGTGCCGACTGGTGCTGTGCTGTTATACGGCAGCGAAACGTGGGTATTACTGAAGAAGTATGAAAGAAATATGAATGCCGTGGAGATGCGATATCTTCGTAGGATATGCGGAGTCAGCTTAGCTAATGGAATCACAGAATGGCAGGTACTACCGAGGATGCCACGATAAGAATAAAGAAGAAGGTGCGCAGCTGGTTTAGGCACATCGAACGAATGAGTGATGAAAGAATGCCAAAAGAGATTTATGATGGAAAAATGAGTGGTAAGAGAGATAGGGAGAGAACTCGGTTGACCTTCGAAAACACAAATTAAATCAAACACATCAAAGATACTGGAGAAAGGTACTGGATACTGGACACGTAAAAAGCATGAGGACCCCCCGGAGGGCATGTATGAAGAGGTTGATGACAGTGGACGAGGCGAAAGAGGTATGTAGAGACCATAGCGTTTGGCGCTCGGTTCTCTCTAACTACCCCGCTAGGGATAAAACCTGAAGTTAAGTAAATAAGTAAGTAAGTATATGTTTTATAGGTTTACATAATATAAGTTAGCTTTATTTTTGTTAATAATTAATTAATTAAGTTAGTTATTTTTTCAATACTGTATGGAGGTTGTTAAACTGATACGATATTTAAGTATTAACATAATTTAGCACTGTATCTACATTCACATACTTGCATTTTGTAATATATTATTTAATTGCAAATTTTATTATAACACTAGCTTATACCTACGGCTTCACCCACGCGACCAAATGGAAATATGTAACTAACTAACATCGAAAAGATTAACGTGACCTAATATAGCTTAATTCAATTCGAACTAATAGTTCCTAAGATTCGCGCCTTAGACCAAATAAACTCTTCAGCTTTCTTCAAAGAATTGAGAAAGACATTTTTTTTGTTTAAAAGTACCATCAGCACATATTCTATTGTGAGACATTATAAAATTTAAAAATATAGCCATTGTAGTAATTTAAAATTATATTAAGAACAGTGATTTATATTAAACGAAGCGATTATTATTACAGTTGGTAAATAACCTATACAATACACACATCTAAAAATCAAAAATTAAAATCAAATCAGCTTCACGCTGTATCCCGCACACAGCAGGATAGGCAGAGGGAACCTAGTGTTAAGATACTCCGTTCCCCACTTTCTGCCGAATTCTGGAGGCATTGCGTGCTGAGTAGCAGAACTCAACGCCGCGCTTAAACTCGACACCAGAGTGAAGAAATGGAACTATAAATTTAAGTAAATATTTCATCTCGAGTGGGGATCGAATCCACAACCAGTCGGTTTTACAGTCACACTTCGTGCTGCTGCGCCACGACTGGCCTCAACCACACACACCTATCGAAGATTTATCATTTGTCTGCATAAGAATATCGTCAATAGCCGATTGCATGTGCTCCATGAGTCAATGTGTTTCTGCGTTACCACTATGGGACTTGTGTAGGCATGCGTACTGGGACACAATCGTTCGAATCAACACGAAGCCAGACTAGTTGATAAATTCCACATTCTAAATTGGCAAGACACCGGAAACTCGAATCCTCACATCTCGAGATCGAGTCCCACTCCGACCCCAGCATGAGAGATAAAACTATGCTCTATTTTGTAGCCGTGGTATCGAAGATAGGCTGCATAGCTCGATCGGGCAATCTGATTCTGTCATAAATAACAAGGTTGTCCCACCCTAAAATGCTGGTGGATGCCAATTCAGGTTTGAGTGTATATAATTGATATTACAAAACTTAACAATAAAAGTGGTAGGGGCTGCAGTGGAGTGTAAAGTTTTAAACTCAAAGAGGGATTCTCCTTATCCTCCGGGGTAATGAGCATTTCAGTGCCGCTGTCATATCCTAGGAAGAAGTTGTGGTTGGGCGCCGGAGCCTGACATTGCTTGATGCGAAACGGAGTGGCAAAAAGCTACTACTTAACGCCTGTTTTAAGTACCGGCGGTGGTAATAAATAATAATTCGCTCGAGTTTGTGCATAAGTGTTGTTTTTGATCGCTGGCTGTGTGGCTCTCTCCTATGTACTTTAGTCACATCTTACGACGCCGTCAGTACGAGGGTGATACTAATTTAAGCCGTAATCGTGGAACTAAAAGCCCATCACTTATTTATTATCCATAGTGTGTTCACGTACAGATATATTTTTGGTGTCCGTGATTTGTATATATATATTTCAAGTGATACGAAGTAATCATATTATTATGGTAATATACTACATGTGGCTTATCTTTTTTTTTTTAAATAATGTTTTCAATATTTTATGGAATATTATTATTTTTCAATCTAGCAAGCGACTTGGTCCTGAAAATAGTGAGTTAACATTTTTATTATAACATTTATTTACTTTTTTAGTTTCTAATAAGTATTATAATATTATATTATTTCTATATATATAGACTTAAAAAGAATAATAGAAAGGAAAAAGATTTTTTTTAATTTCTTGTCTGTCAGTCTGTCTGTCTATATGTATGGTCACATTTTTCTCTGGAAGTACTAAACTGATTACTTGAAAGTTTCACCAATTGCTTTGTTTTAACTCAACTTAACAATTAAAGTTTGTTTCATCAAAATTGGTTCATTAAAAAAAAGTTATCGTCATTTGAATGAACTCAAGGCATTAGTTTGCCTGCGAATGTTATATAGCATAGTGCTGGTAAGATTCCTGGCTAAAGAATGACATTCGAAACGTCTTGGTTATATGACTGTTGATAAAAATATATTTTTTTGAAGCACTATTATATAATGTTTTATACAATAAAGTAAACAAAATTGAATTGTTAGTGGAGATTAACTTCATAAATCATAACAGTTAAGTTTAAGTCGTAATTAATTCAACACAGAGATAAAGAACGATTTGATCTTGAAAGAAATATCAAATAAATACAAAGATTTTTTGGTTCGTCCGTTCGTTTGAAATAAATCTATATAAAAATGCCTCAAACCAGCCTTTCTACGTGTACTCTGTGATAACCACATATTTACCAATTGTACATTTAGCCAATAATATATGTAACTAATTTAAAAACTGTACATGAGTTAATATGCAATCATTACAGTTATTTTACAAAGAGTATTATGAATCCTTACCCAAATCAATAACTTAACATTTAAGTCTGTTTCTGAAAGAGTAAATTAAATTATTTACTGACATCAGCACATTTAATAGAGTTTTAAGAAACAACATAGGTAAAAAGAACGTGATGTTACAAAAATATATACGTATAATAAATAAATACCTTTATGTATATTTTATAAATCAAATATCAACATTGGTCGTGTTTTTTAGTTCGAAACAATCAAAAATTCTTATAGAAATTAGGATAATGTCGTAAAAAAATAAAATCAGCTTCACGCTGCATCCCGCACACAGCAGGGTAGGCAGAGGGAACCTAGTGTTAAGACACTCCGTTCCCCACTTTCTGCCGAATTCTGGAGGTTTGCGTGTTGAGTGGCAGAACTCAACGCCGCGCTTAATCTCGACACCAGAGCGAAGAAATGGAAATATAAATTTAAGTAAATATTTCATCTCCTCGAGTGGGGATCGAACCCACAACCAGTCGGTTTTGCAGTCACACCTTGTGCGGCTGCGCCACGACTGGCCTCAAACTGGCCTCTGGTAAATAATAATATTAGAATATTACACATTAAAGTAATACAAAAACATATTAGAAGTCATTTTAGTTGTCAATCAATTCTGCTTATTAAATCAATAATCATGTAGTTTAAGCGGGCGAAGCCGCTGGCGAGCCGCTAGTAGAAAATATATGTGGATTACATTTGATACAATTGAAGCCAACTTGTTAAATAATAGTTTATAATATTGACGTTTTACCTGTAATTAAAACGTTTATTAAACATACTTACCTTAATCGAAGCTTAAATAATGAGAGTAGCGTTCATTTCCCATTTTTAATTTAATTTTTTTTTTGCTGCCATAATTATGACGTAGACGCTAGCGCCATCGGAGGCAGTGAGTTACGTGACTCCAATATTTTATTTATTAAGTTTCAATGCTACCAGGTAGTTATATACTTAGGCTTCGATTAAGGTAAGTATCTATGTTTAATAAACGTTTTAATTACAGGTAAAACGTCAATATTAAACAGTACTGTACCGTTAATCGAAGCCTAAATAATGAGAGACGTGTTTATTATCGCTTGGTGGCGCTAGGAAACGCCAATGTGATAGAGTTATGTAAATCTATATATATAAAAGGACTTGTGCTGACTGACTGAGGTAAGACGCACGCAGAGCCGTAACCGCTGATGGTAGAAACGTGAAATTTGGGCAGATGTTTATTTTCATATTCTGGACATCCACTAAGAAGGGAATTTGAAAAATTTTAACCCTAAAGGGATGAAATAGGGGTTGAAAGTTTGTATGGAAAAAAAATTTAATCTGTACCGATTTTTATAAAATTTGAAATTCAGACTCTTAAAAATATTTCATTGAACACGTGTTTCATGGTTTTTAAGAATTCACCCCCTAAGGGTTCAAATAAGGGGTTGAAAGTTTATATGGAAAAATCTTTAAATTGCCACCGATTTTTATAAAAATTTAAATTCAGACTGTTAAAAATATTTTATTGAACACGTGTTTCGTGGTTTTTTTTAGGATTCACTCCTAATAAGCGGGCGAAGCCGCGCGCGCCCTCTAGTAAATTTATAAGATGAATTGTAAATAAAGAAAAATAAATAGGATAAATAAAACCACTCATATTTGCACATCAAGACATTATATTGGGATAGAAAAATCACATCAATACACCATAATCATCTTTTATATGATTATAACGGATACAATAATTGTTAATAAAATAATCGAAGAAATATTATTAGGTAAATGTCAGACGTCAACAGGAACGAAATTAGATGCAATACGAACAGATGGAGAACTAATTGATACAGGAATAATCTCCCTTCTATAAAATTTAGTAAATGTATTAGCTGATTTCCAATTTGCTTTAGCCAGAATGTCATCTAATTGACAATTTTCTACCCATCTTTTCGAAGCTCCAGCCGATCTGAAACTACCTGGTGTTGCTTTAATGCCTGCTTCTATTAGGCCAGTTGTGGTGAAGAGGCATAACTGCAAACGACTGTAAAACTCGAGGAAATGAAATATGTAATATTTTAATTTCTTCGGCTTCGGTATTGAGACAAAGCACGGCGTTGAGTTCAGCTACTCAACACGCAATGTCTCCAGAATTCGGCGGAAAGTGGGGAGTGGGGAGCGGTGTGTCTCAAACACTAGGTTCCCTCTGCCTACACTGCTATATGCGGAATAACTGAAAAGCTGAAAAAAAAGTAATGCTGCCTTATATAATACTGTAGATACAAATTATTTCAGATGTACTACGTAAGAGCCTTTTTAATAGTTTTGCTCGCGGCATACTATGTGGCGAAAGACACGGATTGTGATTATGTAAAATATGTGAGTTTAATAATTATATATTAAGTATTACTATTAGGCAGGGAAGTGTGTCACTGTAAAAGTGAGGTTTCGATTCCTACCGGGGGAAATTAAATATTTATTTAAATTTATATTTTCATTTCTTCGCTTAGTCTTAATACTAAATTCTCTCTGCCTACAGCGTCAACCTGATTTTTATTTTATTTTTATATAATATATAATTATTATTGTACAGCTTCACGTTGTATCCCGCACACAGCAAGGTAGGCGGAGGGAACCTAGTGTTAAGACACTCCGTTCCCCACTTTCCGCTGAGTTCTAAAGGCATTGCGTGTTGAGTGGCGGAACTCAACGCTGCGCTTTGCTTTATAATATATTATTATTATTATTTTATTAAATTATTTAAACGTATAATTTCTTGAGAGAGGTAAAATAATATTATCTCCCCTTGGATTATATGTAAAACTAAGTTAATTAAGCAGACCAGACAAACACATTTTCAGCGAATATTAAGGTATTTGATATTATAAGAAAACTTTGTAAGTTAAACTTTTGTGTTACTCTATTTTTTGCTTGAACATTTTATTATTTAATTTATATTTCTATTGTTTTAACAGGTTCAGGCAGGTCAGATATATTATATATACAACAAGGAATACCCATACAATTTTAAATCAGAGACGCAGTGCAGGTGGATAGTAACATGTCCTATAGGCTACAACTGTAGGATTGACTGCAATCTCACTTTGTTTCCAGAGGTAAAATATATGTTTTGGCTTTTATGGCTCTCTTTTGGCAATATCTGTATTTACGATCGATTTCTACTCGAAGGAATGTTTCTATTTGCGACACCACCGATAAATTAAAATAAATATTTCATTTCCTCGAGTGGGCATCGAAACCACTATCAATGGCGTTTACAGTTACACACTTGTGCCCCTGCGCCTGGACTGGCCTCGGATGTTCGATATTTTCGATTTTTACTAAAATAAAAGTCAAAACATACATTAAAACTATCTCTCCACTTATTACATTGCTTAATCAAATATGAATTAACGTTCTTGATTATTTACACTGTAGTCAGGTCAGGCCCTTTACCAGGCCGTGACCAGTATGGGCAGACGTTTTGGACCGACATGTCGTCACCCTGCTGCGACGTGCGCAGAGGATGATAGCCATCTAGGCGATAGCAGGTAAAATGGCGTGCGTGCTGGCTGGAATCATGCCATGTTCATGCCGGACGCAATTTCTCTGGCTTCGGGAACTGTGGAGAACCGGCAAGCCAAGCACGTGGCGAGGAGGAACAAGAAGCTGCAATTACAAGAGGCGGCTCAGCACACGCTGGAGATATGTCCAATCTTGGCGTCTTAAGTCGCTCTACATGCGACATCATAGAGGAAGACCTTTCCCTGCTGGCCGCATTTAAGGCCATGGCTAGCAGCGGGAAGTCGTGGGACCCCATCTGATTCTTTTATGAGGCAGTGGTGCTCCTGAAAGAATCGGCGGAACCGGTGAGGGAGGCTTCTACCGAACTCGCCATCCACCGCAAGAGACCGTTTTGCCGGATGACGGCACGCGACCGTCATGCGCTCTAATAAGCCAGAGAGCGGTTAGCTTTAGGAAGCTGATTGTCTACTAACCTGGCCTCAGTAGACGTTCGTAGATTGCTCCCGCGCGCTACTCCAAATAGGTCGTTAAACACGACTACACCACTTTTGACCCCAATGTGGCTTGCACGTTTCTGCCGCCGGAAGATTTTAGTCCCATTGACTCGCAGCTGGTGGCGGTCGAGGAGGAGAAACGTGAGTTTTTACTGGATATTCGGACAGCCTACATCTGCCAGTCCGTGAGTCCAAATAACTAGTGGTCGTAATATTGGTCCATTCAAACAAAATGGGTATTTTCGATACTGACTTCAGAAAAGTCCCCATATTCCGGTTTTTTTATTTGTTCAGGATAATATTAATTTACTAAAAAATTAAATTTCTAATCATCATAAAATAGTTTCATGATAAATCACTTTATTCTAATATTTATAAATAAACATTAGAGAGAGAGAGAGAGAGAGAGATATTCAAATTTCCCCAATCCGCACAACACTGAAACTGTTATCTCTATGCAATCTGGCTTTAAAAAGACAGCAAAGTGTTCATTTGTTTAATTGAACTACCGGCTACCGAAGTGGTCTTAGTTGGGGGGACTTATCAGGGATCACGTCGGTGAGGCCGCTGAGTCGTATATACGTATTCATGGGGGTTTTGGACACGGTCTTCGCAACACAGAGGGATACAAACTGGCACGTCCCGGGATAAAGCGACGCAAGATATAGCAAAATATCTTTATCTAAGAGATTCCCAGGGCACGCTGCAGTAATGCCTTTGTAAAAGAGAAATGGAGGTTATGATGTCCAAGCACGGATATGTGCTGCCTGGATCACGCCAGTGTAGAAAATATGTCGGATGGAAATGCCTTGCTAGGTCTGTCCATGGAGTGAGACCTCCCGGACGCCCAAAGAAGCGCTGGTTTGATTAAGTGACACAGCACGTCTACGTACTATGTGTCACTTAATCCAACCAGCGCCAATAAGCTAACCACCGAGGATGTTAAAGACCGTGCAAAGTGGAGTAGGTTGAGCAAGAAGGTAGACTCTGGCATTATACGCCGGAATTAATGCCAAGGAAAAGAAGAAGAAGAAAAAACTTCAAAGGGGTTCCCAAACAACTGTATCATGTTGCATAGTCTCTAATTTTTTAAACGTAAACAATGATTAAGACAAAGATTTTAAACTTGGAAGTCCTTTTAAACTCGTTCCTCGCTATCTCGTGCTTATTTATACAACTATTGTATATCCTAAGCTTGAATTAAATTGCAGGCATGTTTTAATTAGTGGTTCAACTTTTATTTTATCAAATAGAAAATCCCGGATAGTGTAAAAATGAAAACCGATATGTTGAGACTTATTTTTGTATCCCGAGTTCCCACTCGGGCGGCTATCCGTAATAGAATTTTCTCATATCAATTTTTTTTCGTAATTATTAAAAATTTTAATATGCAACTGAAATTAGGAGTTTAAGTTTAGATTATAGAAGGCTTGAAAAATTACTAACTTTGTCAAATTCCGAAAATATCGAAAAAATCCGATTACCGGGATTTTTCTTAAGTCAGTATCGAAAATACGGGTTTTGCTTGAAAGATCCGACATTATGACCCTTAATTATAACAATAGAATCTCTTTGCTACCCGTCATCTAAAAACGTTCAATTTTATAATCTTTTTCAAAACGTTCAATTTTTTTAAAATAATATATCGTTCAATTAAATAATAATTTAACTAAAAGTAAAGGTAGCATAACAAAAAGGTTGTTTTTAGATATAAATATTTAAGAGTGCTTTATTTAAAAACTTTTAAAACGTCTGCTTTAATTTTATTTTTTTTTTCAGCTTCACACCGTACCCCGCAAAAGTAGGGAAGGCAGAAGGAACCTCGGAAACTAGTCTTAAGACAGTCCGTTCTCACCAAAAAATTTCCGTTCCTCACATTCTGCTAAATTCCAGAGGCATGCGTGTTGTGTGGCGGACCTTAACGCTGCGTTTTGTCTTGTTATCAGAGCGAGAAAATGAAAGTATTATTTTTCCAGTTTCTCGAATGGAAAATGAATCCACAACCTGTCACGTTTACATATGGACGCTTGTGGCCCTGCGCCATGATGGCCCGGCGGCGCGGCGGTCTGCTTCACAAAATATAAAAAAGATTCATACATACATATATAAAATGTATTTATTTCTTTACTTTAGACTGCATCATGTTCTACGAATCGTTTATTAATATCTCGCACAGGGAATCCTGATTTAAACTCATCTGAATATTACTGTGGCCACAACTCTGTAACTGCAGTGTCTGTAGAGCGGACGATAAGTGTTGGTGAGATTTATTATCAAATATATTTGGTGTATACTTATTATAAAATATTTATTATATAATAACAAGCTTTTAAATCTAGTTTTGTTTCCATGATCAACTGACCGCAGGTACTGTAAGTTATATCGAAGTGACTATCCTATAGACTTTAGATAACACATATTATATTCGAAATTTCATATTCGTTGCTAATATTAGTGCATTCAACCAAATAAACACTTCAGATTTTTTATGTTAGTGTAGAGATACCAATTTTAAATAGAGACAGGTGTTTGGACAGTGGAGGTAAAAGTGTCATCTAAAGTGGCCTCTTCCGTTACACATTTTGCTACAGCTCCTTTCGGATGTTACGGTTGTGGGTTCAATTACAATTAGGGGGAATGAAATATTTAATATTTTTCTGTCCTCATTCTATTAACGAGGCAAAGCGCAGCGTTGAGTTCCGCCACTTAATACCCAATGCCTCAAGATTACGGCGGAAAGTGAGGGATAGATGTGTCTGAATAGGAACGGAATATCCTAATAATAGCAGAGATAGTAGCGACGGAACCCGTCGTCGATCATGCGTTCGGAAAGAATGGTATGATTCACAGGCTTAATGTCCCTTTACCTACCACAATGTTGAATACTGCTCGTTCTTTTGTAAGTAGGGGAATAATAACTAATATAGATGTCGCAACAGTGGCGCTTTAGCTTCGTTAACTATGGCGTCTGTAAAGGTAACATTCAAGTGTTCAAGATATGATTAAAAACCACCTCCTGCACCTTGTCATTTCACCACCATGGTTCTTGCCGATGAGACGTCCTCCCTTAGAAACGTCAAGAGCCTTTGTCCACCGTAATTAATACCGAATTCAATTCTAAGCAACCTGAGCAGTCTCAGTTGTAGGACTTTGACTCTTCACTCTCGGCTACTTTTTTTTCCGAGTAACGTTTTAGTCCATGACAAGGAGACGATCTTGTGCCGTAAGGCTTTCACCAGGAATAACCTTACAGTTCAAGGTCAAGGTTCAAAGAAGAAGGAAGTCACCCTGCCTGTATGATATTGTCTGGTCAATAAGTAATCAATTTGAGATGAGTTGGATCTACTCTTATACGAAATAAGATGCTGAGGATTCTTTGGAAAGAACATATTCACGATGGCACACATGACATAGATCAGATGCAACACATGTTCTTAGAATATTTTCTCTGTATGGTACGGTATAGTTAGTAGGACCTATTCATACTGGTCCCAGAATGTCTCCTTCTCGTGGTAACGAAGTACTTTTACCCGCAACAAGCGATTGCAACGATCGTCAACATCAAGGGGGCCATTCTGAAGCTCTTCAGAAAGTACTACCACCACAGCGTTTTCATCTGAACGTGAAGATAAAAGAATGTTCAATTTCCTATTTAATTTCACCTAAAATTTTTCATTTAACATTTCAAATCATCCTAACAATTTCTCATTATCAAATATTAATTTAATGTAATTATATTTTTTAGGTCTAATTACATCAGCGAACAGTTTGGGTGGCAGATTTTTATGTCAGCTGGTAGCACAAAGGGATACGTCGAACAGTTCACGTGAGGGACATTTATAAACACAATATCAGTAGATGTCAAAACAGAAGTCCTGAAAAGTTGTCTTTTGCTATGCTTATTGTATGCATGTCAGACCTGCACAATGAACAATAAATCTACTAAAGACTTTTTCATTCAAATTTTATTTTATAGTAGAAAAGGAAAGAAAACCATTACAAAAATAGTTTAAAAGATTAAAAAAAATGTTTAGAAGTATTATATTTTTGTTATTTTACGTACGAAAATATTCTATCTGCATGAACGGATTTTAATAGATAGAGATGAGGCGAGTCATGCCGTAGCCGTAGGGGCACAAAGTGTGACTGTAAACATACAATGCCTCCAGAATTCGGCCAAAAGTGGGGAATGAAGTGTCTTAATACTGTATCCCGCACACATCAGGGTACCTAGCCCTGATGTGTGCGGGATACAGTGTGAAAAAATATGAAAAAAAAGATAGATAGAATGAATTGAAACAAAAACCACTTAAAACATAATAAATATTGAAAGTAGAGTTAGTGATATTTCTGTAGGCGGTATCGACACCCACCAATACGATTCCCACCTTTATAAAACAAGCCTTCAGTCCTGTACAAGTACATAGTGGTCCTTGGCCGTCGGACGTCGTTCTGGCGTCGATGCTGTGAGTCCGTTCTATTTTATTGTATTTTCGTATCATTTTATATTAGAAAGTGAAAGATTATTAAATTATTAGTAATTTCTATTTGAATAAAGTAAAATTGGAAGTTCAGGTTAGTTTTGAATATAATTGACCACTGTCTCAATATTACAGAATAGTATCAAAGAAATTAACATAACAAATTGTAGCAGCGACGTGGTATGAACTCAGAATGCAGTTATTTATTACCCTCATACAATAACTCCCCTTTGTGTTGTAACTCGTAAACTGAAATTCATCACGTTTGACACACTATTTGAAATTTTTCACTGTTTGCATTTATTATTATTTACATGTTATTTAATGTATAAGCTATGTTACTGGAAAGTTTCATCTAAATCCCTTCACTAGAGAACGGATTGATGAAAGTCGAACAAATATTTAACTTCACAAACTTTTATATTTATAATATTAGTAGGATTGCTTTGTTTACCTCATATACTTACTTAGTCTAGAAATTGTGAGGATACTGTATAATGGAGTATTCTGTCAAGAGAGCAGAGTTCAGACGTGGCGCAGGGGCACAGAGTGTGACTGTGAACACGACTGGTAGTGGGTTCGATTTTCACTCGAGGAATGGAGTATATATTTAAATTTGTTTTAATTTCTTTCCTCTGGTGTCGAAGCAAAGCGCGTCCTTCCTTTCCAACACGCACACACAACATGCCTCCAGAATTAGGCGAAAAGTGGGGAACGGAGTGTCTTAACATTAAGTTCCCTCTGCCTACCATACTGCGTGCGGGGGATGCAGTGTGAAGCTGATTTAATGTGATTAAATGTTATTTTTATATTTATTAGTAGGTACTACTTGCGAGTGAAGGATAAATATTTATTTATCTTAATTTCACGCTCTTTCTCGACCAGTAAAATATGCAGACACAACCTAATGTCAAAAACACTCGCTGATACCAACCTGATTTCATGTAGTGAAACTCAACGCTGCGCTTTGTCTCATCCAGAGTGGAGGAACGAAAATAAAGGCTGTACCCATTACAAGCGTCCCTCCTTTCGTTTTCTTAAACGTTATTTAGGTATAAATAAATTATTGCTAGTTAACCATTAGTTACACTTTACTATAAATAATGAATTCCTTTGAATATTTCAATTGGAAATTGTTCGACTCTAGTGCATTAATAATTTATAATGCATTAACAATTTATAATGTGCCTAACAAGAATTGTCACATGACAGTCGGTCTGTCTTTCATGTGACAATTCTTATTGAATATTATATTCTGTATAGAGTAGAGAACGACAGACTCTTGGTTCTTCCGCGTGTAATTTAAAAAATGCCAATATAGTAAAGTATACAAAGGAACTACGACTTAACACTTTTTTTTAACTTAACTTTCGAGACCTAACTTAATACGCGTGTTCAGTGATCAAACTTAACGCCATTTTTATCTTTATTTGGTATCTAACCACAGCGAGAAATAAAAAAAAAACATTCTTCCGAATTGAAATCGAACCCACAACCGTCGAACTAGCAAAGAGTGAAGTTTGCTTCAAATTTGTGCTGAAAATTTATAGTGTATTTTTATAACATTTTTGCTTAAGGATATAATTTTTATAAGTTTATTATATTATTCCATTTTTTTTCAATAACCCTTAAAGACTATATGGGTGTAAAAACACCCAGGTCAATTTCGTATTTAGTCGCTACACTTTTTAATTTTTGTCACAGCGTTTTGCACTTTTGTGTATCCTCCTGAGTTGTGTGTAGCCCTTGAACACGCGTGGAAAATAGTTGTTCGCACGCGCAATTTCTGTATCGCCCATAATATTCTTAGTGCCCTATTAACAACGTGTTTACCTTTTTTATGATTTTTATGATTTTTATTGAACTATAATACATTATAAAGGAGATTATTTTTCGAATTATGAGTCTACGAAAGTAATACTAACTAATATGACTGACGAAGAGGACTTATAAGAAGAAACATTCGTCAAGATGATCTCCAAAGTGTTGACGATTGAACAGAACTTCTGGCTCATGTCTACGAGAATACTTTGTAAATGGACATAGAAAATATTTTTTGAAAATGACTGAGAAAGTAAAAGATTGTTAATAGTTTAATTTACTTATTATACTTAGTGGGTTATGCAATTCATTATAGCTTTTAAGGGTTAAAAATAGATAAAATTGAAAGCAGCTCTTGTACAATCCGAGAGTATGCGTCAATTTGAAGCATTTCCCGTATTTATGCAAACTATTACCACTTCCATATAATTCTCTTTATTTTAGTATATATATACGAGTATGTTTTGACTCGTATGTATATAAAATACAATTAGATAGTGACATCGTGTGTAGTTACAGTCAGTACTGCTTTTTGTATTTTCTCTTTTTTGTCATTGAAACTTAGAATATCTATAAAATATTAGTCAGTGATTATTTAAAACTATCTAGGGTCAGTTTGATTTTTAAAATTTATTAAAAATGTTCAAATTTCATGATCGTTCCATACATAGCAGATTGGACAGTGAACCTGAGCACCTAGTCTTAAGATACTGTTCCCATTAAGACACTTACGTTCCCCACTAAAATCCACTAAATTCTAGAGGCATTGTCTGTTAAGTGGCGAACGTCGCGCATTGCATCTTTACCAGAGCGAAGAAATGAAAATAATAAATATTTTATTTTTTTAAGTGGAAACCTGTCGCGCGCGTTTTTAACCCCAACATTCTCCTTATAAGGAAATAGAATATACAACGTAATGAATGTGGATTGAACCACCACTCGGTAAAAGAAAATCTGTAAATTATGTTAACGATCCCGCTCTGGTAAACAAAGAGCGGTGTTAAGTTCCACCACAAACTGTCAAAAATTAGGCGGTGCATGGGGAAAGTCGTTCCTTAATTACTGTGTTGCCTCTGTCTAACCTGCTCGATTTTTAAAATCTGTCTGTGGCGGAACAAAGCAAATAGTTTGGTCGTCGGAACAAAACAAAAACCGGGCGAGAAAAAAAAATATCTAATTTAAACGAGTGGTTACTTTTAATCTTTTAACACACATTTTGCAGATGGAAAATCTTAAAGTGGTAATTATAGCACTATTATTCAAATACGTGAAGTTACAGAACCCCGATTGCGATTATTTCACATCCGTAAGTTGGTTTCAATAATACTTCAACTATGTATGTTAATATATTATATATTCAATAATAAGTATTATTGAATATATATTAACATATAACTATATGTATATATATTAACTAAACAAAGTCAGAGGGCCCATGGCAAATAACAATAAATTGTAAGTGTGATTTTTTTTTGATTTTAAAACTATTTTGAGAATTTTTTAATGAAATAAAAAATAAATAAATCAGCTTCACGCTGTATCCCGCAGACAGCAGGGTAGGCAGAGGGAACTTTATATTAAGACACTCAGTTCCCCACTTTCCGCCGAATTCTGGGGGCATTGCATGTTGAGTGAGAGTGAGGTGAGTGCGCTTTGCCTCGACACCAGAGCGAAGAAATAAAAATATAGATTTAAGTAAATATTTCATTCCTTCGAGTGGGGATCGATTTTACAGTCACACTTTGTGCCCCTGAGCCACGACTGGCCTTTCTTAATGAATTATGTATCTACAAAATAAGAAGTAACCTTTACAAATAATATAAATAATAATTAAGCTTATGTAAGAAGGTTTTTATTTATATTATAATAATAACATCAATAACTTTCTATTTTTTTCTCTATACTATACCTATATTTACTTTCTATGTTAAAATGAAAATAAAAATAATTTTTTAGAGAGATAATACACAACTAATAATTTCTATCATAGGTGGAACCAGGCAGGATTTATTACATTTACAGCCCAGGTTATCCTTTTAACTATCGTGGAGGCACCGAATGTCGCTGGATCGCAACATGTCCACCCGGATACAACTGCAACCTTGACTGTCCGGATGTTGATATACCAGAGGTATCTTCTTTTATTTATATTTTTACCCAGTTTTTACTATATAGGTAGGCAGAGGGAACCTAATGTTAAGACACTACGTTCCCTGGAAAGTTCCACCGGGTTCTGGAAACATTGCGTGTTGCACCAGAGCGAATGGGCACAAAGATAATTTTTCAATTCGAACCTGTTCAATAATATTTTCTTACTAATTCCTAATTCTCTATAGAGTCCTTCATGCACTCGAGATCGTTTACTGATATCCAGAACTGGTGACTCTGTACTGGAATCAGCGGATACTTATTGTGGACGCGGCTCTATTCATGCTCTTTCAGTGAACCAACAAATAAGTGTAGGTAAGGATTTTTTATCTTCACGCATATTTATAAAAAGAAGTCAAGCTCAATTTATTATTTCTGATCAACATCTTAATGTAAGAGGGCAAAACCGTGACGCATTTTTTAATAAAAGTTAACAGAAAGAGGCTTGTTGCAATGTTTGATTTTATTGATATCTATATAAATATAACTCGGGCTAGGAAAAGATATAATATAAAAAATGAAACGAATGTGTAACAGGCCAAGTATATAATGCACCAATATCTGCTTATATATTAAAATTGTTTGTATCTAATCTTACTTAACTACTTTACTTATTTAAGTTTTTTATCATGTTATTCTGTGGCCCGTTTCTACAGGTCTAGTAACGTCTGCATCGAGCCCTGGAGGCAGATTTTTGTGCCGTTTAAACGCAAGACGCATCCCACCATCGCGTTGCACTTGCGGAATTCATAATACGGTGAGAAAAATGATTTTAAATTGTTATATAATGCCTTTTTTTAGTTTCCTGTATATATCAGGGTGGGTAGAAGGAATTTAGTGTTAACACACTCCGTTCTCCACTTTTCACCGGGTTTGTGAGACAATGCGTGTCGAGTGGCGGCGGAGTCAACGCCGCGGGGCACCTTAGTATAAAACGTGATAAATATTTATTAAATTTAATGTCTATATATAAAATAATTTCTAATGTATTATAGTTAAACTTGTTTTTAACAGTTTCCAAGATTTTTTAAGAACTATATAAATTTCGAGACATTCGCAGCAAAGTTGCACAGAGTGTGACTAAACGTGACGATTGTGGATTCGATTTCCAATGGGGAAGTGAATTATTAATATTTTTATTCTTCGCTCTATAACAAGACAAAGTGTGGTGTAGAATTCCGCCGTAATATTTATAATTTTCTATTGATATCTACAGTATCATTAGGACTAGGAATTACGCGTGGGGCAAAAAATAATAATATTTCAGAAACGTATAGTCGGTGGAAATGAGACAAAAGTCCACGAGTTTCCTATGATGGCCGGGCTTTTGGAAGATGGGGAAGACATGGTAGCGTGTGGAGGCGTGGTCATCGACAAGCGATACGTTCTAACTGCTGCACATTGTTTCACATTGGACTTAGAAGAAGTTGTCCTTGGATTGCATGATCAAAATACTCTAGATAGTGAGTTGAATTTAATATATTCGTATCTTTTTTTGTTATCATCATTCTAAGGGGATTAGCGGCCGTCGTGGCGCAGTGACACCAGGGTATGACTATAAAGCTACGGTTTTGGGCTCGGTTCCCACTCTGGAGAATGATTTATTATTTATTGATATTTTCATTTCCTCGTTCTGGTATTAAGGCAAAAGCCTAACGCTTAGTTCCGCCATTCAACACGCAATGCCTCGAAAAATTCGGTGGAAAGTGTTTTCGTGATGGGGAACGGAGTGTCTTAACAGTAGGTTCCCTTTGCCTACTCTGCTATGTGCGAGATACAGCGTTAAGATGTTTTTTTTTACTTGAGCTGTTGTTGGACAAATTATTTTATTTTATACAGAGCTTAGGTATGCTTAGTTTGACGGCTAACTAATGCTTATATTTAACGACATCTAAATTCTAATATAATTGAAATTTAATTTAAAATTAAAAATTAAATTAAATTAGCTTCACGCTGTATCCCGCACATAGCAGGGTAGGCAGAGGGAACCTAGTGTTAAGACACTCCGTTCCCCACTTTCTGCCGAATTCTGGAGGCATTGCGTGTTGAGTGGCAGAACTCAACGCCGCGCTTAACCTCGACACCAGAGCGAAGAAATGGAAATATAAATTTAAGTAAATATTTCATCTCCTCGAGTGGGGATCGAACCCACAACCAGTCGGTTTTGCAGTCACACCTCGTGCCGCTGCGCCACGACCGGCCTCAAATTTAATTTGATTCGCTTATATTGTTTCAGCCAATTCATCGTCACTGCAAAGAATCCAAATTGCATCAAGAGTCATACATCCGCTATACAATTCGTTAGTATACGAGTACATTAAACAAAAATATGTTTATTTACTCTAAACTGTAAAATACCTATTACTTTAATAAGATTTGTATTTTCCACGAAGGCTTCGGTAAGATACCTCGGTAGAGACCTCGGTTGACCTTCAAAAAACATTCTTCCAGAATATTTGATAGTGGTCACGTAAAAAGCATGAAGACACCCCGGAGGGCATGTATGAAGAGGTTCATACCTCTCGACAGTGGATGAGGCGGAAGAGGTATGCAGAGACCGCAGAGAGAACGCAGAGGACGGGCCGCCAAACTATGGCGGCCCGTTCTTTCTGACTACCCCGCTGGGGATACAGCGTGAAGCTATGTATGAATGTCACCCAATAACCCCAGAACTCGGCGAAAAATGGGAAGCGATGTGTTTTAATACACTAGCCTCCCTCTGCTTACCCTGGTACATGCGGGATATAGCGTGAAGCTGAAATAGAACATGTCAGCCACATATTGTCTCAACGTGCTTCAATACCCTCGATCATTAATTGTATTATTTTCAGATCTACCTACGATTACGATATAGCAATAGTAAAATTGGAGGAAGATATTATTTTCAATGATTATGTGAGTCCAGTTTGTTTGCCGTTTAAATTTATAAGAAAAGACTTTACGGGAGACAATGTTACGGTTACAGGTAAGTTTTTTAATAAATCAGCTTCACTCTGCCTGCCCTGCTATATGCGGAATACAGCGTGAAACAAAAAAAACAAAAGAAAAATAAATAAATACATTTCAGGATGGGGCACAACCGTAGTTGGAGGTCCAACCTCTGACGTACTAATGAAAGTAACGTTAGATGTGATTAGTCAAAGAAAATGCCGGATGACCAAGTCATCGTTGACGCGGCGGCAACTGTGCACGTTTACACCAGGGAAGGATAGCTGTCAGGTCAGTCATGACTTTTTACAGAACTTAACTTGCTTCCTTAAGGGCTCTTCAATGTTGTGGTAGCTGATTATAAATTCAATTTATAACTGCTCGCCAAAACCGACTGGCATCTATTATCTACGAGGCCAAACATGAAAAGTGCCAAGTGTAACTGTAAATGCGACAGGCTGTGAATACCATTGCCACTCGGGGAATGAAATATTTAATATTTTGATTTCCTAGCTTTGGTAACGACACAAAGGGTGGCGTTGAGAAGGATTTTGCGGAAAGTGGGGAATGGAAGTGTCTTAATGAGAAAGGTGGTCTTACACTAGGTTCCCAGGTTCCATCTGCCTACTATGGTATGTGCGGGATACTGAATGAAGCTAAATAATCTAATATCTATCGTTTTCTTCTATCTTAAATATTAAATATTTCATTTCCTGGAATAGGAATCGATTCCACAGCCAGTCACGTTTACAGTCGCACGCTTATGCCCCAGACCTTAAGTGAATTAATTAAAAAAAAAATATTGAGTTCAAAACTTATATGTATAACTAATGATACTAAAATCTTTTCAGTTCGACTCCGGCGGTCCGCTTCTCTACACTGATCCAAAAACGAACCTGCTGTTTAATATTGGAATAATAAGTTTTGGTACATTCTGCGCGAGCAACGAGCCGGCGATCAATACACGCGTTACTTCACTATTGAAATGGATATTAGAGAATGCGCCTGCGCATTATTGCAAGAAATAATAATTACAAACAGTACTTTATTTATATGTTAAAAATACATTTTTTAATATTACTTACTTTTTAATTTCTCCCCTTAAGTAATTTGTCAAATAATTTATAGAAGAGTCATCAGTCAAAGTCAAGAATTGCTGAAAACGGAAAAGAGAATTAATTATTATTTATTATGAATTTAAAAATAGCTAATATAATTGTATTTAAACCTTAGCAATTTTACACTACAATCTTAATTTTACTTACAATTTATGATTTTATAATATTTTTTTATTTCAATTATTAATTAATTCTTACGTTATTTTTATTTAATATGTGTAACAATAAAAATACTGGCAGTCTTAGTACTAAATGTTTGGTAATACAAGTGTAGTACAATCTATCTCGCTTATATATAGCTAGACAGAATCCGGATATGGGTTTCGCCATCCAACAAACATAATTGTAAAAAAGAACGATGGAATATTTTAACACTAAGTTCTCTCCGTCCATCGTACTAAGAGTCAAAAGATATTCTCAAATGTATGTTTTTTGTGTATATTTTTAATACAAATATAATGATAAAATCTTTTGGTATTCTTTAATTGGGTCAAGTTACTTTAACGAGTGCCACTGAAATGTGAAGCATGCCACATGTAGGTACGTAAAGATGGTGTACTGTAAGTTGTTATACATGGCTGCCTTTTAATTAGGTAAGTGTTTCTCTTTGGCATTTAGGACAAGTCTCACGTGAGTTTATTTTTTTATATATTTGGAGGCATTTCGTATTGAGTGGCGGAACTTAACACCACAACAAAATTTTGTTAAATTTTATAATTTCTATTACGACCATAATAAGTTATCATGGTGCATTAGAGCAGTATCTGGCTTCAAACGCGATGTCTGTGGTTCCGATCTTCGTTCAGGAAATGAATAATTTTCTCACTCTGGTTTGGTTTCCTTACCCTGTTTCATCAATTAAGAGACCGCTAATCTGGTCACCTGCAGCAATTACGTCTTTCCACGTACATTTCGTATTTTCCGTCTCTATCAATCATACTTCCCAGATGTACCACTTAATCCACTTTTATAATACTTTTATA
Source organism: Heliconius hermathena (assembly GCA_013403705.1). Lineage (NCBI taxonomy): Eukaryota > Metazoa > Arthropoda > Insecta > Lepidoptera > Nymphalidae > Heliconius > Heliconius hermathena. The sequence goes on from JAAIXJ010001882.1 coordinate 661,004, forward strand.
GTACTAAACATAATCCAAGTTTGTAATGTTGATTTAATTATTCACTTTATACTTTGATCGCAAGTAGCTATAATATATTTATATATGCAATCTTATCGAGTTCAAGCAGCTACTTCGAACAAGTAGCTCCAGCTTTTAGCATTTTAATATTAAAGCAACAATTTTTCTGGTTATAATTTAGGTTAGGTTAGTAGCCTTTAAATCTTTTCTTAAAAATACATATTTATGTAAAATAAACAATATTAATATTAACAAATTATGTAAGTCGTTGATATTCAAGAAAAAGAATATGTATATGATGAAAATATAATATGGACTACAAAATTTGTTAAAAATTAAAACATGTCTGAATTCGAATTGCATTCAATTTATAGGATAGATGAAATAGTGTTGGGTTCCGTCACCTTTTATATAAAGTCTTTAAGTTGACAAAAAGTGGTGAAAGGAGTAGATACTATTTAAGTTCCCTTTAAGTGTTTCTTTCAGGTTCTCGCTATATTCTGGTTCCTGGAAAATATCAGGGATCCCAGTGTTGAGACTTCCGCTCCCCATTTTTTCTGAGTTATAGAGACATTGCGTGTTGAGTGCCGGAACTTAACGCTGCGCTTTGCTTCCTTACTAGAGCAAATTACATTCTATACTAATATTATAAATTTCATTTTATACTAATATTATAAAGTTCGACTTTTAGGCCTTGGGCACTTAGGATTTGTCATTTATTATAACTACACAATTCGTAGTTTCCTTTCAGCAGGAGCGAAATCGCGGGTGAAAACTAGTTTCAAATAGTATACAGTTTTTGTTTTCTTATTTTTTGGTTCTTTTGCAATTTTGGCACGATATCCTGAATCTGGAATAACTGTGCGCATGTCAAAGCATCAGCCAAAGCTGCAATTTATCCTTGGCTGTTGTACTGTTACTTAACTATCTAGGTTACTTACTATTTTTATGATATCAATCCAAAAATATTGTTTAAAATATTATATTATTAAAATGATGATACTTTCTCTTCTATTCATTATTAAAGTCCACGAGATTCTTTCAACACGTTTTGATATGTATGTCTCTAGTCAAAGTAAAGCAACTGTCAACATATTAATTTTTTTAAAGAAATGTGACGAAGTATTTTTAACATTTTAATTATTCTTTTAAATTTTTTGTTATTCCATATTTAGGAAAGAAAATTACTTATTTAAATTATTTCTAAATAAGTTTGAGACGAAGTAATTTGTACTAGTATAATAAAGCTGGAAAGTAAGAGTTTTTTTGGTTGAATCCGCTAAATATAGGAAGTATTGGTTCAAATTGCGAAATACTGCTAAGCCACAGGTAAATGGTAGTAGGAGAACAAAGTGACATATCACTTGGTTGCCTCTGTTCATTATGAAGATCTGTCAAAAAATATATAATTAACTATAGTTTTTGTAACAAGACATTATTATAAAATTATTACAAGTTTATAAGCGCATCTAAAAAAAGTACTTTTCAAACCTTTTTTCAAAAGTGACGTATTAAAATAAAGCTTCAACCCCTTAATAGATGGCGTTGGCAGTCGGCGCGCTTTACGGTACTATTGATTTATTTTATTCAATTCGTTGGTACATTGGGCCAACATCATGCTGTAGGGGACAATATAAACTCATAAAAGCAAATATTGGATCCAATACTGGTCATAGTCTAGTAGCTCTTCATTTCGTTTCTCAAACCTGTCCATCCTCCGTTCTGTCGCATTTTATTAAGCAAACGTTTATTATATAGATTATTATTTGGTGAAAAATTATAATAGTTTTTTGAAAATTAATAATAATAATGATTTATTACAGTAGTTCGTAGTAAAGTTTGTAGTAAAATTATGGCAGTGTTAATTTTTAGAGTGTGCAGGTAGCTCAATAGGGATAATGCCCAAACGTATTCCCTTTCATGTAGTTTATGCAACAAGTAAGTGATTTTTACTAATTATTAATAATTATTACTAAGTACAGAAAATTATATTTTAGAATATTAAAAAATTGATAATTTCTAGAAAATTATAAAATAAGATGTATGTGTTTCTTTCAGTGAATTGATAACAAGTTTGTAATTAGGATATTTACTTTAAAGATCGTCTTTAAAATATATTTAATTTCTATATTTTTTTAGACATACATATATAAAAAAAAATTAAATCAGCTTCACGCTGTATCCCGCACACAGCAGGGTAGGCAGAGGGAACCTAGTGTTAAGACACTCCGTTCCCCACTTTCTGCCGAATTCTGGACGCATTGCGTGTTAAGTGGCAGAACTCAACGCCGCGCTTAACCTCGACACCAGAGCGAAGAAATGGAAATATAAATTTAAGTAAATATTTCATCTCCTCGAGTGGGGATCGAACCCACAACCAGTCGGTTTTGCAGTCACACCTCGTGTCGCTGCGCCACGACCGGTCTCACATACATATATAAAATATATATATATTTTATCTTTATACGTAGCTCTATTTATTTTTATATCGAATGCGTCGAAAACATTATTATTAAAGTAGTATTTGAAAGTAATTAAAATTTATGTAAATAATAAAAATACAGCTATATAAAAATAGAAGATTGATTAGAGGGCAGTGGTGTCGCGAGGGCAGAAGCGTGCGACTATAAACTGACTGGTTGTGGGTTCGATACCCACTCGAGAAGATTAAAATATTTATTTAAATTTATATTTTCATTTCTTCGCTATGATGTCGAGGCAAAGCGCGGCGGTGAGTACCTCTACCCAACACGCAATGCCTCCAGAATTTGGAGGAAAATAGGGAACGGAGCACTAGGTTCCCTCTGCCTAACCTACAGCGTGAAGTTAATTTGAATATTTTTTCTAACTATCGCTAATTCCGATTAAGTAATACATGACTTTACAATATCTCATTCGCATTACCATTTTATAATAGATACAATTTATAGATAACATAAAAAATAATATTTAGATAAAAGAATTTGAAGAGGGAATTATAATTATTTGATATATATGTATATGATATATATTATAATTATTTGATATTTTATCCATTCAAATTTTTAATTACTTTAACGATGATGTTCGCAGTGGCATAGTATTATAGTTGGCAGTTAAAAGTAACAACTTCAATTCTGGCATGTAGAACATGTTAACGAAACTGGTTGTGGCTTCGATTCCCACTTGGGGAAATGAAATATTTATTATTTTCATTTCCTCGTTCTGGTAACAAGGTGAAGCGTGGCGTTGATTTTTTGTCATTCGTCACACAAACCCTCCAGGATTGAGCAGAAAGTGGGGAACAGAAATGTTAAGACATTTCTTCATTTAAGGGAATGTTAGGAACAGAGTGTGTTAACACTAGGTTTCCTCTCCCTATATTTGCAATGTGCGGGATATAGCGTGAAGCTTAAAAAAAACGTGAGACCATTGTGGCGCCGCGACTTCTATTCCCACTATGGGAAATTAATTATTTTCCTTGTGCTGGTAACAAGACAAAGGCCGGCCTTACTTCTGATTATTCGCAATAACATGAATATTCGGAATATCTTGTCTTTGTTTGTCTGTCTGGAGTATTTTGATCTAGCCTACCCTGCTATAGGAAAAACCAGTTGTTGTTAATTTATTCTAACACTAGCGACCCGCTCGCGGCTTCGCCCGCTTCAACTACTCGATTATTTATTTACTAATCTAAATTATATTCGTGTTCTAAAAACATTACCATTTTAAAAAAAATGTCGAACATAATACTTTATATTTTATGTATAAAACTTTTTTATTTATGGAACGTTTTAAATACTAAATGTTAAGAAAAATATGCTGAATTTCAATACTGAAAACTGCACTTATTCTACGTTGATGAATGTCCCCAATAATATATTTTATCATACATATATCTTTAATGTATAGACAACAATCATTTAGAATTTTATTATACATATATATATATATATATATATATATAGATTTCTAATAGAGCACGTCGTCAAAGCCGTATTTACAAAAGGTTAAAGGACGATGTCGATATAACTTTTAATAATTAAAAGAGAACTAGCTAATCGATAGTTGTAACGATAGAAATTATGGAGAGTCACATTATAAATATAAGAGCGTAGTGGCGCAGCGGCACATCGTTTGACTGTAAACGCAACGGTTGTGGGTTCGATTCCCACTCGAAGAAGTTTGAGTGCGGCTTTGAGTGCCGCCACTCAACACGCAATGTCTCAAAATTTACAAATTCATTTATTTTAAAATTGTGGTTGACGAAAGGAGTGTCTCAACACTTCTGCCTATGCGGATACAGCGTTACGTTAAGAAACCATTATAAATGTATATGCAGTGAAATATTTTATAGTCCAGATTGAAGTAGTGGAATTAAACCTAGGTTTCGAACAACGACCCTATGAAAGAGAACTGATTATTTATTCATAACTTCGTCTCGCCATCTTTGTGCAGTGGATACATTTACTTAAATATTTTTTTGTGTGTTTTATTTTCGCTTATATAACGTTTTTTTGAATAGATAACAATTTATATGAATTCATTTGTTTTCCTTTGTAAGCTCGCTTAGAATCATATTTTACAATGATATTACAATCTGTATCCACTATTTTGTTTGCATTTTTCATTCATATAAGGTAGGCAAAGAAAACTTAGTGTCAAGAAACCTCATTATCTTTGTTCCGCCTGATTTGGAGTGGAAAGAAGATAATGTTCAATCTGGAGGAAGATATAAGAAAATAATTTTAATTATTTCTCCAAGTGGAAATCAAACCCCTTATTATGACTACAGACAGACATTATGACTACAGACAGATGCTGTTCCACCGCACCGTAAAGTCCTCACTACGAATTACGTATAATTTCAAGATTTTATATTTCATTACGACATAAAAAACGCATAATATTTCTTTTTCCTAAGCATTCGATACACCGGCTTCTAATGAATCGTTTAATAATCGGTTTGGTTCCCACCCGGAGAAAGATTACATTAAGCTATTTTCATTTCTCCGCCCTGGTAGACAAAGCGTAGCTTTGAGCTTCTTCGTCTCTCAACAGCAGTGTTCCAAGAATTGGGCGGTGCGTGGGGAACGTCACGACTTATCACCAGGTTCCCCATGCCCAGCCTGCTATGTGGAAAAAACTCTTTTTTCCACTGCAAAAACAATTCTAGTTCTTGTACAAAATAATTTTCTTCTTTCTTTTATTTTGAAGGATTACTTGTAGGATGTTTTTTATCTTATCTAATCTTTTTTATTTCGCCAGATATGTGGGGGAAATTTATTATTAGTACATTCAGTTCCTCAGTAATATAGTTTTCACTAGAAAGGAAAGCATGTATTTCCATTTATTATATGAATATCGATCGTTGCCGCATTTTTTATGATGGTCGACCTTAGTTCTACATGGTTGAGTGTATCATTAAGTTTTTATAAAAAATATATATCTAATATAGCTTAAAATATAGCTTTACATAATACTATTTCAAACGAATTTTAATATAGAAATATTAATATCTATTAATTATATAATAATTCATAATAACTGCTTATAATATACGTAGAGTATTTCTCAGTTCAATTTAATCGGATTAATAAATAGTTTTTTTTTTAATTTATTAAGATTATGAGAGGCCGGTCGTAGCGCAGCGGCACGAGGTGTGACTGCAAAACCGACCGGTTGTGGGTTCGATTCCCACTCGAGGAGATGAAATATTTACTTAAATTTATATTTCCATTTTCTTCGCTCTGGTGTCGAGGTTAAGCGCGGCGTTGAGTTCTGCCACTTAACACGCAATGCCTCCAGAATTCGGCAGAAAGTGGGGAACGGAGTGTCTTAACACTAGGTTCCCTCTGCCTACCCTGCTGTGTGCGGGATACAGCGTGAAGCTAATTTTTATTAAGATTATTTATTTAAATGTTAAATAAAAAAATATTTGTGGGGCTATTGTGGCGCAAGGGCACAAGGGTGTGACTGTAACGCGACAGTTGTGGCTTCGATCCCTACTCGAGGAAATGAATTATTATTTATTAATATTTTAATTTTTTTACTCTGGCACCAAGGCACGCTGCTCAACACGCAATGCCTCGAAAAAATCGTCGGAAAGAGGGAGACGGACGGATGGGGTATCTTAACACTAGGTTCCTTCTGCCTACGATATGTGTGCGGGATACAGGTTGAAACTGATAAAAAATATTTAAAATGAAATACCAATATTTTTAATGTATTAAAAGAGTTATTCCACACTTAGGAAAGTAAAACACTTATTACTAATCGTCTAATTTGGATGGTTTCCAACCGGAGCGGGTTCAAATCCCGCGTATAATTCTTTATAAATTTAGAAATTTATAAAGAATATTTACCTACGTATTTGTTAGTGTAAAAATATATATTTCTTTCATTATTAAAATCTGTATACAATACCAACCAATACTAATCTTTATGGTTGACTTATAAATAAAAAAATCTATGATTTCCGTCTTAGTAGTTCAAGTTAAGAATAACTAATTCAAAGTTATAACAACAATACAAAATTACAAAACCCCGACACAAAAAGGTCTAAAAAATAAGTTTAATTTCCCAAAATTCTGATAGTAAATGAAATTAGTTACGTTAAATTCAAGTAAAATTCAACCTTTTTTTTATTACATATAAGTATTATATAAAAGCATACTTTTCTTACCCACGGCTTCGCTTGCGATGTCTAATCAAAATAAGTGAGTTACGGAGAAATGATTAATGTAATTTAATATAGCCATTCTCGATTATTGGACTATATTTTTCAATTTAGACCCTAGCGGTCCAATTTGAAAAATTCTTCATACGTTCCTGAGACATACTATTCCTGAAATATAATTTCAAGTATACAAAGTTTTCGGCTATAAAATATTAGTATAAATGTATCAATAATACTTTGAAATATACAATATATTATAGAAAAAAATGCATATAACTAAAACCACTTTTAGGTGAAGACAGTTCCTATCCAGCATGCGAGTTGAACGCGCAAGGTCCAGAAGCTCGAGGCTGGAGGAGTTCTGGATCTCCACCCCACGAGCTCCTCCTCCGGCTCACTGCTGTAACAAACATACACAAGTTACAACTACTTGCCCATCATCAACATATACGTAATTATGTTTTTTTTAGTTTCACGCTGTATCCGACATATAGCAGGGTAGGCAGAGACACGCAGTTCACCAGGCACCGCCCAATTTTTGATTGAAGAGCGGAACTCAATACCGCTTTTTGTCTTGCTACTACAGGACGGAATTGAAAATAATTATTCTTTCGAGTGGGAATCGAAACCATAACTGTCGCGCCTATAATCGGTCGCTGAATTTCTATGCCGTGATAACCACTTTATGTTAATTGAGTATTTGAAAGTGCTTGTGGACCTATTTGATTTAAGAATATTTTGATGTTTTTTTAATGTATGTTTTGTTAACCTTTTCAGAGCAGAAACCTACGAGGGATAATGTTTCACACTTAATCCCTCCTAGGGTAGCTAGAGAAAACCAAGCGTCATATTCATACATGCCTTTCGTGGGGTCCTGATGCTTTTTACATAAGCTTCCTTCGTATCATTGATAGTGTGTTCTCGAAGATCAACCGAGATCCCTCCCTGGCTCTCTTACATCTAAAATAATATAAATATAATCTTTCCATCTAGTAGAAGTCGAAATTACGACCATTACAGTCAGACACTGGACTATTACGCGTATAAAAAAATAAATTAAGAATTTGTATTTGTTAGCGGAATGCGTGGAGGTGCTAGTCTCCGGCGGGCTCGTCTCCGAGGGGGCGGCGACGCCCTGCGGCGCCACGTACACGAGCGTGGGCCGCGTCGCCCTCATCAAGCCCGTCCCTCAAGCCCGCACTAGAGAACTTAGGTATGTTATACATTTGAACTATTACATTTTTTTAAATTTTGTCAAGAATTTTGATTTGTGTTCATAAATCCCAATATTTGTCCGCTTATCACGCATTGAGACATTCCGTTCCCATTAAGTTCCCGTTCCCCACTTTTAGGTGAATTCTGAAGGCATTGAGAAGTTAATTGATTGCATTGAGTAGCGGAACTCATCACCGCGCTTTGCCTTGTTACCAGAGCGAAGATATGAAAATATTAAATATTTCATTTCGAATGGGAATTTAACCCACAACCAGTCGCGTTTACAGTGGCGTGCTTGTACTCCTGCACCACGACTTAGCGTCAAATTAAAAAAAAATAATATCAATAAAATCAAACAAAACAACACTTTCGTAAATGCCTATAATGGTGTGGTATGTACAATACCATAGGAAGACTTAAACAAATATCAAAATCAAATCTAAATTTAAATAACATAATTTTCAGATCTGCCGCTCTCCCAGAACCAACAATAGCGAGATTCGTAAAGCTCCGTCTCTCAGGTCCTCATCCACCAGCCAGGGAGGATGAACAGGTACTAGTACTTTGATTTCAAACTAGCGAGCATATAGTAAATCATGAATTTATTTGTTATCAAATATTTTTTGGGTACCAGAGCATTACAAAAAAATATCAACAGAAATTATAGCAACCAAAAGAGTATAATAATTTTAATAAAAGACCTATAGTTTAGTTGTTAAGAGTGTTTGGACAAATTCCAAGAGGCCTTCCAAGGGAATATGGCTACTGCCAGGAAAATATGAGAGATGCACGAAGATTAAAAAAAAGAAGATAAAAAAATAATATTTTTTTTGTATTTTAGGTAGCTCTAATGGCAGTGAACGTCCTCGGCGATGAAATAGAAGATGTGAATAAGGCCACGAACACGAAGAAGGCTGAGATACGATTTTCTCCATATGACGACCTTGCGTTTGTTATGTATGTTGATAACGAGATTGCTGATCTAGTACGCACTTTGGATCAGAAGAAGAAAGCTGCAGTTGCCGGTATGATTTTTTTAAATATTTATTGTTATTCAATATTTAATAATTAGATATTTTTTTAACTTCGCGCTGTATCGTGAGGAATAGCATGTTTCTATTAAGACATTTCCTTTCTCCGGTTTCCGCCAAACCTTTAGAGGTGGAAGTCAACGTTGAAATAAACCGAATTAATGCATTACTTAATAAATAAATGGGATATATACAGAGAAATACCTTTTGCAGTATTTTAAAATTGCTCATTTCTATCATACACACATATTATGTAAATATTGTATGAAAAACCAACTTCTGTACAATATTATAAAAAAATTACAGATGAACGTTTCGAATACGCCCGGAGATTAAAGTCCGCGGGTTCAGCCCTAGCGTCCGCTGGTATTCGCATAGGAAGATGGCGGCTGAGAAAACGACAGGCAGCGGCCAGGGACGATTTCGAGTTAGCCAGGCGAATGAGGGACAGGATCACTGATGCCATCATTGGGGTAAAAGAGGACCCCGAACTTATAAGACTGTTTGAAGGTGATGGGGTAAGGGACTTTGTATCAGTCATTCATCAGTTAGATATATCAGAAAATAGATATTCTACGTTTTAAAAAAGTTACAAATTTAAAAATTTGGATTTTTTTTCATAAATCAAATCGAACACAACCAATCTCAACATCACGCTTACATTCAGGCTGTGATTCTCTGCATGTACAGGGTGTACATTATTTTTTTAGCTCTAAAGAAAATTATCCATACGAAGATTGAAATATACCGATTATATTTGCTGCAACAATGACGTTATTATACTAAAAAAATCATGTTTTGGGATATTAGAAAAATCTTATAATTTAACGAATTTTCAATATATTAATAAAATTCTACTTGTCCTACAGCCGGATCGCCGCAACGATTCGTCAATGCCACAAGCCTACGACTTCTCTCATCACCTCTCCCCATCAGTAACTGCTGGATGCCACACGCACAGCATGGACATGTCGTCTCCCGTACCTCCGGCAGCACTTAGTGAGATACGTGGGATTGAAGACTTCAGTCTTGATTATATCGACCATATTACTAGTGTAAGTTTTGTAAATAAAACATATGAAAATAAAATATAAAGCCCAGGTAATCTCGGTGCAGTGGGTAAAATCGGGATAAAGACTGTTTGTGGGATGGTTGTGTGTGTGATCATATTTAAATTTTGATTATATTTTAATTATTGTCATGGCCCCGCCCTAGTAGATGAAGCGCGGCGTTGAGTGTCGCCACTTAATACACAATATCTCGGAAGTTAGACAAAAAGTGGGGAACGAAGTCTCTTGTCAATTAAATTCCTTCAACTTAACCCGCTAGGCAAAGGAAGCTGTTTTTTTTATATAAAATAACGGTTGTAAGTTTAAATATAATAAATTTTCTTTATGTTGTTGACCGGAGTGGGCATTTGTATTTTTTGTTCTAAGCAAAAGGAAGATTAAAAAGTGTTTAAGAAGGTTATTGTTATATGTTCACATATTTTTGACGAAGTAAAGTCAAAGAAAACATTAAGTTTAAAAACACAGAAGTGCGATTTGATTTTCCAGTCACCCGTCCAAGCTTTTGAAGATGATACAGAAGTACAACCAGAACCCGCCCAACCAACCGAACCCATCCAACCCATCCAACAAGAAGATAAGTCAGAAATACCAAAAAAGGAAGAAGAAGAAATGAAAAAAGAAATTGACAGTCCTCGTAGAAGCATTACGCCCACAGCTACCAATGGTCTACATAATGGTGACCAGAAATATATCTATTTTATATAAAATACTAACTTATAGGGTAAATAAAAGTCGGTTAAAATCCGGCGTAGATATCCCACATATAATAAAATATGCTATTCTTAAAAGTGGGGCATCCATCCCGGATATAAGCTACTTTAAGAGATAAAATTATCACAACAAAGTTTCGTACAAAAATTAAATTGATTTTAAAATATATCTTTTTTAACTGTGGAGAATAGTGTCCTACTAAATACTCTCGATCAAATAGAACTACTATATATACTTCATACTATAGCTATAGAGCTAAAATTAAAAAAAAATTGTAAATTAGTAATTGTTTTATTTCAGTAATTTAGTTTAAAATAATTAAAACTAAGTCTTATGTTTCAGGTAGTCTAGTAAGACGTAGGAATAAAAGCGCAGGACCAAGATCTACATTCGAAGCTTATGAAGAAAGACTGCTGCCAGCTCTAAGACAGTATGTGATAATTTTACATCAATTTTATTAGAAATAGGTAAATAAACTATCTGATGTTTAGCCTCTATGGTAAAAAAATTGATAAGAGTTGTATATGACACATGATATATCGTGATATAAGTCAGCTGCGGTAATGCGGTAGTACCTGCGGGCACGTACAGTCGATTACATGAAAGATATTAATGTAATATAGCCTATAATTTTCATTGATAAATAGACTATACAATAGAAAAAAAAATCTATTCAAACCAGTAGTTTCTGACAAAATGTCTCGAAAATGGAGCGGAAAGTGGGGAATGGAATATCTTAACTCTTAACTCTAGATGCCCTTTGCTTATCCTGTAATGAGAAAGTTTTAAACTGCAAAAAGGAAGACAAATAAATTTCATTTTCCATATATTTCAGTTCACACACGAACGAGTACTTGCGAGAGGCACGTGAGGAGGAGGGTAGTGCAGGAAGTGCGACGCACACCCGCCCTCACAAGCTAAATGAACGCGAGAGGAAACAGGCTGCACTGCCTATATTGATATTTGGATATCCACTAGTAAGTATAAATAATGATAACAGAATAATATTATTACAACAGAAGTTAGCAAGAGCTTGCCATAGCTTCTTGGATTTTATAGCAAACATATACGTTACATATGTTAACCTGGACAACAAACAACTTGTAAAAAATATATACCTAATTTAATACACATTTCAGGTTGAAAAATTCTTTTCCAAAAATTATTTAGACAAGGAAGAAGGTCTAGCCCGACTCCGCGCTGAATTAACTTCTCCATCCAACGGCAGTACTAAGACTTCTCCAAATAAAACAGCGAGAGCGGCTGCTACTTTGCTTCAAAGGGCTCTAAGAGACAAAGTGTTTTCTGTGTATAGTCAAGCCAATGAAGTTGTGAGGGTCTTATTTAAGGAGTTTGTTCCAGATCGGTGAGTGTAATTAAATTCATCATATTTTAAGGCCAATAAAAGATGTCGTCTTTTTGTATTTATAGTTTTATTTGAGTATTGTCTTTTTTAGGTATTAACATTAATTATTTATTTCAGGGTATGTGCAGCGGAAGTAGGTCGCTGCTTAGAGAAGCTTCTTCCGGAACTTCTTCGAGCGTGTGGCGACCCTGCTCCACGGGTGCACTCGACCGCGCAACACACTGTTCTCACTGTGGCTGATTGTCCTTTAGTTAGGTAAGTTATCAGCTTTATGTATCTATTCCTGGCATATAACATAGTAAGCAGAGAAAAATAATTTATAATTTAATTAGGTATTAGATATATATTAAATTTAACTTCATTTATAAATTGGAATGTTTTAAGAGTATATAAATTCAGTAAAGAAATAGAAATTATAAATATTATTATTATTTAAAAAACGTATTATATAAAAATATTTGTATCCTGCACACAGCATGGAAGATAGAGGGAACAGACACTCCGTTCCCTATTTTCCGCTTAACCATGAATCATTGTGTTTTGAATGGCGGAACTCAACGCCGCGCTTTGCCTTGTAAATAAAGCAAGAAAATGAAAATATTTAATATTTTATACTCTGAGTGGGAATTATATTAATTTTTATGTCCTTATGTTGGTAAGATAAAACTCAGTGTTGAACCCCACCACTCAAAACGCAATATCTCGAAAATCGGGGAACAGGGTGTCTTAATACTAATGTTCCTTTACCTATTCTGCTATCTGGAAAAACCTGCAATGAATATTTTTTATCAAATTACAATTCCTTTTTTCCTTCAGATCCCTTCACACGATCCCACAGCAGTTGGTTCGTCCGGTAGCTGCGTCCATGCACCCTCGGCTCGCACTCTCACGCCTGCAGATGCTAGAACAGCTTATATTGAGTCATGGCATATCCACTGATAAAAACAGGTAATATTTACAATATATGTAGATGTAATGTGTTGCGGCGCAGTGGCACAGCGTATGTCTGTCTATAAATGCTACTGTTGTCAGTTTGTTATCTACCTGTGGAAATTAATTATTTAGTATCTTAATTTTGGAACAAATTGCTAAATAGCAATAAGACGTAGCCTTTTGTGTTTTAATTTATATATACTTGTTTTCTTTAGAACAATAAAGAATAAATAAGAAATGTGTATTTGTTATATATCTGATTGTCAGCATGATGGTTCCTATTTTCATCTCGTAACAAACATTAATAATGAGCCCTCAGCGCGGCTTGTGGAGATCTGTTGAGAAGTGACGACATGTACCTTGCCTCTGGCTTGCCTTATGTTCAGTAGGGCGGAAGTGCTCGATTTGCGTAATATTGTGAAACCGGTGCACTCCTCCCTACACCCTTCGCTCCTTTGTAGGGGCCGGCAGGTCACCGCCCGTCAACCATTCAATTTGAGACTATCAAAAAAAATGACAGACGGTCCGTTAGTCTCACCCAATAGCCCAGTAAACAGTCAATCCAAACTCCATTTCACAGTCAAAATTTAGTTTTCCATATTTTCCACCATACCTTAGCATTATCCGGTGACAATATCTGAGTAATTGCCTGTGGTTACATAGAGATGAACTACGGCTGATATCTCACAGTAAAACATTTTTATATTCTCTAAATGGCCTCGACTTACCTGACCTTTTGAAAGACTTGCATCCTTGAAGAAAGAGAAGCATAATAATAATAATATTTCGTATTTTTTTATATAAAATTTTATAATTTATTTGAATGATTATACTTAATAAATAATATACTTAATAATATGCTTTACTTAAATAACAAAGAATTAAATAAGTCTTAAAAAAATGCAAAAACCAGCGAATATACCCGCGTTAAGGGGACACCCGGATTTGAACCGGGGGCCTATCGATCTGCAGTCGATTGCTCTGCCACTGAGCTATATCCCCTACTGATTATACCATTAAAATAAAGGTTAATTCAAGCTTTTCAAGTTTAATATTTATATAATGGTTCATGTATTTGTCTAACTTTTAAAGATATATGTACATAGTGTTACAAATAATACAAAACTTCATAATATGATACCACCCGCTATTTAATATGTTTGTGCTTTAATGTGACTTGATTTAATTATTAATAATAATTTAATTATAATAATATAAATAATAATTAGTTTACATAATATGATTAATTACAGTTTTTGTTTCTCAGATTACTATAGACTATATTTTGATAATTTTAGGTAGAATTGTTTAATATTGATTAATAAACGTCAACAAACTATCGACAGTTTCGCCATCGATAGGTTTAATCTAAAAAAGCCTATGCGATCGATACAACAATCGATAGTATCGATCTTATCGATACTATCGATTCTATCGATAGTTTAGAAGAATACTATACAATCGGCTAAGTGTAATACTATCGATACTATCTGTAGTATCGCATCTCCTAATCGGAAAATAATCAATACAATTGATAGTATCGATACTATTAAATGTCTGCGATACAATAGTATCGATAAAATCTATAGTATCGATACCATCGATTATTTTGCACTATCGATTATATGCTAATTTTACGATAGTATTGAGTATGATTCTTAAGCTTAATTACAAGATGAAATGAAAAGAACAAAATACGTTTTTATTATATTTATTTTGTTTGATTTTTTGGTAAAAAGAAGAAATATTTAATATGGCGTATGAATAAGCAATTAGTTAGGTACTTCAACTAAGATGTTTCTAATATCATAATGATTGGTTACTACAGATGAAAATAATAAGCAATACTATCACAAATTAGCAAGCAATCGATAGTTCACAATAATCGATAGTATCGATACTATCGATATTGGCGATACTATCGTTCCCTAGAAATTCAATAGTATCGATACTATCGATAGTATCGATGTCTTTCTGATTTGGAGATACGATACTATCGATAATATCGATAGTATTGCATTTGTCCGACAGTATTGTACCCTTTTGAACTATCGATAGTTTCGATACTATCTCTTTAATCGATACTATCGATTATAATATCGATAGTCCTTCTATCGGACTACTATCGATAGAATATCGATATCCTATCGATAGTCCACTATCGATCGGCAACCCAGTGGGTTCACAAACTTGTAAACCTGGAAATATAAACATAGTTATCAAAGTTTGTTCTACTTCCACCCCATTGAAGTACTCTCGCCATCAATCTTTGTCACAAAATATTTAAAAGTAACTAAAATTTAACTTAAATTATGAAATTAATGTTCGAGACGTCAAAAATTGATTAAAAAAAATATTTTTTTATCAGAAGTTGAAATGAGGTGCAAGTTTTTGAAGTAAAGTAGGAAAAATATTAACTAGTTATTTTCTACCGATGAGTGAAGAAAGAGAGAAAACAAATCATTCCCCGAGTGGGAATCAAACACACAACTATAGGGTTTACAGTCACACACTGTGCCACTGCGCCACGATGGCCTCAATGAATATTTTAGTTGTTATAATTATTAAATTATTTAATAAATATTAAATCACCGGCTTATCATAACTTATATTATCTAAAGTATTTGTTATGTTTTACATATATGATTAGATTTGGCATCCGGTTTTTTATTGTTAATACATAACTTTGTATGGACATAAGAAAAAATATTATTAACTCCAATTCATGATACGGTTGCCAAAAAGTTTTAAGACATTCTGTTCTTCACTTTCCGCCCACTGTTTCTAAGATATTGCGTATACATTTGAAATTGAGCATAAAAAATAATATTTTACTTCACATTGCTTCCTCCATAAAAAGAGTATGCAGAAGGAACCTAGTGTTAAGACACTTTATTCTACACTCGAAACTCAACACCGCATATTTCCTCCATAAAAAATATAATTAAATTATTTTTTTCTTCCCAACAGCGGTCTTACAGTGCGTCGATTAGCTGAATGTGGAGCGGCGGGGGCGCAACACGCCGCAGGCTCAGTACGCGCGGCCGCTGAAAGAATCTTACTTGCAGCTTACGCAAGATCTCCCAGAGTGGTCAGAGCTCAGCTACCACCAGACGACGCTGTCACACGAAGGAATTTGATATATAGACATCTGTTCCAACAGTTTGATAGGATTGATATGCAGGTTTGTTATATTTTTTTTTGAAGAAGAAGATAAATAAAAGCAATTTTTTTTACAATTTTTCATAATTTGTCTTTTAATCACAAGTCTGGATAATATCGAATCCGTATAATTGCGGGTGTACGTATAATCGAACCTTCATTATAAACACCATAAAAAGGAAATGGAGCAAGAAGTGAAAACTTTTGCAAATTATGTAAAATAATCTTGTAACAATTCTATCCTAAATATATGTAAAATCAAGTGTTAAGAAAGATGTATATATCTTTCTTATATTTATGCTTCAAGCAATCAGCAAAAGTAATTTTGTCGGAGATTATTTTTTTCTGAGATTATTGAGCACGTGAAACATATTCTAATTTTGTAAGTAGGTACGATTATGCCTGTATACCTACATAAAAATTTTTAAAAACCTAAACATACATTGTATCGCATACATCTTTAACGGGACTCGAACCCGCGTCTCCTTTGTAATCATGTATTCATCAACAGAAAATGTTAAACCAAGCACCAACAGAAGAACAAATTCTGAACGGAGATCAATCGGCTGATACTCTTGAAGCGAGCGCCAATCAGTCCACTCGCAGTGGTACCACAGTGAGTGGTATCACTACATCTTTTGGCATGACATCATCATTAGACGCTACTTCATCATATAGCCTTAAGTCAAGCGCGAGTGGAGCAACCCTAGCACCATCCAGTTTAAGTGGCAGTTTTACAACTTCTAGAACTAAGAGTAGCTTAAAGAAGTCTCCCACGAAGAAATATACTCCTAGTGTCAAAGGAAAAGATACAAATACCTACCTAGGATATAATAAGCTGAGGTTAGACAGCGCGATTAGCCCGAAGCATTCGCCCAGAGCGTCTGTTTCTGGAAACGAAAAGGTAACATATGAAAATAAAACTAACAATTGCTTATCATGTAAATCTTTTAGTAAAATTAGACATATGTATGTTATTTTTTTATAAATATATAACCTAATAATATTTATATAACTAAAATAAAATGAAAATAAATAATAATTTTACAGGTACACTTTCAAGAAAACCAAACAAAAGAAGAAGAAATTATCTACAGAAGAACAAATCGAAATTCAGAGAACCGTCATTCCATGATCCACTACGACCACGATGCAAACAAACCCCTATTAAAAGAACGTCCTGCTACAGTCTATGAGCCTTTACACTTAGAGTATAGAGACTCCCCTACAATTGGATCTCCAAAAACATCCAAAAATGATATGAGGAGCATTGATTCATTGCCGATGGATTCACCGCTTATGTCTAGGAACGATTTAAGATGTGATTCGGATAGTCGAAGTCTTGATTCACCGAAATTAAAGGCTGATTATTTTAGGGATGTTGGGTTAGAGTCACCAAAATTAGTAGCTGGGGTAAGGAATTTGCATTTGGATGAGAGCAGCCAGATGGATGAAAGCGGGTACTACAG
Organism: Heliconius hermathena; assembly: GCA_013403705.1. Taxonomy (NCBI): domain Eukaryota; kingdom Metazoa; phylum Arthropoda; class Insecta; order Lepidoptera; family Nymphalidae; genus Heliconius; species Heliconius hermathena. Next base: position 678,619 of record JAAIXJ010001882.1, read on the forward strand.
CCCAGGTATTTTTTTTTAAATGAATAAACTAGCGGCTACCTATATGTAATTTATTATGTTGCATTTGCCATAAGATTGATTGAGTGCAAGAACTACGTCGCTGCTTGCTAGGACGAAATAGGCGGCAAGGGCACCCCTCGCGGTACTCGAGCCTAGGCTTGCGGCCATAAACAGAGCGTTGAATTATTTTAATTTTACATTTTATTTTTTATATTTTTTTTTGATGATGAAATAACTGTCGCTCGTAAATTTTAAATATAAATGTGAAATATAAATCGACGAAATATTCCTTTACGATTTTCAATTATTTCTTGTCACAAAATTCATTATTGTCACTTATTTACAGGAAATAGATATATGGTCGCGGACTTCTTGTTAGATCTAATAGAATAGAATTTTTTTGTCATACAACGTAGTGACGTATAATTAACTGTGTGCAACGCACGCGCTTAAAGCGATATTAAAGCTATTCGATGGCGTTCCTTATCATTGTTATTTCGTTATTTAAGGCTAACTACAACTTACACCGTAACGTTATATAGCCTATAGCATTTCTGAAAAACAAACATTTTTCATACAAAATAAAAAGAAAGTAAATCGGGTCAGTAGATCCGAAGATCTTAGCGTTTAAACAAACAAACAAACTCTTCTGATTTATTATATTAATATAAATATTATCATATCCTTCAATCATTTTATGTCGCCTTAGGAAGAAGACAGCAACTTTCCAATAACGAGCATAATTTCGATGGTTATGAAGCAGTCGGCGCCGACGCCAGCAGCGAAACCACGCCCGAGCCAGTGTGCAAGTAAGAAATTATACTTAATACAGCATGTCACTAAATATTATATTTAAAAAAATCAGCTTCACGCTATATCCTGAACGCAGCAGGGTAGGCAGAGAAAACCTAGTGTTAAGACACTCCTTTCTCCACTTTCCCCCGAACTCTTTTTCATTTCCTCGAGTGAGGATCGACCTCACAACCAGTCGCGTTTATAGTCACACTTTGTGGTCCGTGCGCCACGTCTGGTCACTCCTTTAAATATTATATTTGTTTATTATAATACATTTTTATATAGTATACTCGATGATTTGTGAATATTGCGTATTACGTCATGTTACGTCGTCTTTGTTTTAATCAGACCAAAAAATAAATAATAAAATAAGGGTTTCTCACTATAGCGCCGGTCACAGTTCGGTCTCGATCCTATCTCATATTCTTGTATGACAAATATTCTTATAATGCTTGATTGGATTTGAACTTGACTGGAACGTTACCAAAAATGCTCTCATAGTTTCTCGTGTATGAATGCTTTTAACAGACTAAGATCGGATCAAGAATGAACCGTGACCGGTACTATAGTGTGAATCCTCTCTAAATATTTGGACACTTCGACTTACACTGCCACGTTTGGAGCGGCCACGTTTCTCCAACCGTAATATACTTACCCTATACTAGACCAATGCACGATGTTTACTAGTTACTAGGTATATACTATTCCTTCCAGCACGTCGTGTACGTGGTGCGGAAGGCGAGTGCGTACAGCGGCCCTGGAAGCGCACTATTGGCGGCGCTGCGTGCTGCTCGCGCGGTGTCCGCACTGCCATCTCGCGTTGGAGGCGCGCGCTCTGCATGCTCACCTACTTGGTACTATAACTTATAATAAATATTTTAATTTTTCACTTGCTAGCTAGCTACGATGCTAGCTAGCTAGGCAGAGGGAACCTATGGTTAAGGTACTCCGTTCTCACGTACCCACATTGAAGACGTTGCGTGCTGACATCAACGCCGCGCTTTGTCTTGTTACCAAACAAAGAATAAAAATAGAAGTCATTCCTCCGTGTGAGATCGGCTCCACAACAATCACGTTTCGTCGCCTCAATAAGTATATAATACGATATTTTCAGTTCCACCTTATAAAATATCATAATAAAATAAGTTTTTTTTAGTTTCACACTGTATCCCGCACTTAGCAGGACAGGTAGAGGGAACCTGGGAACCTAGTATACTCTTTCTTTATTAGATACTCCTTCCTCATTAGCAAACGTCCATTTTCCACTTTCCGCCGAATTGCGTGTTGAGTGGCGGAACTCAACTCAACGCTTCCCTCGATACCAGAACGAGGAAATGAAAATATTAAATATTTAATAGAACAAAGCGCGGCGTTGAGTTCCGTCACTCAACACGCAATGCCTTCAGAATTCAGTGGAAAGTGGGGAACGGAGTGTCTTCTTTTTGAGTGGGACACTAGGGTTCCCTCTGCCTACCCTGCTGTGTGCGGGATACAACGCGAGGCTGATTTTTTTTTATTTCCTCGAGTAGGAATCGAACCCACTAACTACACAACACTTGAGCCCCTGCGCCATGACTTTGACATGAATTTAAAAAAAAGATGTAAGAAAATATTTACATAAAAAGATAAGATCAACAAATACCAAAAAATATTGTATACTTAAATAATCTAAAAACTACAATTTACTACTACTACTACATATTATAAAAATGGCAATACATATAATATTATTATATATTTACCAGAGGAGTGCTCTCTCAGCGAAGGTTTATGGAAGGCATGTCAAAAATGCGGCGCTGCTCTTCGGTCTGATGAATGCGAGTACCACGTCAATTGTATACGTACGTATTTTTTTTAAATTCACGCTTTTTTATCTCGCTCACTGAGAGAGGGCCTAGTGTTATAATACTCCATTCATATTCTGCCGAATTCTGAAGGTATTGCGTGTTGAGTGACGGAACTCAACGCCGCGCTTTGCCTCGACACTGAAGCGAAAAAATGAAAATATTAAATTATCAATTTCCTCGAGAGGAAGTCGAACCCACAACCTGACGCGTTAACAGTCACATGCTTGTGCCCCTGCGTCTATGTATTTATATGACTTTTTTAATTCTTATTATTTGGTGGTTGATTGACAAAATTAATTTAAAAACATTGGACACAAGTCAAGGACAAATTTTACAGTATGTAAGAGCTGTTACATTACTCTGTGTCTTTTGTGATAAATTAAATTTCTTGGTCTAATTAAGAATTTTCCTTCTCTTTTTCCCTTTTAATTCTTTGATGGTGAAGATACGTAGAATAAATAAAAATCAAATCAGCTTCACGCTGTATCCTGCACACAGCATGGTAGGCAGAGGGAACCTAGTGTTAAAACACTGCGTTCCCCACTTTCTGCCGAATTCTGGACGAATTGCGTGTTGAGTGACAGAACTCAACGCCGCGCTTAACCTCGACACCAGAGCGAAGAAATGGAAATATAAATTTAAGTTCATCTCCTCGAGTGGGGATCGAACCCACAACCAGTCGGTTTTATAGTCACGCTACGTGCCGCTGCGCCACGACTGGCCTCAAGATACGTAGAATGAAAACATTAATTTGTGTCTTTTTTACAAAGTGTCAAAAGTATTCTTATTTTTTTTTTAAATTAAAATATTTTTTGTTGTTAATTTTTCACTATCAAAATATATTTTATAATTTCTATTTATTTATACTATTTCAGCTTTAAGTTTTGATGAGTGGAAATGCCCGTACTGCCTAACCAACGTGCTGGCCCGAGACCTTCCTTGGCAGAGGCATCTGATGCAGTGTCCACGGAACCCGAGGCTCAGGCAACAAAATTAAATACTTTTTAAGGCTTAAATATAAACGGCTAAAATTGAAAAATCCCTTTGAAATAATTATTGTATAAATTGCTAGAACTTTCTGCTAAAGTGCATTTCGAATTTTGACATATTTTCGTTATATTATATTATATTTCGTTGTGCTCAAAAATAAAAATATTAATATATTTTATTAATTTACGACCAAATGAAATCAAAACAAAATTATTTTCATTTTATTATTTACAACAAAGGTACTAAAGTAATATAACACTGTATTACAGCCACAGCTGTATTTTGAAAAAAAAAATTCATATCAGGTTTCAATTTTTCTGTCCTTTAAAATAACGTCCAAATCTACGCTAACGCCTATTGTCTACTTAATATTATGTTAATATCTTAAATAAATATGTATATATAATACTCTTTAAGTTCGCCAAAATCCGTCAATATTTTAATATAATTATTAAAAATTAAATAAACACATTAATAAATATATGAAGATCACTAAATACTTGAACTACAAAAATGCTAGTACAGAGTACAGACAGCATGACAGAACAAACTGTATGTCCAATAAGTAAAATTATTTATATATAAATATACTTTTTTTACTTTAAATAATAAATAAAATAACCTCTTGAAATACATTCATATGTATATATGTTCTTTTGTTATACTAACATTTGTTTTGGTTTAGTCTAATTATTATTGACAGTTTAAGTGACAACACGTCGTTCTGAACTTTCACTTAGAAATAAATATTTACCAACAATTATTAGCGATCTGAATTTCAAGTCTGAATATGCATTTATTTTAAAAATAGAATAAAAAGAAAAGAAAAAATAAAATAAGATTCTGTTCACTGTTTATTATCTATTATAAAGTAGCAAAAACGTTGATTCTTTGTTATTTAAGTGTACCTTACTTAATTAATATGAAACGGAGACCCCGATTGTGGTTTCAATTACCACGAGGAGGATTAAATTACTTTCATTTCTCCGCTCCGATAAGATAAAGGACTTGGTTTAGTTCCGCCACTTCATACGGAACGTGGAGATCGGAGAGTCTAGTCATTAGGTTCTCTCTGCCTATCCTGGTGCGGGAAAAAAAATGAATTACTTAATATATTATGTTTTCTAAGTGTTTAATGTTGAATACAAACTCCTTGTCCATTGTTGACCGTCCGTTGTGTGGATTCCGTCTTAGATTGCTCATATTGTTTTGTTTGAAATTGTAATGCACTGTTTTTTTTATATTTTACACTAACAATGTGTTGAGGCTAAGTTGTGCACATTTTTTTTTATATATGAAATAAGATTTTTTGTTAACTGTACGATTAATGTACAATATTTAGTAAAAATAACTTTTTTGGTTATTATATATAACTACAATTACCTTCCTTAAAAGCCATGCTAGTCACTAAAGTAGGTCATGTAAAGTTCAGTAAAATTTCAGTAGGCTTTATAATATTTAACCAATATTGTTATATTATTAGTATATGTAGAGTTTGCTTACCGGTTTTAGTAGTTGAAGGAAATATAACATTGTTTATAATGTAATTATTGTAGTACAAAAAAGTTAAATGGTTGGTTGTAAAGATGTTTTTGTCAAATGGATTTAAAGCAAACTGCATCTTCAAAATGAAAGTGACCTAATTCAATTATTTTACAATTTGTGGGAATCACCATATAAATTTAGAATAGTAGAAGTTATTTCAAATTAAAAGTTTTTTTTTGTAAAGTTAAATCACTTTTATACTACGAGAGACAAACACGTAGCTAGACTTAACAATTACCTACATTTGAAAATTAGATATTTGTCTAGTTTTAATAATTATTAAAAAAAATAAACAATATCGTTTGTATATCTAAATAAACCATCATCTCTCATGCTGGCTTACCTTACATTATGAACATAAATAATAAAACATCTAAGAAAAGGTCGATCTTTTCTTAGATGTTTTATAATTTAATATTTCGTATCTTGATCGACAAGATTTACTTTTCAAGTCTTCAAAGCCGCAATGTTTTTGTTTTGTGTCTCTAAAATACATTTCTTATTTATTTACTAAAAAAAAACATCCGTAAATTGCTTCACAGAATACATACAACTACCAAGTTTCAACTATATAAGCCTAATCTGAATTATGTGGTTGTGACATACGGATGGACAGACAAACATTCTAATTTAATAAAGGCTACGGAACCTTAAAAAGGTAAAAGTTATAAAACTGAGATAAAATAATTAATTAACATTATTGTATCCCATCTGGATATCATGTTCATAATTTAAACACTAAATATACAGCAATACTGTCCAATTAACAAATCATTCTTAAAGAAACTTCCTCACAACTTAATACGTTAATAATATAGATTACTTAATAATTAAATTAAAATATTTAGAGTAGTTCGGTCACCGAAACCACATCACCCACTGTGATATTGGGTCGCGGTATTAAATGAAACAGGTTATTGAGAATGGATCTTCAGATGATGGTATAGACTTAAGGTAGCTTTTAGAAGTAGATAACTTTAGATTTATGAAACGTTTTTTTCTGTTTTTGAGTACAAATCTATTTTTTTTATTATTTTGTCTATATTATTATTTACAATATTTTGCGGATTTTTGGTAATTTTTTCATATAGTTTCCAAGAGGAAGAGTAAAAGCGTTACTAAAATAGCTATTAGATATCGTTTAATTTGTTCTTTTTTTTATCATATTCTTTGAGTACAGCTTTTTACATTTAAATATAGACATTTTATACGTATTTACTAGATATATAACAAATTTATTATATATTTTTCATATGCTTAGCATTGATGAAATTATAATAATTATTAAGGCCATTTAGTTCGTTCTTGATAGAGTCTCAGGGGTACCTAAATTAGCATAAGTGAATTGGCGCGAAAGCCCAATCTTTAAGTTATAAATAAGATTAGTATATAAATATAAAGTATAATAATGTTAAGGCTAATTTTAAATTTTAAAATAACGCTGCAAAAATAGTTTTTCTTCCAATATCAAACAGATACTACATTTTTAAGCGTATTTTGATAAAATTACCATAATTGTAAAGTGTAGATTGAACATACATTATTTTTCTTAGACAATTTTCAAATTAAGTTATCAAATTATAAGCGATTTTTTTAATAGGTGGATTATTTAAATAAATTCAGACTGGACCTTTAATTGTTTAAACTCTTAGCGGATTTGCCTTCCGAACCAATTGTAGCTTTAGTTTCATTGGATGATTCAAAAGTATTTGCAAAAACATTTTAGAATGAAGAATATTTTGATTTTGAATTTAAATAATACTTTCGCATATTATTGTAATTTATTAAATAATACTTTTCTAGTTTACTAATATAGACTCAATCTATGATAAATTTTGCAATACAAAAAACAAAATTTAAAATGTTATAATATTTTGAAACACTTTCAAAACTTTGTTCCAAAGATTGCGTTCAAAATGTTTATTATAGATCACTAGTAAGTTAACCATCTTAATTAGTTACTTATTATATTAAAATATTATAAAACTATTGTAAAATGTTAAGTTAAACGACTACCCTTTTAGTTTTTGCGAAGCTTTCTAAGGCTCGTATTTATAAATCTTTACAATTTTGTATGAATGAAAACGGCCTCACATGATCGATCTCAAGAATGATCTCAGAGTTGAGAGCGGCTTATATATAATTATAACTAGCCTACGAATATAAAATCTAATATTTTAAATTGGAACAGGATTAATTAGATGTATAACATTTGCCAGATTGCATTTAATGCGTAGTTGTAAATATTATAATTGAGTACATTCGTAAGCATTTATTAAATTATTTCTAATGATTAAAGATGAAATTTCAACAAAACTTTTTTAACAACCTGTAGGTTTTACCCGGTTTTATTATATTGAATATGGAGCCTTAATGTTCTAAATCAGCTTCACGCTGTATCCCGCACACTGAAATAGAAATATAAATGTTAATAAACATTTCATATCCTCGAGTGGGGGATCGAACCCACAACCAGTCGATTTTTACACTCGTCGACATTAACACTTTGTGCTCCTGCGCCACGACTGGGCTCATTGTTCTAAAAAAACATTAATATATGACTAACCACCTCGTAATGTTTAATAAATGATTATGAACCATTTTAAAAAAAAATTCTATTCACCTTCCATTAACTATACATATGGATAGTTGATCGAAGGGTATCACTGTATATATTTTTGTAAATATACTATAATAGATCTTATATATAATACCGATTAATAAATCCATTTGACAGAACTAATAACTGAAACACCAATATCTTTTTAATTTACAACCAGTATAAATTTATGAGTTTAACAGATGCTAACAACACTTTTGATTCATTTTTGTACTTGGTAGAACCCATAGCCGAGTTTAAAAAAAAACAAATTTTCGTTGACATTCTAAGTCCAATCACAAAGTTTAGGTAGTCTTTGGCATGTAAAACTTGATATTATATAATAAGATGCCTACTATGAACAATGTTATATGTTCTACTAAAATATTAGTAATTTAATATTTCGTAACTGTACAATTCAGTTTCAATGTTAAAATAATGACTATCACATATACAATAAAGAGAATAGTAATAAAAATACAGGTATCTATCTCATTCTTATATATGAAAAGAGACGAGAGTACCTAAATAGAAAGAATTTCTCAACATTTTATTTTTATCCTAACTATGTTTAATTACAAATTTGATTTAGTGACCATATTTCGTTTAACCCAAAACGGGACACTGTACCGTGGTGGCTTTCGTCTTTTTAGCGGTGTGCTTTCGTTTATTTGACTTTGAATTAAGTTATAGGTAATAAGGATCCGTAAAATACTTACGGTATTAATTAAAGATTAAAAACAATTAAAGTTTAAGTAACATTGGAATTAATGGACTGACTGGATTTATCTTCTAATACGTTTCAAAACTTATTGCAAAAAAAAATGCACTGTATATATTATTATCTTTCAAATACACCTATGAAAAGGTATAAATATTTATAATAACGCCGTCACATTCCATTTTTTAGAAGTAAAATTCTCAACAAATTGTGTATATATATTGTTTGTGTGTAAAACATTTAGTTTTACTAAAAAAATATATGACTGCAAATTTTTCTGTATTATCTTTGCTCAAATACTTAAATAAATTCAAATTTCTCCGTGACATTCAGTCCTAATTAATTATAAAAAATACAAATTAAAAATTACATTATATTACAAATTAAGAAATACATTAAACAAATATGAAGATATTTGACAAATTTGAAAAAAAAATCTCGTTATTTCTAAATGATAAGACTAATGAGCTTCATAATGGATTATTGATATTGGAAAATAAATGAAAGAGAATTAAGTAACTTAAGACGATTATTAAAATTAAAAAAAAATGCTTTTGGCGCGAAGTTTTATGTATTCTTAAAAACAAAATGTACGTAAGTAATAATTATGGAATGAAGTACGAAGAGAAAAGTCAATAAAAATATTACACAATTAAATATGATTTTATAATGAAGAAAATAATCATTACTAACTCGGTACTGTCAATTTTGTTATTATATATGTAAGTGATATGATAGTGTCGAACTTTACAATAACTATTTTAGCTGTAATGGATTATATTTAAAAATAGCATTTTTTTAATAAAAAGGAATCAAACATTATTATTTGTTAGTAAATTGTATTTTTTGTTTAGTACATTGTACATTTTGGTTTGTTAATGTTTTAAGTGTAAACTGTTTGCCGAATTATTAGAAATATTGTTTGTTGTATAAATTGCGACATTAAAATAAAAGTGACCTAGTTCGATAAAATTACATATGTCACACAATAATTAAACTATAGAATAACCATTTTATGGTAAATTTTAGCAAAGTCAAAAATTACAGCAATATTTTAGTTAGGTCACTTTCATTTTGAGAATCTTAGTATATTACGTTAATGTAGGATCTCACTTTTGTTAATTCAGCACTTTGGATAAGGCTGTACGGTTGGTTTGTTATCGAATGGAAAGTAAGAATAAACGATTTCGAAACTTCTTTATTGATTGATTTACTAACGACCCTCTAGCGGTTTCTGTATTACATTCGTGTTTATTACCATTATTATTTTGACGAAAAATAGGTATATACATTGGACACTAATGTTTCAGCAAATTCAATAAGTGAAAAAACATATATTTTCATTTCCTCGCTCTGGTAACGAGGCAAAGCGCAGTGTTGAGTTCCGCCACTCAACATGCAATGCTCCAAGAATTCTAGGAGGAAAACACACTAGGTTTTCGGGTGGGTGAAGACGCTGGTGAAAGCTAGTTTTAAATAAAACAAATTTTACTGTATAAATATAAAATTTATTAAGCAATAATAATAATTGATTAGGCACAATTATTTTTTATCATCATCATTAGTCTCAGCACCATTTAGGTGAGTTTCATCTTCTGTTTCTGCAGTTTTATTTACTTCTGCATCTTTACTGTCAGCATTTTCATTGTCAGGTTCGGTTGCTTCAGCTTTTTTAAATTTATTTACATCTAGAACAAGGTATAGTAAAAATAATAATAATATTTAACTAGTTATAACATGGCGGAAGTAAAAACTATTTAATACATATTTTTGATTTTTGAAATAGTTGATGAAAGAATTAGTTTTTATTTATAGACATGTCTTAGAATTTTGTATTTACACTTTCACATTTTTTTTTATTTTATTACTTTCTAATCGCTCGCATCGCTTAAAGTAAAAAACGGTAAGATTTACACAGTAAGTCTCCAATTTCAGTTCCTATGTCAAATTTTAGTTGTTGTAGTAGTCTAGTAGTTAAGAGAACGCGCGGCGTTAAGTTCCGCCTTTTCGGGTAACAGTATGTTGTCCTAGATTTTCTCTATCTACCCTGCTGTAGGCGGGATACAGTGTAAAAAAAGCCATATTTACTATAATCTTTACTATAATCAGCGCCGCTCTCACCATATTTACTATAATCAGCGCCGAGCAGTCTCAAGTAGTGTACAGTGTCAGAGGTGGCGGTGTACGCGCGGAGAGAGTGGACACCGCGCCACCCCACTAGTGTCAGCTGAAGACCGGTCGTATCATCTTTGTACTCTAGAACACAGCTGCCGGTTGCTAGAATATATATAATATACTATTATTTATTTTTCTTATTGATTTTAGCATTTCTAATAGACTACTTTTAGTGTATAAACGCATTGGTTATAGGTTCAATCTATATGACCCTTCACGGAACGAATTGTTTTTTCCGTTTTAGTAGGCAAAGTGCAGAGTTGAGTTCTATTTTTTGGACTGAAAGTGGGGAATTTAAAGTCTTAACAATAGGTTCAATCTGCTTACCATACTGTATGCAGAAGAGAGAGTGGACAAAGCTAGTTAGAAATAATTTGTACGAATAAAGAAGAACATGCTCACATTTTCAATTGTTGAACATTAACATTAAGAACCATAAAATCTATTAAGCATGACTAAAAAAGAAACCAAATATTGGAATGTCGAAGCACTACTTCTTCTTAATGACATAAAAACAAAATCTATTACATTTAATACTTTCTTTCGCTTTAAAATACTAACCAAAATCCTTCATCAATTTTTGCGTGTGTTCCGTGAAACGATTAATATTAGGCGGGTCACTCGGGTTATCGTTTTGTAGGACCAAGATCAAATCTTCCTTTAATATACTGACACGACGTTTAGGTCCTATATGAAACAATATACTCTGTAGACCCTCTTGAGATAATCTGAAAAGCATAAATGTAAATAAATAAATATTATTATCGCGATTAAGTGGAAAACGAACCCATAACCGTTTCAGTGAGACACCACGAAGGCCTCAAAATATAATACTAAAACATACAAATACACCATATATCAATCATAAGAACACAATCTATAAAATCCTCACCTAAATGCACACGTCATATTCTTATTATCACACCTCACAAACGTCTTTACACCAGTGTTGATAATTTTTATATTACTTTCATTCTTTTGCACCACATCTTTAACAGTGGGCGATACTAAATAAATATTCTTCTTTTTACCAACATGGCATCTCGTTAACAGACATTTTGAATCAAAACTATCATTTAAATCGTAATATTCTTTTATAGATGGAAATACATCTTCTGTGTCGCCTGAGAAGAATACGAAGGGATCTTCTCTATAGCCTCCCATTCTTCTTCTCTTCTTGGGTGGTTCTTTCTTCTCTGTTTCTTCTGTTTTCTCTGCTTGTGGGATGTTTAATTCCTTTTCCCATGGTAATATTGATGTCTTTTCGAATACCGCTACGAAAAAACCACCTGTGTCTTGGTGGTGGGGTAGAATCCTTATACTGTAAAACATTATTTTAATCTATTTTGATGAAAATATTTATAAGAGAAGGATTTCAGCATCAAGATATAAAATGTAGTAATAAAAATTAAAAAAAAACGCTTTCTATTTTACGAAATAACTCAAATTACTCATTATGTAAATATAGAAAAAACATATTGCACAAAATTAGAACAGATGAATTAAGTTTTAAATAGAACCAATTTTAAATAGAGTCTTAAAACTGTAAACGAAACGATTGTAAGTTCGATTCCCGCTAGACGAATGAACTATTGATTTATTATTCATTTATTTAGAATGTAAAAAAAATATAGGTACCATTTCTCTAAACCATATTTGTCAATATCTCCTTTATTAGGTGGGAACATTTGTGGTCGTACTACGGTCTGCCATTTTTCCGGTACATCTTCATATTTATCATAAAACACCATGTCTTTTGAGGCTGGACGCCAGTGGGTCATGCCTATAACAGAAATATATTGATTTATGCATAGTATTAAAAAAAAAGCTTCACGCTCTATCCCGCACACAGCAGGGTAGGCAGAGGGAACCTAGTGTTAAGACACTCCGTTCCCCACTTTCTGCCGAATTCTGGAGGCATTGCATGTTTAGTGGCAAAACTCAACGCCGCGCTTAGCCTTAACACCAGAGTAAAGAAATAGAAATATACATTTAAATAAATATTTCATCTCCTCGAATGGGGATCAAACACACAACCAGTCGGTTTTACAGTCACACCTCGCGTCGCTGCGCCAAGACTACAAGCAAATAGTAGCGCTGTATTCTGCCAATCAAAAAATACTCTTTACCAGTAAAATGGGTTAACTGCAAGCTATGTTAAGCAAAGCTCGACATGTATGTATATATATTATAATTAGTATTAGTATAACTATTTTTTAAACTTCAATCCAGGTAGTGAATTAGATACATCTACAATCTTCTACTTCTGACCTGATGCAGTACAGCTTCGTTCAGAAATAATATCATATATATTTTATTGCTTTACGCTGTCTCCCGCATATTGCAGAATAGATGGAACCTAGTCCTAATACACTGCATTTTCCACTATTCTATAATTTTCGAGACATTGCGTGTTGACTGCCGAAATATAAGTTGCGTTTTTTTCATTTCACAAGCATAATCCTCAGAATGAGAGTCGAACCAACAACTAACGCGTCTTAATTACATAATTGTATATAGTAATGTAATTTACCTTTATGAAACTTCAGTCCAGGTAGCAAATTAGATACATCGACTAATTTAACCGATCCTCCAGCCTCTTGCAACATTCGGTGTACTACGGCTTCGTTTTCTATAGGATTGAAGGAACAAGTGGAATAGACTAGACGACCTCCGATGGATAGAAGTTCACAGCCACGACGGAGGATACGGTATTGGACTCTATTAAAAGTGAAATGTGAAGTTATTATTTAGTATATAGTTATATTAGAGGAATAACGTAAATATGCAAGGCCACCAGAATTGCAACTCAACATTGAAGGCCACCAGAATTCAGCTGAAAGTGGGAAACGGAGTTTAATGGGAACGGAGGTTTCCAAGTTTCCCATGCTTACTCTGCTACATACAGAATACAACAGGAAACATATAATAGTCATAAACAGTAGAATTACACATGTTACATACAATATAAAGAACAATTTTCTTTTACCCATGTAAATTATTCCCATTGCCAGTGGACCACTTCAGCCATATATCAGGATTTTTTCGTAAAGTAGCATCTCCGGAACACGGTACATCACATAAAATACGATCAAATTTCAATGGTTTTGTTTGTCCAGGATTCTATAATTTTTTGTGTACAATTTAGAAAATATAATAATAGCATTTATTTTACGCATGTAGTAAAACAGAAGGGTAGCTAAGGAGGAATTAATGTTAAGACATTGAGAAGAATTTCTACTTAAAACATAATGAAAAATCCTTGTTTACAGTGAAAAACTTATCCTATACTTACTATCCTAGTGGGGACTATACTGTGGTTGTACATGCAATATTGATTAGATAGCGGTGTAAGATGGAGAAAAGAGTATCTTAACACTAAATTCTCTGCCTACTCAGCTATATGTATAAAGCTAAAACAAAAGCATACTTGTTCTATTTTTTATTATTAGGTACTACTTTTAAATATTCATTATATTACTTATATTACACAATGAACACATATCATTAGAAAATGTTATATATGTTTTAAAATATTTTTTATACATTGTGCTTAAAAAACAAAAAACCCACCTGTTCATCAGTCATAACTAAAGAAGGCATAACTGCTGAGTCGTGGTTAGTTATAACTATACTTGGTGAATTCAACCTTTTAGCTTGATGTACTAACATGTAACAACGGCTGTTGTCCACATCGTTGGCCATTACAAAACCTAAAATTTAATTAAATTTTAAATAAAATATTTTAAAAAAAATTACTTAAAACTTTTATTTAAGATTTGTTTGAATTCTACTGTTATCCACGTGATCCTACTGTTATTCCAATATCAATAATTGATAGTAATTAGAATGCAATATGATACATTATGTGCTTAAAATAAAAATTGTCGTAGCGCAGCGGCACAAAGTGTGATTGTAAAAGTGACTGATTGAGGATTAGGTCCCCACTCGAGGAGATGAAATATTTACTTAAATTTATATTTCCATTTCTTCGCTCTAGTGTTGGGGCAGCATTGCGTTCTGCCACTCAACACGCAATGCCTCCAGAATTCGGCAGAAAGTGGGGAACGGGGTGTCTTAACACTAGGTTCCCTCTGCCTACCCTGCTGTGTGCGGGATACAGCGTGGAGCTGATTTTTTTTAAATAAAAATTATATTAAACAACATCCATATCAAATCTATTAAGAAAATCATAAACTTACCTGTAGGTGTAATACTTTCATCTGCATGTAAAAATTCTATAAGTTGTGCAGTTTTAGATCCAGGGGCGGCACACATGTCTAATACCTGGAACATTTAATATATAAAAGATCTCTGTTTTAAATAAAAATCAATAGAATAAGCACAAGGTAATCTATGGGATAAGAATCAGATGTTTTTAAACATTTTTTAAAGTGTTATTCCACACTTAGGAAAGAAAAATACTTATTTAGAAAACGTATAAAAATTTGAACGCAGCGGGACTCGAACCCGCGCCTCCTGGAAACCGACCAGGCGCTCTGACCACTAAGCCATGCGTTCTCGCCAAGCT